>MU226268.1:225638-253544 GCA_018584345.1 Thuja plicata | reverse complement strand
AGTCTTAAGTTCAGGGGGAGAGAAATGAGGCGATGTTCAAGTGAGTGAGCCTGTGTGTGTGTGTGTGTGTGTGTGTGTGTGTGTGTGTGTGTGCACGCGCGTGCATGTAAGAGAGAGAAAGAGGAAGGGGGCATTATGCAAGTGAGAACAATACAAATGAAACATACACATGTACCCAATTAAATAAATTTTAAGTTTTCCTAAGTTTTTCTATTTTTTCTAATGTTTTCTAATAATTTTCTACATTTTCCTAGGGTTTGCTAATAATTTTCTAATTAATTTATAATTTTTAAATTAAAAAATTAAAAATTACTATAAATGGAAATTATCGATAACTAACTAAACATTATTAAAAAACAAATAATTTTTCTAACATTTCCTACATTTTAACATTTTCTACATTTTTATATACAAATTTTTAAATAAAAACCAACTTAATATTAATTAGAACAAAAATTATTGACAAATAATTGAATTTTATTAAAAACAAATAGTTTACAATGATAAATACACAAAAATGATGAATTTAGTGCACCTAGTATGAATGAAGGTCGATGAGAGCTAAAATTTACCAAGAAAATGTGTAGTCAGCCTTTGGAGTAGCGGGAGGGTTTGCTCCAAGCACTATGGACCCAGTAACAATAAACTAAAAATGAATTTTCTGGGAAACATTTTCAAATTAAATATGACCAAAGGGGCTTCGTTCAAGGGGGGGTTCGGAACGAACCCCCTTACAAAGTAGGTTTGTTCCAACCTGCCCCCTTCGTGTGAAGGCCCCTCAAATGGGGTCTTTGTGCAAAGGATTTTTTCCCTTCGCACGAAGGGGGCAAAAAATGTGAGCCTCCAAAAAATCCCTATTTCGTCGTTACAAAAATTGTAATCCACTATTGTGGGATCACTGTGCAAAAAATTGAAAATGGATAATTATTTAATTGGTAGCCACAAATATAAAATTTTTCTGGTTAAATTATTGAAACACTTGTTGAAATGATTATGAAGGTGGGTTTACTAATGACAAAATGCTGACCTGTGATGTATTGTATGAACACCTAATATAAAATTACTCAATTGAGGTGTTTGTGAGAGGTGTTGTTAATTCATATTCTAATTCACAACATTGACCTATTTAATAATCAATGAAGCTTGAGATATGTTCTTATCTCCTTTTTTTTTTTATAAATTATTTAAAGTTACATTACATTGGATTAAAATGTTACTAGTAGACAAAGATTTTTTTAGACAAATGTTTAGAAAATATCTATGGGGTAATTCCTTCTTGTGCTATACAATATCTAGTCATAGACTAGGATGAATTAATTCAAAGGTGATAGATAATAAAAATGTAGAATGTGTAATGTGCCAATTAAATTATGTGAAAATTAAAGAATTTCAAGAAGATATAACATTCACAAATGATGTGGTGCAAATGGGAGAGCTCATTCATGAAAAATATCACATAGATGTTTCGTTTAGATGTGGAAGGTTTGAGAAATCATACGAGAAGATCAACACGATAAATAGAAGCTTATGTATGTACCAAATCTTACCACTATTGAGATTGCATATATGTGCATAAATGGTGATGATCTAAGCTACCACTTGGATTATTTTATGCATAGATTTGAGTGAATATTCTACAATAATTTGTTGGAATTGTTTCCGTTAGAGGTGTTGACATTCATGTTTTATCATTGATATCAACATATGTTTCATTTGGTTTCATCATGAGTCTCAGACAAACTGGTTATCATTGGTGCAAGCAAGACTGACAAAAGTGTACGGACATTGCACGGACTTTCAGAGAATGCAAGCACGGAGCTGTATACAAAAATGAGTAGAGATCTTATATCTAAGGTCACTTGTCTTGATATTACTATTGGCATAAGTTATATTTGTTCTGGTGAAGACTGGTTACAGAGCAGTGATAGAGAATTATGACAGAGTTAGTCTCTGGGTTTCTAGTATAACTTGGATGCGAGAATGAGTTATGTTATGCAAGCTTGAGGCATGGTAGAAGACATGTTGAAGAATGTTATATGTGATTCTCGATTGATGAGTTCTTGGTGACGTCAATTGAGGTTTGTGATCTTGCGAAGATCTATTTGTGGTCGACTACAATGATACAACATGTTTAGAGGACGACGAGCATGGATTATGGACCTTGGAGTATAATTGATGATTTATATTTGATGTTTACTTATTTAAGGTACCGTGTGTATATTAACAAGGTTCTATGTAATTATTTAAGCATTGGGGAAGTCCTGTATGGCCGACCTGATTGCTTGTTGTAACTCGTATAAAGGAGAGTTGTTTCTTGATGAGATAAAGGGGAAGTATGTTGAGGAAGTTGTGAGCTTGTATTTGTGAAGTTTGTTGGATGTAGAGAATAGATAATGATTGTGATGGACTTCATTGGAACTATTTAGGAAAATCAAGTTGCTATAAGTCAGTTCATTGGTTATTGTATACTTCTATATCTCCTTTCGATGGTGAGTCCACAAGGTAGATTTAACCTTCTCATCTGGGCAATGAGCCTCTTATTTCTCTTGACTCCTAACATGGTTTTTCCTTTAAAAAATATTGTGTATTGTATATAATAATCAGCTCCTAACAGGGCTAAATCTCCTAACGGGGATACAATACTTTCGGTGCATTATTTGTGGGTGTTAATTCCCACCGGGGTTTTTCCCTTAACAGGGTTTCCTCAACAAAAATTGCTTGTGTTATGGTGTTTCTTTTGATGTGTTCAAATTTTCATTGAGTAATTGGTTTATCAATTTTAAAGTTTAATTATTTGGAACACAACTGATTCACCCCCCCCCCCACCTCTCAGCTGTGTTGGTGGACTATTATTGCTAACATAATTATGTTATATAAAATGTTATAGTGCATACTGTATGATAATAGACAAAAGAAGTACCAAAAATTATAGGTGACAAAGGTGGTGATATTGTCCTTAAAAATATCATTCCTAATTTTAAATCTTTTATTCTCATATGAATTTTCAAGTGTGATGAACTACAACTGATTATATGTTTGAAGTCATTTGTTGATATTCAACCGAGTTGCAGAAGTGATGATAAACATTATCAGTTAATGTATTGTCATTGATGTCAATTTATTTGAGTATTATTATGGTGGAAAACATTTGTTATGATTTGAAGATCTGGTACAAACAATGTTTATGTGGTCGGTAATGAAGAGTTTTGTATACATTGTCTAGTGTGTACCGATCAGTTCAGTGATAACCAAGCTAAGGATTGCCGATACAACACGGTTAATACTAAGACTGAGAAATTAATTCTAATGGAGGCTGACTTGGATGCTTAGCTAGCAATTGATGATTTCAAGGAAAAAGATAATTTTTTTATTTGATCAAACGATTATTAAAACTCAATGAAGATTAGACGATAGAGATTGAAACATATTTTTAACACAACTGTCGAAGGTGGTTTGAGCAGGAAAATGAACAATGGAGTTTAAGCGGAAAGATTTGAAGGATGAAAATTAAATGATACATGAAATCTATATAAGAGACAAGAGATTCCTTACGAATCATGATTCCATGATGCAAGCATACATGCAAATTTATTCATGACTATGCAGACAAGTTAAAGACAGAACCGAGCAATTTTCTGCAGACTTAACTGAGCGACAGAGAAAAGAGGATTAATGAGCAAAACAAGTATGATGAATGAGATGAACTGAAGTGAAAAAATTGATCAAAGGTATTATTTACTTAGAATAGATATGAATATCTGCAAATCAAAGTTGTATTTGAATCAGATCATTAATGTATTAGTTTAACCATTGTTACAGATAAATCTCTTAACCGAGTGGGATAGTGAATCCTTATTATAACATTCAGAGAATGTTGATTGTTTTCTTGTTGACCCCATAGTGAATCCATGGTCAAGAGAGAACTATTATTTTTAAATCCTCTAACAAGGTCACATTTAACAGTGTGCATTGTAACCTTTAACAGGGTTGTCTCTTCACCGAGCTCACTTCAAAAAAGTGAAAATATTTTGGGTTACCGGTCCCAGGTGGTTTTTCCCTTAGCAGGTTTTCCATGTTAAAAATATGTGTCAATGTGTATGCGTGTTGTGGATTGTTATTTTACTTTACACTTTATCTTATTGACCTAGATTGGTAATCAAATTATTAATTTACTGATACTTGGTAAAACACTATTGATGAAAGTTTAAGTTTACAGAATACATTTTCACCTAGTTGAATTATATGATTGAATTTGTTTTTATATACATCTGGAGAAATTTGGGACTTTAGGATAATTTGTGAGGAAACTGATTCACCGCCCCCCTCTCAGTTATTGTAACAATTGGTATCAGAAGCTATTGGTGCTTAGCAGTAGTGCTTATTAGAGCGTATAGTGCTTAGAAGAAAGTTTTCAAGGAATTAAGCTAAACATCACAAGATGTAGAAGAGAGACGCACCTGAGATGAACATGGAGAACTTCCAAACACGGAAAATCAGAATGAGATTATACCTATCAGGAATTGCAAGCAACATTGAATATTTTCTAGACAATAAATTTATTCTACCTACTGGAGCTTTGACAATGAATCAGTTGAAAGAAAAAGATGAACATAACCTTATCGTGGTGGAGATTGCTTCTTCACTTACAAATTAAGAATTTGAGGACATCAAGAATTGTATAAATGCCAAGCAGATGTGGGATCAAATTACAATATTTTATGGAGGAGATGTGAATTTAATGAGGGCCAAAGCTGAAATTCTTCATGGAAAGTTTGATGACATGCGAATGAAGGAAGGAGAAAACATCACACAATACAGTATCCGACTTAAAGAAGTTGTAAATGCTATTTGAGGATCTGGTGGAACCATTGATGAAGACACAATTATGAGTAAGATTCTTAGAGCTCTATTGCCTATATATATTCTATAAGAGTCTCTGCAATTCATGAAATGAGAGCTGTACCTGGAAATAACATTACTATTGATAGTCTTGTTGGAAGATTTATTTCTTTTGACATGAATAATTTTGACAACAATATTGTACCATCTATGGAATCTACATTTATGTCTACTTTGAAAATTGGTAAATCTAGTAGCAAACACATAATCATAAATAACAATGAGAGTGATAGTGATAACAAGGAACTTGATGAAATTGAAGCTTTAATGGTTAGAAGATTGCACAGAGGTAAATGAAGATATAAAGGTAAACTACCTTTGATATGATTTAACTGTAAAGAGATTGGCCATTTTGTTGCAAGATTCCCTAACAAAAGGAATGATGATAAAAATGATAGATCTAATGACAGAAAGGATGACCAAGACTTTAGAAGCAATCGAAAGTATGGCAAAAGAGATAACGGAGATTATAAAGATAAAGGTAAGAAAGCTTGTTACATTGCTGAAGATAAAGTGAATGACAACAATTTTGACAGTGATGAAGATATTGAGACAATATTTGTGGCACTTAAAGATGATTCAGATGAAAATGAAAGGTATGTAGAGACAAAACTTATCTCTAAAGTTAGTAAACATGATATTTGGGTTATTGATAGTGGTTGTACACATCACATGACTGGTGATAAAGGAAAATTCGAATTTCTTGAACATTATGATGGAGGATCAGTAAGAATGGGTAATGATACACCATGTCAAGTAAAAGGAAAAGGTACTATTCTGTTGAACAATCAAATCAAATGTGAACATGCTTATTGGGTAAAAGGACTTAACTATAATCTGTTAAGTTTTTCACAATTGAATAACACAGGTCACCGAGTTGCATTTGAGAATAGAAAAGCAAGAGTCTATGATAGAAAAGGAAAATTGATCAGTACTGGTGAACAATCTAAATGTAACCTATTTTATCTTGACACACCTGAAACTACTTGTTTATTGGAAAAGAATGAAGATATATGGCTATGGCATAAAAGAATTTGTCCTGTAAATTTTGACAACATGGTTAAGATTAGTAAGAAAATAAAAGTTAGAGGCTTACCGAGCCTAACTAAACTAGACCATGTAATGTGCAAAAATTTTCAAATGGGAAAGATGTCAAAATCTAGTTTCAAGAGCAAGAATTTTTCATCTAATGACATTTTGGAGCTAGTTCATATAAACCTATGTGGACCAATGAGAACACAGAGCTATTATAGGGACATATATTTTATTTTATTTTTTGATGACTACTCTAGGATGATGACCATAATTTTTCTAAAAGAAAAATCTGAAGCATTCAAGATGTTTAAGTGGTATAAAGCTAAAGTGGAAAAAGAAACTGGTAGAGATATGAAGTGTTTGAGATTCGATAGAGGAGGTGAATTTATTTCTGATGAGCTCAATAACTTTTTTAACGGGTATGGAATCAAAATATAGGTTTCTTCACCAAGGACTCCACAAAAAAATGGTATTGCTGAAAGAAGGAACAGGTCAATAGTTGATTGTGCCAGGACATTGATGATTGAGAAAGGAGTTGCACAAACATACTAGAGAGAAGCAGTAAGCACAACAGTTTACACACTGAACCGAGTACAATTGAAGAAAGATTCAAACAAAATACCTTATGAGCTATGGTATGGGTATACACCGAATGTAAGTTATTTTAGAATATTTGGTAGTAGGTGTTATATTCTGAAAGATGAAAGAAATGGAAAATTTGATTCAAAAAGTGATGAAGGAATATTTCGTAGATATTCTACTAAGAGTAAAGCTTACAAATGTTTGAACAAGGAAACTAACAAAATCATTGAGAGTGCAAATATGAAAGTTGATGAATTTGTTGAGCTAAATGATAGAGAAAGCATGAAAGAACCTGAAGATTATAGTAAATTTGTTTACTGGGAAGAACCTAATACTATACTGACATAGATACCTAGCATTTTCGTGCAACAGGGTAATGTTACCGGGAAATAAATTAATGTCACCAGGCAACAGGTAGCACAAACTGAGAATCAGGAAATGATGAAATAGAAGATCATGAACCAGAAGACAATGAAGATACAGAAGAAGATAATGAAGAACAAAGAGCTGAACCTATACTTGAGAGATAATGAATGAGGAAATTGAGAAGATACAGAAAAATAAGACATGAACATTAGTACTGAGACCGAGTGATAAAATTGTCATTGGCACCAAATGGATTTTTAGAAACAAACTGAATGAAGATGAGCATGTAATAAAAAATAAAGCAAGATTGGTTTGCAAAGGGTATGCATAAGAAGATGGAATTTACTACAGAGAAACCTTTGCACCAGTTGCTAGACTTGAAGGAGTAAGAATACTACTTGCATACGTTTCATATAAAGGATTCAAGGTATATTAGATGGATGGGAAGTTTGCATTTTTGAATGGAATACTGGAAGAAGAGGTATACATTGAACAACCTGAGGGATTTGTTGATCCTGATCATACACACATGGTATGTAAGTTACACAAAGCTTTATGTGGGCTGAAGCAAGCACTGAGAGCATGGTATGAAAGATTGCATTCTTATCTTATAAGTAATGGATTTATTACAACAAGTGACAACAAAAATTTGTATTTAAAAGTAGGAAATGATGATAAGACACTTATTGTTGAAATATTTGTTGATGATTGTTAATCCCTAAGTTTTGTTGATGATTAGTGACCTACACTTAGTCATTTACTTAGGCAGTTTTAGTTGGTTAATCACTATGGCTGAGCTAAACATTCAAGGCCGAGCAACATTGCCGAGCAATTTTTAGGTTGCCGAGTTACATCATGCTGAGCTGAGTAGAATATTAAGTGTCGAGCGACAGAGATGTTAAGTGATGAGAAGAACAGTTTTTGCATACATGTCATGATTGATTCAAACTTTGATGTAAATGAATTAGGCCAACTTGTATGAGATTTGGGCTGACATTTGTACACATTTAATATTTGTCTACTGAGTTAATTATGCATTTAATTGTTTTATACTATGCATGGCATGGAGCCAATCAAGAAATCAGAATGCATTGGAAGCATAAACTATAGATCTTTATCGTTGATCTAGATCTCGCTGCCAGATCTGAAAAGACATATAAGATTGCTTCTAACCCTAGAAAATATGAGAAGTGTGTAAGCAAGAGATATACAGAGAAGGGTTGTTGTTCATGAGAGATGAACAGTAAGTCATTTTTGAGAAGAAGCCTAGATCAAGTAGAATGACAGAACAGTGAAAAGCATAGTAAAGACATATCAGATTGAGAGATCACAGAAGGTATTAGAAAGAGCAGATCTGTCATCAGCATCTGAGTGCATAATGAAGGATCACTACTTGAAACATTCTAACAGGTGTATCAGGTGAAATCTCTTAACAGAGTGGTTCTAGCAAACTGTTTTAAATCTCTTAGTAGAGTTCTTACTTTATTGTAAGTTGAAATCCTTTAACAAGGTAGATTTTAATGATCTTCAGTTCTTAACCGAATAGACCTTTAACCAGGTAGATTGCATGTTGCAATCAAACTCTTGTAGCCCTAAGAAGCACACTTTATTGTTGCAGTAGTGAAGATTTTGTGGGTGTCATCCCCACCCCAGTTTTACCTATTTGGGTTTTTGGGTTACCAAATTTTGTGTTCTGAGTTATACATTTCAAGTTATTGATGCTATCTGATGTTAGGTTAAAATTCATATATGTATGAATGTGAATCAATTTGTTTTAAGTGGTTAAGTTTTAAGATCTGATTCACCCCCCTCTTAGTATCTTGCTTTCCCCATTATTGTACTTCCAACAATTGTTATTAGAGCTAAGTTCACCTACAAAAGCTTTTAATCAGCTTGTGAGTACAAATCTTGAGATGGAGGTTTACAAGTTGGGTAAAGTCATTGAGAATCAAAAGATCGAGATTCAGCTAGCATTACATTAGCTTGAGATAGCAAGACATGAATTGAAGAAATCATTGACAGCTAGGAAATATTTGGCCAAACAAATGAATGATACTCATTACCAAGAAGATGACACTGCAAATCTAATTCACAATTGGAGATTCTACTGAGAGCGATGCAACAATTGCAGATCTACTGGAAAAGAACAATGCACTATGTGAAGAAGTCAAAAACTTGAAAAGAGAACAAGAAATGCAGACAGTAAGACTATGTGAATCAGTGGAACAAAAGAAAGTTGAAGATGACAAAGCTATGGCAGAAGAAGATAAAAGAGTGATAACTGTCAGACTTGATGAAAGGACACATGATGTGCAAATTATGACAATCAATCAGGTTGACATGGAAAATCAACTGCTACTTGCAAATCAAGAGATTAGTAGGAAAGATATGGAAATAATGAATCTGAGATCTGAGAACAATAAATTAAAAGATGATTTGAGATCTGAGAAGTAACTTAATGAAAGGTTGAATAAGCCTAATGAAGCTTTGACTCATTTTGAAAATGTGATGGAAGCATCAAGGAGGTCAAAGGATTCTTCTGGATTAGGTCACACTGAACCAAAGACATATGTTGAGAAAGGAGAATCATCTAAGAATGGTGAAAGGAGGAATGCAAAGACAAAGTACAATAAGACTGTTTGCCACCACTGTGGAAAACTAGGTCATATAGAAAACATTTGCTGAAGAAAGAAAGGTAAGTCCAATCCTAAACCTAAGTTTAATGGTTACTATTTTAATTGCAAGAAATTTGGACATAAAGCACATGAATGTTGGGCTGAAGCAAGCAATGCACCTCCCAAACCAAGATTTAATGGTTATTGTTACAAGTGTCAAAAACATGGTCATAAAGCACAAGACTGTAGATCCAATGCTAAACAACAATGGACATCAAAGACACAAACAAAATCATCTAAGAAAGGCAACACTTACAACTGGGATTATAATACAAGGCAGAGTTGTCATTATTGTGAAGAATATGGACATGCACTTGAAGACTGCTTAAAGACACATTTCAGAGGGAAATATAAGAGTTGGATGAATGGAAGCTTAGTCTATTTTAGTTGGTTGAAGATAGGTCACACTACGAGAGAGTTTAGGACAAGAGTTCCTGCTCCTACTGTTGAAGAAATAAGAGCACAGATGAACCAGACATGGGTAAGGAAAATAGAGCAGAGCAGTAGTGAATCCACTAAAGCTGAGGTCACCCAATCCAATGGATCAAGTGATCACACCATCTCCAACTGAGCTATAAAGGTATTTAAGGAATTGCATTTAAATTTCAAATCTTACATCAGTTCCTTATATGTAAATGTGCCAAATTCCATATTTTCATATGTTAAGATGCACCAGGACATGTTTGTGACAAGTGCTGAAAAGAGCTATCTACACTATAGGTGCCGATTTGGTTGGTTGAGTAAGTTGTGATGGCCGAGTATGGTAAGCCGAGTGGTATGCAAGTTGTGTTAGTCGGCCAATGATAGTTGGCTTGCACTAACCTAACGAGCAAAATATTTATTGCTTACCTAACTTGACCTTTCGAGTCTATGTAAGGATAAACAGTCTATTATTCATTTTTACCTTGTGATTTTCAGCATTCACAAAGCGATTGAAGAAGTTGCATAATTGATCTTAGTAAAGTTTGTTTTGATAATTTTGTCAGTGTGTCGTCAGCAACCCTAAGTTGAACAGTGTGAAGTGTTATTTGCCGAGGTACCATGTTCTTCATTCTTGAACCCTAATTTTAGAGATTATGGCTGCAAATTCTTCTGCACCAGTCAAGGGAATGGAGGAGGAGCTAAAAAAAATTAAGCTAGTAAGGAGTGATGCATGTGCACCACCAAAATTTAGACCATTCTGAAAGTGCAATTCTAAGTGATCTAAATGGAGCTCTCTTATCAATCCCACCAAAGGTACTTATGATTCATGATGTTAGATCCTGCTACATGGTTAAAATTGGTGAAGTGGGTGATAACGAATTAAGGAAATCCTACAACAATTTATGCAAAAATGGAATTCTGAAAGATGAATTCAAGCATTTAGCCGACAAAGGGTTAACTCACGCCCTAGCTTTTCTTACAGAATTTAAGCATGAATGGATTAAGGTTTCCCTAGGCTGAGTTCATAATATGCATATGTGGCTGGACAATGGACCAGTTTTGATCACAAAAGATATTATCCATAGAGTAACTAGATGTCCTATCATCAGTGGTAAATGAACTATGAGAGATCAAAGTAAAGAAGAGATAGCAGCTAACATTGGAGCTTTCTGGAACAACATAGGTATGACTATCTCTACAGTTGAAGATTTAGAACTTGACTTTGGAGTGAGAGTGATTGCACACAAGTTCTATCAGTCGAGCCGACTGGATAGTGTTCCCTTCACAGTCGTGGACTAGGCATGGAAGATAGTGAAGAAGAATCACACCTACGACCTTGCCGAGTTGCAATTGACACAACTAGTTGAGAACTTACTATCAATCAGAAAAGCTAAAAGCTCATCATGTAAGTTTGGCTCTTTTCTAGTTTGTATATTCTTCTATGTACATAAGTCATTTCCTACACTAGGAAATATTGTTTGGAAGAAGGACAGACCTATTACTATACAGATTAGTGAATGTATTCAGAAATTAGGCAACAATTTCAATAGTATTATGGGAAACTATTTTGTGGAATTCAAAAAGAGAATGGGGTTGAGGACCAGAATTCCCACTTCACTTGTGGAAAAGCACTATGAAGAAATATGTTTCTTAGTTGATACAAATTACACTTATATTCATGCTGTGACACCTAGGGTATCATGGCTGGAGTCATTTCCCTATGAAGTTAATATTGATGAAACATCAACAACTATCACAACACTCCTAGTGAGGAGATTGATACTAAAGCAAAAAGATTTGGAAATTATGATGAAGTGAAGGCAAAGATTTCAATGAATCTTAAGGCAGAAACCATGGAGAGAAAGAGGAAAAAGATTGTGAAAATTTTGAAAAAGATGGTTGGCTTGCCGAGTGATGAGGAGCTAGAGGATGTACCTCTAGACATATCTACTAGACAAGGTGAAGATGTATTTGAGGAACAAGAAGTAGAAGTTAGTGAATCTGAAGAAGAGATTATTGTTAAGGAAAAAGGAAAGAGACCAGAAGTATCCAAGGTAACCAAGCCGAGCAAAGAAAAACCTAGAGTTACCCCTCCCATTGCAAATTGTCCAAGGACAAGGGCATCTACTGCCACATCTCCAGAAAAACAAACAAAAGTTTATATAAAAAAGATTGGAGAAAGTAGTTATGGATCGAAGACAAAATTTGCAACAAAGTCTGTGTTAAGCCTACAAGTTAAGAGACCAAGAAGAAAACTGCATTTGGATCTAGAAAGTGATGAAGACAAGACAGAAACTGATGAACCCAACAACATACCAACAACATCATTCAAGAAACCCACAGATATTAATGAGGTATGTGAGAACTTGAGAAATTCTATAGGGTTATCTGGTTTTATATTTATCAAGTATGAAAAATTGAAGGTAGAAGATAAGCATAAAGTTCAGGAAGCTCTTCTAGACATGATGTGTAATTTCAAGTTAACTCCTACAGCAATAGGAAACAATGTGCCAAGTGAGTTAAATAATTTTCCATCTGGCAAATAGGAATTTGCACTCACAACTGAAAGACAAATAAGGGAAGGCACATTAGCTCAAGTCATTCCTGAGCTAACCAAGAAACAGAGAGAAAAATTTGTTGAAGAGTATAAGCATAAATTCATACCTAAACAGACAGGTTATGCTATGTTGAAAAATGATATTGAAGGGATAGTACAACAGAGTACTAGGATTTGGAAGGAAATTTTTGGATTGATTGCTCCAAAAGAGAAGAAAACTGATGAAGGAACATCTGAGCCAAAGGCTAAAGAGATTGAATCCACCCCTGTACCAAAAAAATCAATATTTCAAATTTCTATTGAGCCTGAGAAGAATAGAATAGAAGCACAAGGAAAAGTAGAGACAATTAACACTGTTGATCTGACAATTGACAGTCCAATTGATGTGACAATTGATGACTCTAGCAATTTGGATGCTGAGGGTCAGGATGAGCTGAGTGAATCACCTATAGAATCACCTATTAAGGAAACTAAGGCTGAAGGAGAAAAGAGTACAGAGGAAGATGAAGAGATAACTCAAAAAGAACTTGAGGATAAAGATGCTCAGAAAGAAGCAGAAAAGGAGAAAACAATTGAACAAGAGGTAATTACACAACATTCACCTATTTTAGAGGTTGTGAAATTAGTTCTAGATAGTAGTGAGGAGATAAGGGATACTAAAAATGAGCCTAAAGAATAAGAGGCAGTGCAAGCGTTGGTTGATCTACCACATTCTGCATCATCAACTCCCACGGGACTTAAAATAGGAGGCATGCCTGATCAACAGGCAATTTTGACTGAATTGAAAGATGCAATGGTGTCTACTACTGAAACTAGAAAAGGTATTATAGAAACAAAGCCGAGCAGTAGTTCACCTGAATTTAAGAGGAGGAATTTATGAGGAAGAAGTCTCCGATTCTTGATTTCACATTAGATGAAGTTATTGTGATTCCACCATGGGATCCTAATTTTTTGTCTTATGAACAAATTGAGACTCTTCAAGAGCTACTTAAAAGGAAGAAAATATAGGAGGAACTGAAAAGGCAGCAGAAGCAAAAGCAAGTGTTACATGACATCACATACATATTTGTAAAATATTTTGACATGGAAGATGAAAACCCTCAAGCTCCTATTCTTGAACAGTTAGTTCATATTGTGAAAAAGGTAAATGATGACAACATTGAAGCTAATGAGAAGATGTTGCAATGGTCTGAGAGGAAATTTGAGAACAAGGTACTAGCAAAAATATCAGGAGAGATTGCGGTAAAATAGGTTGAACTTTCTTCTCTGGTAGAAATTTTAGAGGCAGTTGCAACAAATGTTTATTCTTTGTATAAGAGGTTATCTGATGTTGAATTCTTCACAAAGGATAATCTATAGGCTTTAGATAAATTTCAACTAGACTTAAAGTCAACTGGAATTTCATGAGTATGGATGCTAGCACTAGCTCCTTACATTGTAACAAATTAACTTATGCACAAAGGAGGATAGCCAAGCTCATGGCTGAAGATGGTCGAATTAGGACCAAATTGATTACTATTCAGACAAGCCTGATACCTCATCTGGAGGTCATTCAGAAAGAACTTTTTTTTGCAAACGAATTGGTTGAGAGAGATTCTCATCTCTCCAATGTAGAAATTTTAGTAAGTCTAGCTGCCAAGCTAGAAGTGAAAATAGAGGTTATGAAGTTTGTCAAGGACAGTTGGGACTCTGCATTTGCATCCACCTTACAAATTCATAAATAGTTTTTGGACAAGTATAACTTGACCCCACCTACAATCAGTGACAAAAAAGGGGGAATCTGATAGGACTGACAAGATACAACATAAGGAGATCAGTATAGGTATCAATGTAAATATTTTTTTTAAGGCATGTATAATATGTAAATTTTTGTATGTAGTATGATGTACATTCCTAGGGGGAGTACAGTATGTACTTAGCAAATGTTTTGGATGGAATGAATCAAAATGATTAGTGTGTTTTTTCCACTAATATCAAAGGGGGAGATTGTTAATCCCTAAGTTTTTTTGATGATTAGTGACCTACACTTAGTCATTTACTTAGGCACTTTTAGTTGGTTAATCACTGTGGCTGAGCTAAACATTCAAGGCCAAGCAAGTTTTAGGTTGCCGAGTTACATCATGCCAAGCTGAGTAGAATATTAAGTGTTGAGCGACATAGATGTTAAGTGCCAAGCAGAACAATTTTTGCATACATGTCAGGATTGATTTAAACTTTGATGTAAACAGTTTAGGATGACTTGTATGAGATTTGGGCTGATATTTGTATGCATTTAATATTTGTCTACTGAGTTAATTACGCATTTAATTATTTTATACTATGCATGGTATGGAGCCAATCAGGAAGTCAGAATGCATTGGAAGCATAAACTATAGATCTTGATCATTGATCTAGATCTTGCTACCAGATCCGAAAAGACATATAAGATTGCTTCTAACCCTAGAAAATATGAGAAGTGTGTAAGCAAGAGATATACAAAGAAGGGTTGTTGTTCATGAGAGATGAACAGTAAGTCATTTTTGAGAAGAAGCCTAGATCAAGCAAAATGACAGAGTAGTTAAAAGCAGAGTAAAGACATATCAGATTGAGAGATCACAGAAGGTATTGGAAAGAGTAGATCTGTCATCAGCATCTGAGTGCATAACAAAGGATCACTACTTGAAACATTCTAATAGGTGTATCAGGTGAAATCTCTTAACAGAGTGGTTCTAGAAGACCATTTTAAATCTCTTAGCAGAGTGCTTACTTTACTGTAAGTTGAAATCCTTTAACAAGGTAGATTGTAATGATCTTCAGTTCTTAACCAAACAAACCTTTAACCAGGTAGATTGCATGTTGCAATCAAACTCTTGTAGCCCTAACATGCACACTTTATTTCTGCAGTAGTGAAGATTTTGTGGGTGTCATCCCCACCCCAGTTTTACCTATTTGGGTTTTTGGGTTACCAAATTTTGTGTTATGAGTTATACATTTCATGTTATTGATGCTATATGATGTTAGGTTAAAATTCATCTATGTATGAATGTGAATCAATTTGTTTTAAGTGGTTAAGTTTTAAGATCTAATTCACCCCCCCTCTCAGTATCTTGCTTTCCCTATTATTGTACTTCCAATAGATGATATCATATTTGGAGGTAATGATAACTTATGCACTTCATTTGCTGATAAAATGAGGAAAGAATTTGAGATGTCGACGTTTGGTCAGATTAATTTTTTCTGGGATTGCAAATTTTATAAAAGACTATAGGTATCTACATCACTCAATCAAAATACATCAAGGAAGTACTAAATGTTGGAGATATGTTGAGGCTAGGTGACTGGGAAGGGGGAATAAGCAACCAATAAAACTTAATCTCTTTAATCCTTTATTAGATTATCTAATTTGATTGCATGCATGAAACAAAAAAGTAATAAACATCCACAACACTTGACACAATATTTGGTTACCTAGAAACCTTCCAAATAGAAAGTAAAACTGGGGTGGGGATGGTACCCACAAGATTTATTACTATAGTATAAATTTAGCTTGTTAAAGCTTACAATTGACCACTTCTGATGGCCTGCCCTGTTAGGAGCAATAAGGACTGTTAGGTCCACGTTGTGAAAGGATTTAGTACAATACAATTAAGTATGCAACTCTGTTAGGAGATTTGTAAAGGATTGTTAAGTCCACCTTGTTAGAGGATTTTGCTGATGTACCTGTTAGGATGAACCAGTAGATGATCTTCTATGAAACTATGATTTGTTGAATAAGATCCAATGATATAAAACTAATCACTTGAATGTGATGGATGAGTCTTTTTTTTTCCTTATACTATTGTAGCCTCTTAAACAATCTACCACTTCATATTTGCATACACACTTCTTCAAACACATTTGGATAAACAAAATACCTTGTATTTATACCTTATCCAAATCAAATACTTCTGTAAGTTAGCTTCCATAAGATAAATTAATATCAAACAATATAAGCTAAGTCGGCCAAAAACTGTTACTTGGGTCCAGTGATCCACTCAGGTGATATATTGGCACTCGGGCAATATGATGTCACTCAGGCTACTTTGTGTACTCAGGTCATATTGATCACTCAAGTAATACTGAAATTACCACTGTATGCTCGGTCGACATTGCCACTGCTTTGGTTATAATGTAACTACTCAGGTTGCACTGCTGGCTAGGTCAACTCTATGATGACTAATTTTTTTGGCACTAATTGACAACATGTCTTGCCATAAGGTCATATCAATCTCCCCCTTTGGCATTAGTGACCAAAAATACTTATCATGTTCAAAAAATACTTAAACTTCTGAGTCAAAACTCCCCCTTACCATATGATTGGGTACTTGCTCGGGTTTTGACAATAGCTCTGTGACTTGGTTACAACTGACTCTCTTTTTTATTTTTCAAATTTTTTTTGTAAATTTTCTATTATATATATCTTCTCCTCTTCTCTTTTGTACATGTATTTCCTTATATGTATATACAATAACTTTCCCCCTTGTTTTTGACACAAATGCCAAAAATATATCTATATAGTAATACCAAAATAGGATAGGAAATCACTATGTACCTTTAAAATCTGAGACAACGTGTTGTCCCAATTGTCTTGCAACACCTTCAATATGTGCAATTCAATTTATATCTCTGCTGACAACTCCATCATAATCTCAGCAACTGAAAAGTTATTTTCATGTATGAGTGTCTTTGCATGAGCTATATACTTTTGCATTACATCCATGTGTGGAAGGAGTTGGATCTGCATAGCTGTAAGAGATTCCCTTGTCCTTGCTTCTTCCCTTAGTAATTCTTCCTGCATGGCTGCCAGATACTTAATCTTCATAAAGTGTGTTGAACTCGAACTAGGGTTAAGTGTCAACTGGTTTGCATTTTCCTTCAAGTCTGTGTCTATCTTTGTTAGCTTAGTCTTGATTTCCATGGTGAATTTGGAAGTATCACTCAACTTTAAAAATAATAAAGCAACATTATTAACAATAGTTTATAGAGAGCTAAAAAGAGAGTTTAGCTTTACTTGATCAATTGCAATCTTGCTCGCAACATTCTCTAGAAATTTGTTCTCAAACTTCCTTTCTACCTTCTTTAGTAGTTTTTCTTGATCACTTAAATCTTTATTGAAGTTGTGGACTATGTCTACGAGTTGATCGATAATATAATCATCCTCATTTACTTCTACTTCTAGTGCATCTAGGAATATACCTTTTATGTCCTCTAGCGCTCTGTTTCTCTTCTTTTCTTCTTGGAGCTTTTGTTGTGTAGCTCTTTTCTTCCATAGCTCCCCTAGTATATCCATCTGCTCTACTGTCAAGTTGGATAGATCCCAACTTTGAATCACAATATCTTTCTCAAGATCAGTATTTGTTTCCTTCCCTTTTCCATTGTCCTTGGGATTGGGTGAAGGAACAATTTCCTTACCTTTTCCACTATCATCCTTATCCTTTCCTTCCTCAATTTTCTCCTTAGTATTCAATTGGAATAGGTCATTGAAATTTGTTGCACCAACTATAGTATCAATGCTCACTGAAGAAACATTCACAGTCACCTTCTGTTACTCAGTTAGACTTATCCGAGTAGTAGGTGGAGCCTGATGCTTGGTTCCTACTAGTCCAGATGTGGATTTTGTAGTCTTATCCTTGCTCGGAGATAGGATGATCTGTATAGGTGATTGGGGAAGGGATTCCATCACTTCTACTGCTATCTGTTCTGCATTGGACTCTTCAATATTTTCTACCTCAGGTAAATCTACATCATCAGTCTTTTCCTTGGGTTTTGTACTCGGTACCTTTGCCTTATCTTCTTCCTTGATTTCCAAGATTGTCTTCCATATCTTTGTTGCAGCCTGCACAACATCCTCTATCTTCTTGTTCAATATCTGAAAGGTCCCGAGCCTTGGAGTGTGATTGTTTTCATATTTGGTCATGGCCTCTTTAACCTCTTTAATTTTCATAGTAGACATGACTTTCCTCAAGGTTTGTTCTCTAATATCCTTTTCTGTTCGGACTGCATTGCTCTAGGGAACAAATATTGCTTTGAATAGATCTTCAGTCATATGAATCTTAAATTTAGATGGATCATACTTCCATCTTTTCATTTTATCTACAATTGCTTCCTCAATCTACTTTTGTTCATCCTTAGTTCTAGAAGCATATTTCAGTAATTTTAGAGAACTCATACCACTACCTTCTCTTAGTTCTTCAATTTTCTTCTCAAATGTAGGTGGGGGTTTCTTAAATATGACTGTATCTTCTTCTTCATCTTCCTTGGGCAATATAATTTTCCTTCTAGATCTTATTTTAGTGATGACAGGGGTAGAGATCTTTGATTTATTCTTGGGGGTTACCTTCTTCTTCTTCTTAGGAGGTTCAGTTTCTATCTCTTCCTCTTCCTTTTTAGGTTCATCATCTTCTATCTTAACTTCATCTTCTTTTCTTTTATAGATAGAAGGAGGAGAGTCTGAAGTCTTCCCATACTTCTTTCCACACTACTCTAACCTCTTCTTTCCTCTTTTCAAAATCTTAGGAATCTCAATTTCCAAAGAAATTATGCTTTTGGCTTCTTCATAGGTACTAAAGTATGGTGCTTTGGGGTCAACAGGCTCATTCACAAGAGCCTCAATGATTTTTGCGGTCTCATCTATGTTAACCAATTGTTTAGGAATTCTATACCTATTCTGCATCTTCTGTCTGAACTCCTCAAAATATGCATCCATGATGCTCTCAAAATTGTCTCCTAATTCTGCTATGAAATCATTTATCTGATACACTATGGGTCTTTCCTTCTTCCAAACAAATGTGCCTTTGGAAGGGAAAAACTTCTGAATATAAAAGAATATGTAGACCAGAAGTGAACCAAACTTACATGGATTGGTCTTTGATGCCCAGATGATTTCCATGTTCTTTCTCAATTGGATGAGTTACAACTCGGCAAGGTCGAATGCAAGGTTGTTCTTGACCGCCTTGTATTCCAAGTCCATAGCCTCACATGGTACGCTATTTGGTCTGCTAGAAATGTAGATTTTTTGCACAATTACATGAATCCCAAACTTCAATTCCATGTCTGTAACTCCATTTAATCTCATTCCTCTTCCATATCACTCGGTAAGAGTCTTCTTCGTTAGGTCATCCAGGGGTAGGGTTTTGGTAGCTTTAGAGTTTTCAAGCATAGGATACCCTGTAACACAGTGTACCATTATCTTGGTAATCTTTACTAGTTCCTCCCGCCATAGATGCA
Source organism: Thuja plicata (assembly GCA_018584345.1). Taxonomy (NCBI): domain Eukaryota; kingdom Viridiplantae; phylum Streptophyta; class Pinopsida; order Cupressales; family Cupressaceae; genus Thuja; species Thuja plicata. The sequence goes on along the minus strand of MU226268.1, from coordinate 233,762 downwards.
TGTCGTGAACACGGCTCAGAACAAATCTAATCCACTTAATTTAGAAATTTTGTGGCATATGCATGATATGAGTCAAACGCTTGAATTCAAGGTGTTTATGTTCTGGCTTAAAACTCCCAGCTTCACAGAGTTTCTCATATGCTTTATTCATTTCTAATGACCCTAGCTATTGAATTGTGCAATGATAGAAGGCTCAGATGTCGTTGATCAACAATACCCTCGGAGGAATTAGAGAATGAGCTCCCATCGGATCTATCTCATCTGCAATCGCTGGATGAAGCTTAAAATTTGAAGGTTCACAGGTAGCATTCCTCACCAACATCTCAGATCCTTTCTTAACCTTGTTGTTGGATGTAGATGCCATAATTCTCAGAGGTTTGATAAAACTTTGTAACTTAAAGCTTTCGAACATAAATTTGCTTTGAATCGCTTAAGGCTCTAAATCGCTCTGCAAAATGAAAACTTTGTAAACAATAACCTTTCTAATTCATCTTTTATAAGAGATTTTACCATTGAGTTTTCATTAAATGCTCTATACATGGTAGCCGACATAGCTCGAAATGAAGCTCGACAAAAAACTACCTCCTCCATCCACAAAACCATACAACCCGACTTAACTCGGTTAAGCCTATGCAACTTGGATGTTACTGAGACCCTGACTCGGTTAAAACTATAATGTGTCCTTGTGCATCAATATGTTGATTTGGACTTCATAGCATGTGTGGAACTAATGTAGGATGGCTTGTATGCACAGTTATAGTAGTATCCTTGCATATTTATTTGGAGATGGTAGATCCACCCAATTCACTGCTTTGGGTGCCATTCGATCCTTCATTTTTTTGATCTGAACTCTCAGGAGATTTCCTTACCCACTGCTGATTCATCTGAGTTATGATTTTTGAAAATTTTTCTTTTCCTTTCTAAAAAATAGTATCCACTTTTTCTTTGTTCATCCAGTTCTTGCTTAGATGACTGAGTTGTTTACATACATAACATCTCTTAGTAGGATTCCTTTTTCTGAGGTGAGTCTTTACATAATTTGCACCAATATGCCCATATTCACCACAATGACAACATCTACTCCATGTGTTGTAATCCCAACAAAAAATTTCTTTATCTAGTTGTTCAGCAGGGTTCCATTTCTTAGTTCTTTACTCAGAATATTTGTGACCTTGTTTGTTACAATTGAAACATTTTCCTTCAAACTTAGGTTTCTCAGTGCATTCATTTTCCCTATGTCCATTTTTGTTGCATCTGTAACATTTACCATTAAATTTTGACTTTCCATTGCTCCAACACTTATTTTTTGTGTGCCCTAACTTTCCATAATGATTACAAGTAGGTTTGTTGTTCTTTTGAGTTCCTTGTTGTGAGGATTCACCTTTTTCAGTATAACCTAATCTAGTTTGTCCATGATGTCTGAGTTGAGTTTTCTCTGTCAACTAATCCATGCTTACCTGTGAATTCATCATACTCTCATTGGTTTTCTTTTCAGTATTTAGATCATTTTGCAGTCTTTCATTTTCTGTCATGAGATTGATAACTTCTTGATTTACATTATTGAGTTGATTTATCATATCTTCTTGATGAAGTGACTAATGATGGATTTCATTTTCTTTTTCTTCTAATCTTGTACTCAGCAATCTTTTATATTCTTTTGCCATTTCTCTGTTATTTTCTATTTGATTATTTTGTTCCATGACTTCACATATTCTGACTGAATGAATTTCTTGTTCTCTTTTCAAATTCCTGACTTCTTTATGTAAATTGAGATTCTTCACAAGTACATCTTCAATTGTTGCATCTGCTTCTTCAGAACTTCTTTCTTTGTATAAGTCTTCAATTCTTTCTTCTATGTAACTTTTGTCATTCATCTGTAGTGCTAGAACTTTTCTTCTTTTCAGGGAAAGTGAGAGTTGCTCCTTGAGTTTCTTGATCTGATCCATGGCCACTTGTAGATCTATCTTTTCATTTTTAATTGCTTTCTCCAGTCTATATATTTCCATTGCCTCTGATCTTTGCTCAACTTGTTAAACTTCTATTAAGAGAACCTTTAGCTCTGATACCAATTGTTGTAAATATGTTGAGGCTAGGTGACTAAGAGGGGGGGTGGGGAGGGGGGTGAATTAGGAACCAATAAAACTTAAGCTCTTTAATCCTTTATTAGATTATCTAATCTGATTGCATGCATGAAACAAAAAAGTAATAAACATCCACAACACTTGACACAATATTTGGTTACCCAGAAACCTTCCAAATAGAAAGTAAAAATTTAGCCTGTTAAAGCTTACAATTGACCACTTCTGATGGCATGCCCTATTAGGAGCAATGAGGATTGTTAGGTCCACCTTGTGAAAGGATTTAGTACAATACAATTAAGTATGAAACTCTGTTAGGAGATTTGTAAAGGACTGTCAAGTCCACCTTGTTAGAGGATTTTGCTAATGCACCTGTTAGGATGAACTAGTAGATGACCTTCTATGCAACTGTGATTTTTTGAATAAGATCCATTGATATAAAACTAATCACATGAATGTGATAGATGCATCTTTGTTGTTCCTTATAATTCTCTAGCCTGTTAAACAATCTGCCACTTCGTATTCTCATACACACTTCTTCACACACATTTGGATAAACAAAATACCTTATCCAAATAAAATACTTCTATAAGTCAGCTTCCATAAGATAAATTAATATCAAACAATATAAGCTAAGTCGGCCAAAAACTGTTACTCGGGTCCAGTGATCCACATGGGTGATATACTGACACTTGATCAATATGCTGTCACTCAGGAAAAATAGTAAACTCTGGCACTCGGGCTACTCTGTGTTCTCAGGTCATATTGATCACTCGGGTAATACAGATTACCACTGTCTGCTCGGTCAATACTGCCACTGCTTGGGTTACAGTGTAACTGCTTGAATTGTACTACTGGCTCAGTCAAGTCTATGATGACTAAGTATTTTGACACTAATTGACAACATGTCTTTCCATAAGGTCCTCACTAAAGACATTCAGAATGGAAGAATCAAAACCAGTCGGAACACCTATGGTGACAGGATGCAAACTGAAAAAAGAAGACAAGACACCTGAGGTAAATCAAACCTTGTACAGATCTATGATTGGTAAATTGATGTATGTTTTACACACAAGACCTGACATAGCACACACAGTTGGAATAGTTGCAATATTTTTTGCTAACCCCAGAGAGTCACATATGACAGCTGTAAAAAGAATTTTTAGATATTTCAAGAATACTGAGGATTATGGTGTATGTTATAAAAGAGAAGGAAAGTTAGAATTGAAAGTCTATACATATGCTGATTGGGATGGGGATATAGATGATGGAAAGAGTACTACTGGTGGAGCATTCTTTATCAAGAGAATGACTAGTTACTTGGATTAGCAAGAAGCAAGGTGGTGCAGGAGCACACCTAGGCTAACGTCCATGTTTTTATCATTTTTGGCTTGTACTTGACATTGGAAAAGTCAAGATAGTTATGTTGTTTCTAGACCTTAGAAGGTCATGTCAATGCGGGCTAGGTGATTTATTCATTAGGACTAAGGTCACAACAACAGCCATTGTTAGTAGTTTTCCAATTAATTAGGCTTAGTTGTTAAATGTTGGATTTGAGTCATGAATGTGTCCTAAACACATAAATGAGGACATAGAGATGCCTTGAGGCCTTTAATGATCTTGGATCCTTGAAATGAATAGGTTAGAGGTCCTAAAACTTAGGGAGAAGGCATAATGGCAAAGATGTCAAAAGTTGCTAAAATGTTGCTATGACAACATTTGCAATTATTGCAGATGTTGCATGAAACTCGGTTATCTTTGGATCCCGTTATGAATAGGAGTGGGGAATCGACCAACAAGGCCTATAATCATGGAGATGGCATCTAATGTTACCCAAGGACTCGAACCTAGAGGGGAGTCATTCATTGTAACAAGTTTGGAAGGAGCAATATACTCTGCAATTCTGGTTTTCTGAGAAACCCGTGCATTTCATTGTGACAGTGCCATCTTATGGATTGAAAGCTTTGAAATAATGGTTTTTTTGTGTTCCTAAGATAGTTACAAACATTTTTCATTCAGTAAGTTAGTCATTTTGAGATAGTATAATGTCTTAGTTAAATTTTTTTGTGTTTAGTGATTCCACTGGTCCTGTCCTGACCAGTCAATCAATTCATGGCTCCCCCATGAAATATAGCCATGGGAAACACCTAAGGATGGATGGATATGTTAGGGGAGTCAATATTGTACATATTTTTAGGATTAAGAGTCTTAGAAATATGGAGATCTATTTTTACTACTAAACCCTAGGCGTGCTGACAGTGCCCGATAGTGGTTTAGGATAGAAGAATTGGCATGTTTCATGCAGGGGAAGAAAGTGTTGTATGAACTAAGTATAGTTCTAGTTAGGTTTTAGTTTTATCCTAACATATTGTGATGGTCGAGTTCATACCAATCACTGAGACCAAGTTTTGAGTAAGTTTTCTACTAAGTTGTAGACAGTCCTAGAAATTAGGCCTATTAGCCCTATTGATCCTAGATTGTAGGAACCCTATGTACGGAGGACTTCTGAAACTAAAACCTTCAAAATCTCTTGTAAAGTGGTAAAAAGTATCTGAATGTGTGACTATTATTTCAACTTCTTTGGGAAAGTTTTGAAAGAAGTGAGAAAAACACACTATGAAAGGCTACAAGGGAAAAAGCCCAATTAGGCCTCTCGAAGACATAAACTTGGACCCAGCTACAAAGAGTTAAGAGATCCATAAAAATGGATTCAAATGGGATCAAATGGACTATCTACATGATGATGGACATCCCTACAATGATTCATGGATGTTAGAGTGGAGTTGATACTTAGATTCTTCTAAGTGTAGGAGAGGAAGTGAAGTAACTACTGGGGTATTAGTCTTTCAAAGGTGAAGCACAAGTGTGAGAATATTGAAGAAGAGTGGGATTAGGAATTAGTTAATCACCTAAGCCTAATAAGGACCTAGAGGAGATTAGGATCCTTGAAGAAGACAAAGAAAATCTTCTTAGTTAATTGTGCAAGCAAGCCATTGGAACACTCACATCATATTGGTATCAGAGCTTGATTAAAGATCAGGCTTGTGGTGGATGTTTTAGCCTACTGAATCAGTGGGAGAGAATGCACCATTTGGGTAAGTAGAAGACAAAGCCATGGTGACTAATGTTGAGTTAGCCAAAAAGGTGGATGATCAAGAAGAAGACAACAAGTTGTTAAGAGAAAGGTTGTCTCAAATGGAGCAACTCTTGGGAGAAGTCCAAGACAAAGCTGAGAAGATGAAAGATAAGATAGATCAAAAAGAAGAGGAAGAATCAAGGGAAAATGGAGTGGATGTAGAAGAGGAAGCTCCAACCCTTGACCTTGTTAGTGATCAAGAACCCTTCTTAAAGGTATTGAAGGCTTTAAGTGGAAAAGCTTTGGAGGGTGTACCACTTTTTAGTGGACAAATGGATCCAGATTCAGTTGTGGATTGGATTGACAATATAGAGAACCATTTTGAATGTGATGGTATCACAGATGCCCAAAAAGTGAGTGTGGCCAAGTCAAGGTTGAGAGGATCAGCTCTCACATGGTGGAAGTTTGTTCAAACTAAGAGGGAGAAAGAAGGAAAGAGTCCTATAGTCTCATGGAAGGGAATGGTGACTAAAGTCAAGTAGACTTACTTAACTGATGATTATGAGGTTCAGCTGCATAGGAGAAGACACAATATTAGACAAAAAGATTTGGATTTCCAAGCATACACTGAAGAGTTCCAAAAGTTGTGCTTAAGGTCACAAGTGGTGGAGGATGAAGGAATCAAGCTAGCTAGATACTTGAATGGACTCAAGTGGTCTATTCAAGAAGACATGAGTCTTGTGAACTTCAAAACCATTCACCAATGTTATCAAATGGCCTTGAAGATAGAGGAGAAAGGCAAAAGAAAGAAAGAGCAAACCTCCAAAGGAAGAGGTAGAGGAAGGGATAATAGAGAAACAAGAGGTGGCTATGGTGGAAGAAGTTCAGAATCAAGGACACAAGGAGAAGTCAAGTACACTGAGCAGCAAGAAGGAAGTTCTAGTAGAGGTGGAAGAGGAAGGAACTCAAGTTTCAGAGGTAGAATTGGTGGAAAAGGAAGAGGCAATTACTTTGTCAATATGAAATGTTATCATTGCAACCAAATGGGACACCCTGCCTATAGGTGTCCAGAGAAGGGTAGTACTTCTCAAGGAGGTAACAAGAGAACTAATCTAGTTCATGAAGAGACAAATGCAACAGAGACACACTCTGAGGTACCACTGAATTCAGATAAGGTGAGAACCTCATGATGAGGAGAACATTGATCAAGAAACCAGTCAAAGAGGAGCCAAGCCAAAGGAGGTCTCTATTCAGAATCAAATGTAAGGTGATGGGAAAAGTATGTAGAGTAATTGTAGACTCAGGGTCTACTGAAAATATTGTGTTAGAGGAAGCAATCAGCAAGTTAGGCATTACAAGGATACCTCATACCCATCCTTACAAGGTCACATAGCTCAATAAGGGACAGCATGTATTAGTCAACAACCAAGCATGGGTAGAGTTCTCTATAGGGAGATATAAGGACAAGGTTCTATGTGATGTGCTTCCCATGGATGCATGTCATTTTCTCCTAGGCAGGCCATGGAAATTTGACCGCCAAGCTATCCATGATGGAGTGAAGAACTCCTATACATTCAAGAAGGATAAAGTAACTTTCAAGATCCAATCATTGTTAGAAGATGTAGATGTGAAGACAAAAGGTCCTAATGTGCGTATGGTGAGTGAAAAGGAATTCATAGAAGCCATGGAAGAAGGAGGAGTTGGCTATGCATTGGCGTTAATACCAAGAGAAAAGAATGAAGAAAAAGGAGACAAGAAATCAGAGATACCTAAGGAGATACAAAGTATGTTGCAGACTTATGAAGGCATAGTAAGTGATGGAAAACCATCAACATTACCCCCTACAAGAGCCATAAGTCATAGGATAGACTTCATACCTAGATCTACCTTTCCTAATAATCCATCCTACAAGATGACACCTCAAAAAAATGAGGAAATTGCTAGGCAAATAGAAGAACTCCTTAACCAAGAGCTTATTAAGAAAAGCATTAGCCCTTGTGAAGTACCTACTGTCCTAGCACCAAAGAAAGGAGGAACATGGAGACTTTGTACTAATTCAAGAGACATAAATAGGATAACCACTAGGTATAGGTTTCCCATACCTAGGATTGAGGACCTAATGGATTGTCTAGGTGAAGCTAAGTACTTTAGCAAGATAGACTTGAAGAGTGGCTATCACCAAATTAGGATACATGAGGGAGATGAATGGAAGACAACATTCAAAACCAATGAAGGTTTGTATGAATGGTTTGTCATGCCATTTGGATTGTCTAATGCCCCCTCCACATTCATGAGGCTCGTGAATGAAGTCCTCAAAGACTACATTGGAAAATTTGTAGTAGTATATCTTGATGATATATTGATTTATAGTAGGACAAGAGAGGAGCATCTTCAACACATTGAGACTGTCTTCAAGAAGCTGCATGAAGAGAAGTTGATGATTAACTTGGAGAAATGTGAGTTCATCAAAATAGAGCTACACTAGTAAATTTGACCTCAATTTTCGATGACAATTGGTCGAAATTTCGACAGTAATTGGTCGAATTTACGACCAAAACTTTCGTCGGTCTTTTTTTGTCGAATTTTCGACCTATTTATAATTAGTCGAAATTTTGACCAAAACAAAGGTCAGAATTTTGAATATACCCCAAGCTTAAAATCACCATCATTTTTTAGAGCATTGGTCGAAATTTCGACCAATACTTCCACCAACGAGTGGTCGCAAATTTTGACCAATACACTAAAAAAATGACGAGAATGCCATGCTTTCCACCAAACCAATGGTCAAAATTTCGACCATTGTATTGGTCGAAAGCATGGTAGTCTCGTCGTTTTTTTAGTGTATTGGTTGAAATTTGTGACCACTCGTTGGTGGCAATTGCTTCTAGAGTTGGTCGAAATTTCGACCAATAGTTAATTTTAAAAAAAAAAAAAAAAAAATTTATAAAAAAAAAAAAAAAAAAATTAACA
>MU226268.1:202661-220828 GCA_018584345.1 Thuja plicata | reverse complement strand
ACTCGATTATAGGTGTGAGTGAGGAGTAGAGGGATTATACCAAAGGGATTTTGATCCAAGAGGCTTTTATCTAGCCATTTTGAATTTACTCCTTCAAATGGGACCTCTCAAGGCTTAAATCATCATACTTTCTTAAAAATGTGCAATTTCAGCAAAAATCAGAATGTTCAAAAAAGTGGGACACACTATTGTGGGACCACCCATTTATTTACTGATACTCGGTAAACACTATTGATGAAAGTTTAAGTTTATAGAATACATTTTCATCAAGTTGAATTATATGATTGAATTTTCTTTGATATACATCTGGAGAAATTTGGGACTGTAGGATAATTTGTGAGGAAACAAATTCTAACTTATTCACCCCCCTCTCACTTATTATAACAAAGTGAAGACCAAAGCTATGTGAATACCATAAATCATTAGTTCTAATATGTTGTAAAATATTATTATCATTTAAAAGTGAGGAATCTATCTAGTGAGGCCTAGTAAAATGAATAAATTTGTATCACGACAATAGAAAACTTGTGAGATTACTTGAAGGGTGAAGGATGTCAATATTGATATCCAAAAGATTCAACTATTTAAAGTCATTCTTATAGGAAGAACAAAAACCAATATTCTAACTTGAATAAAGATAGAACTAAGATCAAACCTAGCAAATTATATCAAGAAAAAAACTTGGTAGAATTTGAGCATCTAGAAATGTTTCATAAAAAAAATTGTATTTTTAAAGATGATGAGGAACACTAAAGTAAGATTTTGTGCAACTACAATCAATGGTTTAAAGAGATGTGTTCAAACTTATCATGAAAAATAAAGTTTTTCATGGGGAAGTAATGGTTCATTAAAGGATTAACTATATGGATTCAAAGATAACCCATCCAACATACTCTTCCTATACAAAAAGCAGCACTACATGCTACACTATTCGTGTAAATTCTTGATGAGCCATCACATGAACTAAATCCTTAATTCAACAAAAAACTAGAATAAATAATTGTTGGATGGAATAAGTGGATGGATCAATATCGATGCTAATAGAAATAGAAATTCCCATGGAGTGTGAAGGCTAAACCCCAAAAATGTTAATGAACCATAGAAACATTGTAAGGCTAAGGTAATGCACAAAAATACACATAATTGGTCAAATAATTCTTTACCACCAAGATGACCTCTTTACTAATTAAGGGTGCAAACCTCACAAATAAATAAATAAAAACATCAATCCAAGCCTGATTAGGGATAAGAAGTAGCTACATAAATATTATAAATGTGAAAGTTCCTCACTTTACTCCTTAGATGTACCATATATTTAGTTCTACATATGCATTAACATCTTGCTTATGATCATCCAAAAATAAATCCTACTTCATTCATAAATGTACGCCCTCAAGAAAATGAAATGTCCTATAATAGGGCAAGTAAGAAATTTCAAATGTCCTATAATAGGGCAAGGAAGAAATTTCATTAGTAATTAAGGCTTGAAAACTTAATTGGGGAGTCAATAAATCTAATCATGATAGATGAGGACTTGGCATATCTAGCAAAATCATGACATTGGTTATCCATCTTGTTCTAACTTTTGAATGATATCTTGAATTACAAGGTTAGTATCTTACTCATTTTGGATCTCATTTATTTAATAAGTAACTAATATGAAAATAGAAAAGTCGACGGATCCTTAAATTTTTATCATATTTGATGTTTTCATGCTTATGTTTTAGTATTTGTGTCCTATTATTTTTTGATTTGGTAAATAGAAATTTTAACAATGGTACGCAACAATAAATATAATTGAAATTCTATCATAAGAATATAATATATTCCACATAAGAAAAAGTTACACATCAAAGAAGATACCTACACAATAGGAATTTTATGGATGAAACTATTGTAATCTAACAAGTGAATGCTCTATCTAGAGGGGAATTTTATGGATGAAACTATTGTAATCTAACAAGTGAATACTCTATCTAGAGGCTACTTCCTTAAAGTGACATTATAAAGGTAATAAAAGTATTTTATTTATCTAGCAACCATGTTTTTTTGATCCATATATTTTTTGAAGGAACACGTTGGTCTGGAACTTTCTTAAATTTGAAGCCTTGAATGTTCATCTTCTCATGATTATTAAGTTTAACTAGCTCAATAATGAAGGTATACAACACAATAGAACCATTATTCAATATTTTCTTCTAGAATGATATGGAAAAGAAATCAGCTTCACAATCACATTTTTTTTTTAGCTTTTATATGTGACCTAATTACTTCCTCTAGAATTTGAGGAGGATCAAAAAGTAGCCAAAGAGTCCACATCATCTGTCCAAAAATCCTCACTCAAAATTGCCATCACTTGTGAATCAAAAAAGCTAAAAGAAACACTTTTTAGGAGCATGCCAAACCTATTAATTCCCGTTTTGTTATCAATTTTTAGGAAAATGTGTAGAGGCATAAAAAAGGTAACTGACAAGACAGTTTTTTCCTTTAATAATTAAAATAAAATTTAAAATACTCATGAAATATGGGTCAATGAATTTGACTCAACAAACTACACACTTAAATTCTGATAGCAATGTCATAATTTGAGAAAATATCTCTTACTTTTCATTTAAAATGCATTTATATTTATATTTATTATTTGATTATTAAAAGTAATAAACAATCTTTTCAAGCTTCCTTTTGCTATCTACATAGACCATTAAAATAATTAAATTTCCACAGTTCATAATAATATTATTTGAATGCTTCTAGATTAAATGTGTCAATTTTTTGAATCAACATTTAACATTATACTCCATGATTCAACTCCATGATTCATCATCATAATACCTATTGAGGAAGGGCGATAAAGAAAAACAGGACAATTTTATGATGTCTGGCGTTTTATCTGCAAAATCAGTAGCTCTGGCATGTGTACAGGATGATGCGACGGGGGGATAGAAAAAACTATTGAAAAAGGGGTCTCTGCAACGTTATCGCTTTCCAAGAATCCGTATGGATATGCTTTCACATTTTCCCCGTGTTACAAGATTGGACTGGATTAATGGTGATTAATTAGTTGTAATGACAGAACATCATTAAGGTTTCCACGCTATAAATAGCAGTGAAGAGCAGAGGGTTTCACGACACAATAGCGATGGCTTTCTGCACCTCATTTTTCTTTGTTCTCTCGTTGATTGCCTTTCCCCTTCTGTCCAATGCTGAGATTTCTGAAGGCGTGGCTGAGAAGATCAAGACCGTCAATGCAAGAGGCGAGCATTACGGTTTGGTGGCCGCTCGTGAAGAAGAACTGAAAATACTTCTGGGCGAGGGAGTTTTCCAACCTTACACGCCCATGCCCTCCGTTGATATCTCTGGTTGAAATATACTCCCTTCTCTTGTTTTTCTCGACTTATTATTGAATATTTCTCTGTCTCAGCATGTTAATATGAATGGGGCAGTAGTTGTTACGTTTTTCATATATGATATCTGTTGAGAAATATATTGAGGTGGTTAACAATAGGGTTTTGTTCTGCTACAGCTCGAGTATTCCATGTGGGAAATGTGGAAGGGCGGAGGACTATTGTAACGCTGAGCGGAAGGGGATCGGTAAACATTAATAAACATTTGTGTGTTTGTAGTGAAGATTAGATTGGATATAACTACTGATGGTGTGATAATAATGGCACAGGTGAACGCAGCACAGACGACGCAGTTGCTGCTCACTCACTTTCGTGTGAAGGCCGTAATTCACTATGGAAGAGCTTTCAGTGCAAACCCTAAATATCTCACTATTGGTGACGTGGCCATTCCCAGTCAATTTGCCCACACTGGTGTCTGGTACTGGGCGGTACTTACTCGCTCACCCCACATTCCTCTTTTCTTTTTTATTTTCTTTTCCTTTCCCTGGGAAAGGTACCAGCAGTGGATGATATATTTTTGTTGTTTTTATATGTAAAATTAAGTCTTAAGGTTTTGGCTTTTGGGTATTGATAATACATGTTGTAGTCTTATTATATGTGAAAGGGTCTAAAAGTAGTTATTTCATAGTATATATCTCCTGAACTAATTTTGACCATTTTTTTTACTGTTTGTCTATGCAACTCAACCCTTTTAAAGCTAAGGCTAAGGTTTTGGCTTTTGGGTATTGACAATGCATATTGTAGAGTTGTTATGTAAGAAAGTATCAAAAAATAGTTATTTCAAAGTATATATTTACTTAAACTTTCAGAGATATTATTTATTTATTATTTATATAAGATTTAAACTTTTAGAGATATTGTATGTAGTTATTTCAAAGTATATATTTCCTAAACAGATTTTGTATATCTTGTAAATGGATTTTAGCTTAAGGTAAAGGTTGGTAAAGGTTTCCACTTTTAGGTTTTACAATGCATGTTGTAGAGTTGTTATCTGTGAAAGAGTCAAAAAGTATTTATTTAAAAATGTTGACTGCTACGTGACCCCATTGTGCTAATAACTGTTCACTCAAAATCATGAGTACTTGTTGACAAATATCTCATTAGTTGTCAAAAAATGTTCCAATAATGTTTCACAAATCTCTATTAGTGTTGCATAAATGAAACAATCACCAATAAAAAATGATAAAAATAAATCCCCAAAAAAATATCAACTATTAATATATAAATGATCCACTATGTAAAATTATTTAAGTGGACATTACATTTAACTCTCATCCACTATTAGTGCTTTTCCCTATCTCTTCATGAAAAATAATCTGTTTTATCTGGGATACTATCAGAATTTCGGCGAGGATGAGGGCAGCTACGATAGCGAGATTGCCAGCCTCACATTTTCGGATTACAATGTTGAAGAGAATGTAGCAAATAAACTTCAGAGTATATATTTTCAGCCAGAAACAGTTTACTCGGTGAAGGGAAAACCGGAAGTGGGAAGCACCAAATTTTGGTTCAATGTGGATGATGACTTATTCGCCAAGGCAGAGAAGATTGAGGTATGACCATGTTATGCTTCAGAAAGGAAATGTGTAGTTTTGTACTATTCTAATGGTAACCATGGTTATAATGACAGGAAGTAGAGCTGGTGAAATGCGTGGGCAGATCCCTTCACTGTCTGCAAAACCAGCCAAAGATAAAGAGGGTTGAGAAGGGATGCAGTGCAAATTTCCACATGAATAACGTGCATTACAGAGACTTCGTCCACGCCCAGTTAAATGTCACTTCACTTGACAATGAAAGCGCAGCAATGGCGATGGTGGGAAATATAATAATCTCTGCTGTTCATCAGAAATTGAGACTATCCCCAAATATGATTTTAATAATGTTTTGTTTGTTTGTGTTAAGGTGTGCGAGAGCGAGAAGAAGGCACTGCTTGTAATGAAATCGATAAGTGGGTATGCAGGAGGATCATCTGAGGGAAACGATTTAAGTGTGATAAAGCGGTTGTGGCATTCCCATGCTCGCACTTCAATCCAAGCTATTTTCAGGGAATTGTCGACTGAAGATTCTAATAACCTCCGGTCCGTCACTGGCGTGAAGATCCAGTGAATGGAATACAAGTCGTACTGGCTGCTTAATCTGTGTATTTATGTTAGCTGGTGCATTAGCTTCACCGTCCCAATTACTACTATGTAGTATGCATAGACCTTTTACATTAAGCAACCTATTAAGTTTAGAAAATGTCTGTCAGTTTTAGTCAATTTTAAGTGTTTAAGCGTTTAGCACTTTTTTAATTTAAGAGTCATAGTTTAGTGTGTCTATCCATATGTCTATATAATCAATCAGTTTTATTATCGGAGAAATGATGGTTAATATGAACTTCATAGATTTTGCTATATTATAAAGGCCAGAGATTGGGTAGTTTTTCTTAACATGGAACCAATTCAATGGGCAATGCATTTTTGTTTAAACTTTTAGAAATATTATTTATTTATTATTAATAAAAAATTTAAATTAAATAAAAGAATGTTGCTAATCAGTGGTTTAGGTTAGGGTTGGAGAAACACATGTAGCCATGTTTAATTTCTCATCTATGAAATATGTTTAAAAATTACAAATTTTTGAAATGTTGAGATTGAGATATGCATAGTCATAATAGTTTATAAAATATTAGAATTTGAAAAGAAAATCAAAACAAATCTTGTAAATAATATTTGCAAATAAATTTACAGATAATCAATTTTATATTCAATTGTATAACTCAAAGATATTATATTATATCTTAATTAATATTGTAAGAATAAATGTAATTAGAATAATGAAGTTCATGCAATAAATGTCTACAAAAAGTATTCAAAATAAATAGCGTGAATAATATTTAACAATTATTTTATGTAGTTGATTAATTTTATAGAGTTTGTTATACCCAAATTTTCACACCAATGAAATTCTACAATAAAGTATTCATAGGAGATGTTGTGAATAAAATTTAAAGGGTTATTTTATTTAGGTAATTAATTTTATCCAGTTTGGAATAGTGGTTTTTTCACACTAATAAAAGACCACAAAAAGTATTCAAAAGAAATGTTGTGAATAATATTTCATGTGTTATTATTTTTATTTTATTTTTAAAACATGGTTTTTCAAGATTATAAAAGGGGGGTGATGCTTTGTAGAGATTCCCTCGTGAATCTTCAGTTGGGTAAGACTAGAGGTGCTAAAGTTAGAGTGAGAATCAATTGGCTCAACTTGGGAGACAAGGGAATACTATCACATCCCACTTCCACACTCTTAAAAAGAAAGAAGCTAGAGATAAGATAACCTGTATCAGAGCCCAAGGGAATATTATCACATCCCATGAAGGCATTGTGGACACCTTCTCAAGCTTTTATACGAATTTGTTCACCACGGAAGATAATGGGTCCATGGACTCAACTAGGTAGAGGATTAGAGGAAACATCCCTAGGAAAGTAATTGAGGAAGATGTAGATATAATAGGAAGGGAACTCACAGTGAATGAAATTAGGGACTCCATTTTGAGCATGGCCAATGATAAGGCCCCTGGACCTAACAGACTGATAGTTGAATTTTATAAAACAAATATTGACTAGATTTGCAACAGCTTGCCCAAGACCTTCTTAGAGGCCATAGCCTCTGGTACCTTAGGCCTTACATTCATTGTTGGTCTAATTAAGTTGATTCCCAAAGGAGACAAACTTCTGGTTAAAAATTGGGGGCCTATCACCCTGCTTAATGTGGGCTATAAGATCCTTGTAAAATCTCTTTCCCTCAGGATTGTTAATGTGCTTCATAAAGTGGTGAATAATACACAAACAGGTTTTGTTAAGGGAAGGTACATCCTAGAAAATCTAATTACCTGTTGGGAAGCAATGAAATGGGCTAAACTTTTAGGGCAACAGAGTGCTATGATGCTCATTGATTATGAGAAAGCCTATGATCGAACATAATGGAAATTTATCATATTAATGTTGGAAAGTCTAGGTTTCCCACCCTTCTTTTGTCGGATGGTTTCCACCTTACACCATAGATCTATGGCGACAATTGAGGTCAATGGAATAAGATTAGAGTTCTTTGAACTTAATAGGTCCATAAGGCAGGGTTGCCCCTTGGCCCCCTCCCTCTTTATTGTAGTTGTAGACTCCCTCCACTACCTGCTTAGGGATGATTCCCCATCCCCTAAAGTGCAAGGTATTTCTCTCCCCAATAATCAAGAAGTCTCCAACATCCAGTTTGCTGATGACATAGCTATACTCATGAGCCTAGGAGAAGATAATATGGAGTGCCTCATGTCCAAGATGGACTAGTTTTTCTTGGCTTCTGGCAGCAAGATCTCTATCTCCAAGTCTATTATGTTGGGATGGGACCATAATCCCCCATGTTGGTGGGGTAAATTTGACTTTGAATGGAGAGGCCCTGACCATGTTGTTAGATACTTGGGAATTCCATTTTTTGTGGATCCTAATGTAAATCAAATGTGGTGCTGGGTCAAAGACAAGATTCTCAAAAAATTGAACAAATGGGACAACAATTATAATTATTATTTCTAACATAAGTATGTTGAATAAAATGTAATAGTGTATACCCTATAATAATAGACTAAAGAAGTGCCAAAACTTCTAGGTGACAAAGGTGGTGATATTGTCCTTGAAAATATCATTCCTAATTTTAAATCTTTTTTCTCATATAAATTTGCAAGTGAAGACCAAAGCTATGTGAATACCATAGATCATTAGTTCTAATATATTGTAAAATATTATTATCATTCAAAAGTGAGGAATCTATCTAGTGAGGCCTAGTAAAAGGAATACACTTGTATCACGACAATAGAAAACTTGTGAGATTTCTTGGAGGGTGAAGGATGTCAATATTGATATCCAAAAGGTTCAACTATTTAAAGTCATTCTTATAGGAAGAACACAAGCCAATATTCTAACTTGAATAAAGATAGAAGTAAGATCAAACCTAGCAAGTTATATAAGAAAAAACCATGGTAGAATTTGAGCATCTAGAAATGTTTCATAAAAAAATTGTATTTTTAAAGATGACGAGGAACTCTAAAGAAAGATTGTGTGCAACTACAATCAATGGTTTAAAGAGTTGTATTCAAACTTATCATGAAAAATAAAGTTTTTCATGGGGAAGTAATGGTTCATTAAACGATTAACTATATGGATTCAAAGATAACCCATCCAACATACTCTTCCTATACAAAAAGAAACACTAGATGCTACACTATTCTTGTAAATTCTTGATGAACCATCATATGAACTGTTGGAACTCTAAAATTCCGAACAAATTTTAGAGTGTGTATTTGAAAATTTCTCCAAGTGCAAGTATTGCCCTTAAAAAAACTTTAGTAAGAGGCCAAGTTTGGATGGAAGTAAAAAAGTACCTAGAGTTTTTTTGTGAAAAACCGCTTGGGGGACATGTTCCTTACTTATCTTTGAGAAAATATAATAGGTACTAGCTCTCATATTTTAGTTTTAACATGTTTTGAAGATAGTCATTTGTAGGTGTTTACACAAATCTGCACTTTGCACTTGTTCAAAATTTCCTAAGTGACCCACTTCAAAGGTTTGTATCTTGAGCCTAGTTGATGGTCATGGCATAAGGAGTGTTGCAGTATGTTGTAGGCATGAAATTGAACCTCCATGCCCATTTTCAGACCCCTATGAGCTCAGTTGATAAGTTTGTCAAAACCATTCTGCTTGCATTTTATTCAGTTTCTCAGAATATGAAAATGCATAATTCTAAGTGCCCTACTTTTAGGTCTTGCAATTTGTACCCAGTTCAAGGACATGAGAAGTTGATTGTTCCCCTGTATTGAAAACCTGTAAATGTGCCTTCCTGAAGAGTTTTAGACTATTGGCAATCTGTTTGACCACTTTGTCCACCCCATTCCAAATCCAATTTCTGCAATTTCACTGAATTTGAGTTAAGAAAGTTGTTAAGTGGCTAACTTTGAGAAGCAGTAATTAATGTTACTGCTATGCTTCTGGGGAAGATTGTGTGTAAGTTTTTAGCATCAACGTTTCAGATCATACTCCATGATCCATCATCGGGATGAGAGAACTCAAGAATGAAAAATGAATGATTGGTTGACTGGTAGAGCAAGCTACTTGAATTCTTGTATTCTTTGTGTGAAAATGAATCATGTTCGAAGGTTCAAACTGTAAGGGTCTCTTTTGATAGGCTTGTGAAATCCAATCCAAAAGCAAATTATGGAAATCACAAGTGTTAGACAAAATTGAATTTATAGAATGGTCATCTTCAGAGGATTGAAGATTTTAATCAGATGATGGTTTTGAGCTGTGAATCATTTCCTTGTTCTCCTTGTATTTGAATTGTTTTCCCAGAGTCAGTGGTTGGGCATCAAGGCATGATTTCCTATTTTTCACAAAGGCTAATCTGAGAGCAATTTATGCAGATTACCAGTGATTTACTGAGTTGTTTTTGTATAACAATCATTTTCTAAGGTGCATATCTTGTAACCAGTAGATATTTGTATCATGTTACCTATTACCTGTACTTCTAGTATGTATATGAACGAGTGTGTTGATTTCTAGGATTCTACGAAGTGAAATGGTATTTCTACAAGGCCTATTTAATATGCAGTTTACCCACTTTTGCAGTGTGCATGGTTAGAATCAGTTTGAAATTAGTCTTTTGGAATATCAATATTTTGCAAATCTGAAGGTATCTGGAAGTTTCCTCTGGCACACATGTTTTCTGCATCTAAATGTTCACATTGGTTCATTGATGGATTCTCCAAGAGGTCGTTTGATCATTTTTTGGAGCATTTTCCAAAGCCACTTATTATTGTTATTTTAAGAATCTTAAGGGCGCATTATGAAATTCCCAAGCAAATGTAATGAGAAAAAAGGTGGAGAATACTACAGAATGATTTGCACTCAGTGAAAGGCTTATATATATTGTCAAGATGGATTTGTTTACAACTCGTAGATCTAGTAAGAATGTATGGCTAGCAGAGTTTGTGGTAATTTTTGTTTTCGAACTGGATCCTAAAAGTGCTTAATTATATGTTATTCTCTCAAACATCTTTACAGACTAGGACAGATGAGATGGTGTCCAAAAGGGTAAGGAAAATAATGAAGGATAGAGGAATTAAAAAGATATCCAAATATATTTCTTACAATGCAAAATCTGACACCTACTCCTAAACAAAGAGGATATTTTTGGCATCTATCTAGATTTGAATCTCTGGAATTTTCATCACCGTTTGTTCAAAAGGATTTTATCAGATTGCATGAAGATCTTTTCACCCCCATTGGTGGGAAAGAAGAAGATATTCACATATGAGACTTTGGATTTTTGGGAGTCTTCTATCGGCAAGTGGGAAAGAGCTCGAGAGTCAAGAGGAAGCGTATGAAGAAGGAGCTACTCTGGTAAAATAACACCATGGAAACTAGTGGAGGCAATATGAAAATTCTTAGACAAGGTATATAAATTGTTTAAGTTTGAGGTATTTGGATTAGAACCAAAGAATCTACTTGGCACGACAACTGATTGACAATGACGCATACAAAATATGAAAAACAGCAGGAGAAGTCTACGAGATGTTTCAAGGAAGCCAACGTATAAAATCCGTGCATAATCCAAAAAGGAGGGAGCCCACGCATGTAAGAAAGGGAAGGAAACCTCAATGCAAAGTGAGAAGGAGCCTACATATGGGACAAAAACATGAAACCAATGCAATTTGCAGGTTAAAACCAAAGACCAGAGTCTTGCGCAATATCATGGGAGAATAAACCAAAAGCCGCGTAGGAAGCATGAAGTAGAAATGTGATTTTAAAAACTGCAAGCAAATACACTTAGCAGGTGTAAGACAAGGAAAAGTTGCGCAAACAAAAGGCAAGGAGGATTTTGCGCTTGAATTCTTCAAAGAAAATGCAATTGGCAGGTGTTGAATGCCAAGAGAAGGTTGTGCAAAGGGAGAAGTTGCCCACGCAAAAGAGCATTCAACCCAGAATAAGGAAAAAATGTGGCATTTACAAGTGCAAACCGTGGAAGATAAAGTAGACCAGATACGTAGCATTTGGAGAAAGAAAATTCTACACATGGAAATGAAAATGGAAAAGGTTTGGGGGCTATTTCACTACGAAACATGGAAGCACAAGCAAGAATAATGCCTCCCTACCCGCGCCAAGCTCAGTCATAGTCAAAGCATATAAAATAGCAATCCAAAGACATATGGTCTAATGACTTACGCCAAACATAGGATGCAAAGGCACGTTCCAAACACCAGTCATCGCAAAGCATAGAATCATGGCAAATTTTGATGGTGTTTTGTGTGCGCAGAAGGAAAAATGCTTAATCCCACATGCAACGGGTGAGAGATTTATAAAGTGTTTTTATACTACAACACATGGGCTATAGTTTGAATAAGAACCAAGAGGCCCCTTGGCCACTGGTAATGTTGGAGATGGTAGCCCAAATTTTGGGTGCCCAAATGCACAGATCCTTAAAATCTTCATAAAATTAGTCCCACATTGGTGATGGGAAGGAAAAATTGAGTGTATAAAAGGTAGAACAGATGTAAAGTAATGTGGATATGAGTAGGAGGCTCTCTAGCCCGTGCGTAGGAGGTGCCTTGGTTTGTGTGCCAGACAAGTGACTTTGAAAGAAACATGTTTTTGGCAGGACCCACGCGTAGAAGAGACTGGACACGTGGCGGCAAGGCATGAAGTCACGAGATGAAACCATGGTTAGGCAAAACATTTAGAGATTATGCCCCAGCAGTCAGTTAACCACCGCGCATAGTCTCCATATTCTAGTGGTTAAGTGGAAAATATTGTGAGATTATGCCCCAGTAGTTAGTTAACCGTCGTGTGTAGTCACCAGATGCTAGCAGTTAGTGGAAAAACATTGAGAGACTATGCGCGAACCATCAAATTGAGATTGAGATCAAGGGTTGTCATGCAATCTCACAATAAACCCATGGTTAGAGAAAAGTTTCAGAGATTCTGAGACTAAGCAGTCATGTGATCTCCAGATGAACCCACGGTCAAGGCTGAGTTGAGGTTGAGTTTATTCTGAGATTGAGACTAAGGCGTGTCTCCAAATATCCCAATAAACCAGGGGTTAGAGCAAAGATTCATGGATTCAGAGACTAAAGTGATCTCCAAGTCTCCAAATAGACCATAGTTAAAACAAAGTTCTCACACCTAGTTAAAGGGCATCGAACCAATACATGACACTTGGCAGGTTCTGGTGAATTTTGGGGGCAAAAGTGCAGAAAAGAGAATTTAAAAGACTATAGAAATGTGCATAAATATTAAAGGGCAAATAAGATCAAATTTTCATAGAAAAGTATATTAAATACACAAATTTGAAATAATGTGCAAGTTAAAACATTAAAACATCATAGTCTTGATATAGTCTTGTGAAATATTTAATATTTCAAAGCTTGGAAGAGAAGCATTCACGGGAGGATTTTTCTTAGACAATGAAATTAGACTTTGAAGAGGCAAGTAGAATCAAATTGGTTGAAGAGAATGATTGCAAGAAAGAGGCAGTAACAGAAGATCAGATCATTTTCTTGAAGAAGAAGATATTTGCTTGGAAATAGACAGGTGTCGTTTGCTGAAATTGGCTTTCCTTTTCTCCTATATCTTTCTTTTTCTCCATTGTTACAAGGATGGTGAAATTAACACTGCAAGAAAGTATTTCTGATTCTAGTGTCTTATTTTCTGAGTTTCTTGTCTTTTGAATGTACTGAATCAGGGGAAATTTAATAAAAAATAATGAAATCCCTTTTCATATTGGTGATGTCTTTGTGTGTCCTGTCTTGAATTCTTGTGTATTAATCTGTAAGGCATTTTAATATACTCGTTATAAGGTAGCTGTGAGTTTTGTGTTCGAGTTTCTTTCAAGGAGAGAGTAAATCTTAAATGTAAGTTCTGAGGGTTCAAGGTTTTCACATGAATTTGATGTCTGGGTATTGGAGTGAAAAGAGTGACTTGTAAGGCATTTCGTTCGATTTCTATGTATTTAAAATTAAGGGGTTTTATGGGGATGTATATTTATTTGACTCTGTTGCCCAATAGATAAGGTACTGGTCTTTTTTGGTTATGCAGTCTCATCATCAATCAATCAAATATTGAATAATCTTTTGTTTTTTGTTTATGAGCATAGATGTTTAGGAGTTGTATTGAGTAGTATAGACATTATTGGTGATTCATTAAAGAACTGAATCCAATAGGTTATCTTGCATGAGCCTCTGAGCTCAAAGAGAAGAAGGATGAAAATCCTTAATCCGCTATAGGATTCACTGTGAAGCAGTGAGTCTGAAGATAGGTACACCCACTTGAGTCTGTGGAGCTTGAAGTGTAGAAGGATCATATCCTTGTTAATTAGCTATTTTCCCTACTCGTCTATTTTTGGTTAGAGAGATTTGTATATTTGATTTCTTCTCCTATTTGCAAGAAAAAGTGCTAACATGAACTAAATCCTTAATTCAACAAAAAACTAGAATAAATAATTGTTTGATGGAATAAGTGGATGGATCAATATCAATGCTAATAGAAATATAAATTCCCATTGAGTGTGAAGGCTAAACCCAAAAAATGTTAATAAAGCATAGAAACATTGTAAGGCTAAGGTAATGCACAAAAATACACATAATTGGTCAAATAATCCTTTACCACCAAGATGGCCTCTTTACTAATTAAGGGTGCAAACCTCACAAATAAATAAATAAAAACATCAATCCAAGCCTGATTAGGGATAAGAAGTAGCTGTACATAAATATTATAAATATGAGAGTTCCTCACTTCACTCCTTAGATGTACCATATATTTAGTTCTACATATGCATTAACATCTTGCTTATGATCATCCAAAAATAAATCCTACTTCATTCATAAATGTACGCCTTCAAGAAAATGAAATGTCCTATAATAGGGCATGGAAGAAATTTCATTAGTAATTAAATCTTGAAAACTTAATTGAGGGATTCAATAAATCTAATCAAGATAGATGAGGACTTCACATATCTAGCAAAATAATGACATTGGTTATCTATCTTGTTCTAACTTTTGACTGATATGTTGAGTTACAAGGCTAGTATCTTACTCAATTTGGATCTCATTTATTTAATAAGTAACTAATATGAAAATAAAAAAGACGGATCCTTCCATTTTTATCATATTTGATGTTTTCATGTTTATGTTTGAGTATTTGTGTCTTATTATTATTATTCGATTTGGTAAATAGAAATTTAACAATTGCATGCAATAATAAATATAATTGAGATTCTATCATAAGAATATGATAGATTGCACATAAGAAAAAGTTACACATAGATAAGATACCCACACAATAGGAATTTTATGGATGAAACTAGGACAAAGGACCCAATAACCGATATACCCCCCAATAGTCGTGATAGCGACCCAACAACTATGATAGGGTTTTGTCATAGAGACCCCCAAATAACCAACTTCAAAATGGTCATTTCCTACAGACATAAAAACCCAGTAAGTGTTAGTAACATGCCCAATAACCGTGCACCACGACACTACTACCTAAACACTACCAGTGCACGGTTATTGGCACAATTTTATTTATATTACACATCAACTTTCACCAAAAAGGTTACATCATTATTAACATTGAAACATGTTTGCTTACATTTACAAAAACAATGGATTGGTCTTACAATATCAATATGTCATAATAAAGTGCAAATCATGTTTTATTTGTGTACAACATGCATGGCTATTGGTCCATAACATCTTAAATCGACTACATACATGCACGGCTATTGGTGCATACTAGTTTGAATCAATTACATACATGCACACCTATTGGTGCACAAACACTTTAAATACATGCTACATTGTTTTTTTATGGCTCTCATATGCACATTCACCGAAACATGTATGACATCTTCACGCAATTAATCGAGCAGCAATTTGTACCTGCATAGACAACTAATGGTGTAAGGCTCACCAATAGAGCACAAATAAAGAACAAAAACCAATTTTAAAATGAAAATTCTAATTCTAATTTCTACTTCAATTAGAAAATATAAATTATTATTCAAATTTGTACTTCTCAATCCACCGAATGAAATACCAAATTAAAAAAACAAATACAAATTATAATCCAAATTTCTACAAGAGTATAAAAATGCAAATTATTATTCAAATTATGCACTTATTCAATCCACCAAATGAAATACCAATTTTATAAATGCAAATAATAATTCAAATTTGTACAAGAATATAATAATGTAAATTATTATTCAAATTATGTACTTCTTCAATCCACCGAATGAAATACCAAATTATAAATACAACTTATATTTGATGGTCACCGTATGAATGCAAATGCTTGTGCTTTTATGCATGAAATGACTGATGTATTCCCACCACTATTTCAAATTTCAAATTTCAAATACACCAACCACAAATTAAATGGCCAATTTTGTATAAGAGTGAGGAAGTGCACGTAATTCAACATTCTTTGTTTGAGAGTTGCATTATTCTCTGCAATTAGAGCTATTTTATTCTCTGCTCTTTCCAATTTAAGG
The DNA here is from genome assembly GCA_018584345.1 of Thuja plicata. Classification (NCBI taxonomy): domain Eukaryota; kingdom Viridiplantae; phylum Streptophyta; class Pinopsida; order Cupressales; family Cupressaceae; genus Thuja; species Thuja plicata. Next base: position 204,851 of record MU226268.1, on the reverse strand, counting down.
TTTGTACCAAATATTTCTTATTTTTATAAATTATTCTCTGCTCTCTTCTTTTAACTGTTTTATTGTTTGTATGTTTTAAAGCTTCTACACATGCTTTGCAATGTCTTTTAAAAGGCTTGGCAACATTGTTCATTATAGGATTATGAATGTTCATTATAAGCTTCTGAATTAACATTCATAACCATGTAATGAGCTATTATGCACATTGTGATTTTAATCATGAGAAGATGTTGTATTTCTTTTTAATACAGTGTATTTGTAGTTTGAATCATTTGGCTGACTTATTTCTTGGGCTTAATCATTTCTCTGTTAAATATTTTGAGTATAATCATTTCTGGGTGTTGAGGGTTTCTGTCTATTCTCTTCTAATGCGTGTGCATAACTTTTTACATGATTTCCTTACAGTGATTTCCGTAGTTCATTAGAGGCTTACGAATGCTACATTATCCACTGTAATTATTGCAATATATGTGATAGAAATAGGGAACATTGTTGATTTAATCATATGTGTATATATATGTGTGTGTGTGTGTGTGTGTGTGTGTGTGTGCGCGTGTGCACGCGCGCACCAAGTTGTGGACCAAAAAAGTGGACACATCTTTTAAAAAAATTCAAATTTTCTATAACCCAATCGGGTTATTGAAAATTCAAAATTGTTCTAGGCTTGGTAACCAATCCTAGAAAATATTATAAAAAAACTCAATCTGTCTTGAACCCAATCGGGTTTCTAAATTTTAAATAACCCAATCGGGTTCTGAAAAGAAAAAAGTACTTCAAAACCCGATCGAGTTTTGAAGAAGTAAAAACTATGCATTTTATTCTCCATAACCCGAGCGGGTTATGAAGAAACTAAAATAGGCTTTTCTTCTGGAAGCCATAACTTCCATATACGGAGTCCAATTGACTCCATTCAAAAAGTGTAGGAAAGATCTTGAGATGATCTAACACATGATTAACCTAAAATAATCTTTAGTCGTCAAATGTTTTTCTATCCATTTGAATCAAGTAAGGTACAAAATAGGTACTCATTATTGCCCATACATGCAATGTATAGGAAAATGTGTATGCTCTCTCTCTCTCTCTCTCTCTCAGAGAGAGAGAAGTATTTTCAAGATCATGAGGGGCCAAGCTATGCCCTTAAGTGGCAATGAAAAATTAGCAAATCAGGGTTAGTCAACTTGACGTGAAAATTTCAACTAGCCATATGAGAATGTATACAATTATTTACACACCCAGTTCAGGGTCATAAGAGAAGATTTACTCGAAGCTTATAGGGAGTGTGTGAAGCAAATTAGAGGGAGTTACAAGGAAGGATCCAATCAATCAAGTGCTTCATAGCTCAGCTAGCAGACAAGTGCCAGCCATTCCAACATCTACTACACAAAGATATCAAATTTATATGGATAGAACAATGTGAACAAGCATTCTGAATATTCAAAGACTATCTACTCAAGTCTCCTATAGTGGTGCCACCAGTCCAAGGTAAACCATTGCTTCTATATATCTCGGCAACAGAATCAACATTAGGCGTCCTTCTGGTGCAACATGATGACACAGGTAAGGAGAGATCCATCTACTATCTAAGCATAACATTGGTAGGATATGAGCTCAACTATACGCCAATTGAAAAATCATGCCTTGCAATTGTCTTCACTTCCCAAAAGCTAAGACATTATATGTTGAGTCACCAAACAAAGTTGATAGCACATATTGATCCTTTAAAGTACCTCTTAAGCAAAGCAACACTCACTAGACGACTTGCAAAGTGGGTAATGATCTTAAGCAAGTTTGACATTGAGTACGTAGATAGAAAGGCCATCAAAGGGAAAGTGATTGTGGATCACCTAGCAGAGACACCTATTCATGATCATCATCCTATCATTTAAGACTTTCCTGATGAATCTACTATGACACTACAACCAACAATTGAGATGTGGAAATTATAATTTGATGGGTCATGCATGAACCATGGTGTGGGGGCAAGAATAGTGCTCATCACTCCGAATAATGATGCAATTCCAAAATCATTTATTGATGCTTGGTGGGTATAGGCCCATCCTGTTTCACTTATTGATGTCTCACATCCTGTTTCTAGCACTGTTATGGCAAGGTGTTGACAGTTATGGAAGGGTGGGGGAGGGAAAGACAGAGGGAGAGATGGCGGCTGAGACAGAGGGAGAGATGGGGGCC
>MU226268.1:159183-202615 GCA_018584345.1 Thuja plicata | reverse complement strand
TGGGGTAGCTGGTGGTGGGGTGAGGATGAGGGGTGGGTAGAGAAGTACTTAGAGAGTTGGATTGAGTACCATTTTGGAGGATGAGGAGGAAACGGAGGAGGAGGAACCTCAATTAGTTCAGAGAGTACATCGACGTACTGGTGATATTCTTCCTCAGAGGTTAGATGAGAGATTTAATGTAGAGGATGTGGATTTGGAGATAGGTGATATAGACATTGAGGCCTTGGATGTAGAGAGTGCAGGTTTGAGATCCTCCACTGGTAGTAGTAGTATAGGCAACAGTTCTGGTGATAGTTCTGAGAGTGAGAATTCTTGGGTGGTGAGGGAGAGGAGAGATGAGGGATTTGGGGATAGGGTTGAGGAGGGAGACATGAATGTGGCTATGGGGGGATGGAAGAGGATCCCTCATAGTTAGAGTGACTTACTCAGTAGGTACATGATCTGCAAGCTAGACTTGTTACTTCGCATGCATGTGCTATTGCTTTAGAGGCTAGAGTCTTAGCAGCTAAGGAGAGAGAGCGACAGCCTCACTCAAAGGCCAGATCCTTCATTGAGAGTGTACAAGATTCCTCTCATCATGAGGTATTGGACTAATACTATAGATCTAGGAGTGATTCTCAGAGAGAGATTGACTACTGGAGGCACCACTATGAGGGTGCAGTTCCTTCAGATCAATGGGTTCCTAGCTACACTGCCTCCTAGAGATCCAGCAGAGCGCAAAGATCACAGAGTAGTGGGATTGGTCCTCCTACTCCACCACATAAGAGTGCCCCTGATATGCCTCCCCCTCATCCTCCTGGCAGCGAGGATGGGGGTAGCACATGTTGAGTTACTATATCTGTTATACTTTGATTCACCATTTTTGTAGAGATTTAGCATTGATGTATCTTTGAGGCTTATTTATGATTGTATCTTGACACATTTGATATTTATATATGTTGATCATCTTCTTGTGCTTAGAATTGCGACTGTTCATTGTACTCAGATATTTGGATTTAAATGAGATGCATCTATTGATTTACTTGTTATATGTATGGTTCTATATGATTGTGTTTAGATGTTGAAATGCTTATGTGATGTGATTCTATTATGCAGACTCGTAGATGGATGGTTTAATTTTCCTATGATACTGACATGTTTATGTAGAATGAAATGCATTTTTATATGTGATGCTTATGGATGCATGTTATTTATGATTTACCATGTATGCAACTGTGATGTTTTTTCATTTTTCTGATGCACTTAAGTAGAATGGATGCAATCTATTATGCACAAAATATCTGATTAATGCATGTGTTAGTTAGAAGATAAACAGTGGATATTTGCTCTCTGGGATTTGATTTGATAGATATGAAATGATAGAAAGGAATTTTTTGATTTTTTGATAGATTTGAATTGATAGAATGGATGAGTGACCCAAGTCGTTGCCCCTGTTTCCAATATTTATCATCATTGCATCTTTTTATGAATTTTTGAAGAGTGTCCAATGCATCTAGATCACATGCCATCTGGATACTGCCATGACCTCTTGATAACCGGAAGGAGTAGAGAAATTGATTAGAAAGAGAGCTTAATGCACCCAAATATTGACCATCTGGGTTCAGTTATGTTCCTTGTTTGAAAAGAAAGAGAGCCATAAGCACCCAGATATTGACCATTTGGATACCACTTTTCCCTCTGAACAATCTGAACAAAAGAAAAAAATAAAATTAAGATAGAACTCCAACGCACCCAGAGTCCATCTGGATAGCACCGTGAGCTATTGATTTTGAAAAGAAAGACCAAAAAAACCAAGATAGAATTCCAATGTACCCAGAGTCCATCTGAATAGCACTGTGAACTCTTGATTTTAAGAAGAAATCCCATAACAATCAAGATAGAAATCCAATGTACCTAGAGTCCATCTGAATACCGCTATGATTCTATTGGTAAATAAACAAGCATATAACAAAGAAGGAATGTCCAATTATTTCCCAGGGTTAAGCTTAGATCATGGAACTACGTGGCTGCCAGATTGAAGACATTATATTTTTCCATTAGTATATGCAAGGAAAAACATGATAAACACTGTCAGCTAATGCTACTTGAACAGACAGGGCACAGCACTACCCGACACCAAGGTTACCGATATTGCTAAGTACAAAGCATCCCAACACAACACCATCTAGTGTTAACCGATGACAGAAAAGACAAAGGCACCCGATGAGTAACCAACAACGCAACCCGACGAAATATTCAAGAGTGGAACCTGACAGATGAAGGGAACCCGATGACCAGTTCAAAGAAGGAACACCGACAGACTTTCAGTTCACATTGACAATCAGATACTGAGAGTCAGTTACATCCCGCAAAAAGTGGATCTGACTTCCACGTTAGATAATTCACTGAAGTTTTATATTTAGCTTCCTGATTTGTTTTTAAATCCATTACTTCAGGGAAAAAAAATGTAATTATTATTGTTTTTATCAGTCTAACTGATTTAAAACATGCAAACTAAAGGATCAAGGTCAAGTTGTATACCTTGGATCTAGAGTTAACATTGTAATGCGTGATTCTAAAATAGGTCAAAGAGCTTGTATAAATAGATGTTCAATCAATTTTGAACATTTTTTTTTATGATGATTGTAGCCTCTAAGAGCATTTAAGGTTCAGACAAGAGAATACATGCAGAAGCACAGACAAAGATCAAATCAGTTTTCAAGAACAAGAACCAAGGCTACCGACAAGAAGGAAAAGGTATTAATCAATCACTATAGGTGATATTCATATACTGTAAGCTTTAATGGATCTATGATCATCAATTATAGATTGCATACAGTCAGGTCATACATATTGTACACATTCTAACAAGTGTAGTACACTTAAGAAATCCTTTCAAGGAAGATGGATTTAACAATTCTATTGTAAATCTCTTAAGTGAGTGCACACTGCATCAGTGTTGCTAAATCTCTTAATAGAGTAGATCCTAATAGGTCTCCAGATTAATACTTCTAATAAGGTAGATCATCAGAAGTGATAAAATTGTAGGCCTTAACTAGCTCCCTTCCAATCTGTAGATAGTGAATTTTTGTGGGTGTCATCCCCACCGCAGTTTTTACTTCCTAACAGGAGTTTTCTGTGATATCATATCTTGTGTTATGTGTCTATTAATTTCATGAATGTTTCTATGAACGTTACATACAATTAAGTTTATGAATTAATATTACACACATAAGAAAGAACATCAGATTTGGTCGGTAATACAATAAAGATTGATTGCTAATGAAGTAAGGTGAAAAGTGTTAAAAGTTTTAGAGGTACTGATTCACCCCTCCCCTCTTAGTACTACTTCCCATTAATCCCAACAATTGGTATCAGAGCTATGTCTCTTCTTGGAAAGCTTAAAGGCTTAAGAGAAAAGATCATACAATGGAGAAGTACAAATTTGATAAAAAAAATTGAGAATACAAAGCTTGAAATTCATATGTTCTATGAACAGTATAAAGAAGCTAGAATCAACATGAGATAGTTGCTAGATGAAAGAAAGAATATGGAATCTTGCTATAATGAGACATATTATCATGAGGAAGAGATTCTAGATTTATTTGAGTCTTCAGGATCAAATACAAGAAAAGCATCATATACATCAGAAGAAAGCATCACAAGCCTAACTGAAATCAATCTACATATGGCTAGACAAGTCAAATCTCTGCAAATTGATCAAGAGACATGGATGGTAAGGATGATTTATGTCATGAACAATGCTAGGCAAGCTGAACAAGAAAGAACACTAGCTATTGATGATAGAAGAAAGATCATAGAAAAGCTACAAGAAAAAGAGTCTGAGATACAAAGACTTATAGAGCATCACCATGAAATTACAAATCAGATTATTCTTATGAGTCAAGAAGCAAACATAATGAATATGGAACTCATTGATAGAGTACAAACTATCGGTGAACTAAGAGAAGAGAATGAAAAACTAAAGCATGAGGTTAGAATTCAACAACAACATAATCACATTATTAAGAGAGCTAAAGAAAGTACAAAAAGGATGGATGAATTCTTGAATGCACAAAGAAGACCCAGCACCAACACTGGACTAGGGTACACTGAGCATGGAGAGTCATCAAGTGAAGCTAATCCAAAATATGCCTACATAAATCCTAGACAAAGGAAGCTGACATGCAATCACTGTAGAAATCAAGGCCACACCTCAAATGTTTGCAAAAGCAAAGAACAAGGTATTCCTAAATCCACATTTATATTCATAGGACAATGTTTTTTATTAAGGTAACAACAGATTTTGAAGGGGTCCTAAAACCCTTTACATAGCACCAAAATGATAGACAATAAAGGACAAAGGTAGCATCAAACTATGACATGTGATAGAAGACCAAAAGAGGGAAACCTATTTGGACAAGTATTGTCCCACCTACAAAATGCATGGGCACACATCTCTTGAATGCAGGAAGAAGAAAATTGAAGCGTGGAAACCCAAAAATTAAGAAAATGCATATAAACCAAGCAGAGTCGATAATTCATATGTTTGGGATTACAATATGTGGATAAACTACATAGCATGTGGTAGAGATGGTCACATTTCTAAAAACTGCATGAGAACATGGACCAAAAGGTCTAGAGGTTGGACCAACCCTGGAATGGCATGTTTACACTATCATAAGGTTGGACATCTAAAGAAGGACTGCAAAGATCAAATAACAGAAACCACCACTTTTGCAAATGGTAACACCATTGAAGACATCAAGAAAATCATAAAGCAAATGTGGAGGAAAGCCTCAACCATTGAGGAAGCTGGACCAAGCAATGCATCCGGTGACACCTCATCCCATGGATTTGGTGACATCACCACCCCCGCCTAAAAGATGAACAATTAAGTATGGAACTGCACTACACAAAGTTATATTTTGCATTAGTTCCATTATACAAATTGATAGATAGCAAAATATGCATGACTAAAGATGCATACTATGTTACTTGTTATAATTTTGAGAAAACAACCCCGTCGGTAAACACATACCAAAAATCATCGATGAACATAAAATGATGAGTTGTCTACACTTACTAAGAATTGTCGGTCAACACATAAAAAGGCTAAGTCACTAATGTAAACCGATGCCCGTCGGTAAGGAAGAAAAGTTACAATGTTGTCTTGACACTACACTGAGATCTGTTGGAGAAAGAAACAATATTAATAGCTATCCTAAGCATCCTGTCAATACAGAGAATGTTGTTTGACAGTTTAACCGATGAACTTTGTCTTCATGACCCGATGAGTTGTTGAGCATTTATGATAGACTTGGGGCAAAAGTCTATAAATACTCGATGAAAGCACTTCATTATTCACACGCGAATTGAGAAAATAGAGAAGAGAAAAAATAGAGTGAAAAGAGAGCAATTAGCAGAGTGTCCTTGACTTGATCCAATGCACTCCAAACCAAACACTCACAAGCTACACGAATTGAAGTAAGTACCAAGCATACCGAGAACTATGTTATTATTTTTGAAAAAGCCCTAAATTTAAAACACAATGGCAATGACTTCAAGAATAGCCAAATTGAAGAATGAAAAGAAGAATGTCGTTAAGTTAATCAAGAATAGCACTTGTGTGGAACCAAAATATAAAATATGCCCAGAGCTTGCCTTGCAACCCGATGATTCTGGCACATTCTCAAAAATTCCACCTAGGGTTTTGTTGATAGAAGATGTTAGATCGTATATCCACTGCAAGATCGCTGAGATTGGTGATCTGGAGATAGATCAAGCTTATAAGAAGTTATGTGATGATCAAGGGAACCTAAAGGAAGAACACAAGCACTTGCAAGTAAAAGGGATAACAAATGCCCTATATTTCCTGAGGGTTTTTAAAACCGACTGGATTCGGTTAGTACTAAGCAGAATGCATGATCAAAATTTATGGTTGGATGAACCCAAACAGATTACAAAGGATGTATTACATGCTATAATAGATTACCCTATAACTGACAAATCAAAACCTCACAAGCATCCCTCTCGACCATAAGTTGAGAAACTCATGAACATTGTATGGGATAACAGAGGACTTAAGGTGAACACCATCACCAATTAGGAACTGAGGTTCGATGCATGTGTCATAGGGTATAAAATCTTTCAAGCTAGTAGGCTAAACAATATAGCATCAATAGCAGTAAGCACAACTTACAAGATTGTCATGAAAGGAATACAAATGGATCTATGTGAGATCCTACTGAAGCAACTCAATGAAAATATGAAAACAATAAGGTCTGCCAAGACAAATACATGTAAGTTTGGCTCACTTATAATGTGTATATTCTTTTATTTTCAATAATACTTTCCTTCAATTGGCAAAGTTATGTGGGACACCACCAAGCCAATCACATTACAGATAAATGACATTAATCAGGTCACTGGGTGACAACTTTGATTTAGTGATGACTGAATACTTCCTTGATTTCAAGGAAAAGATGGAGAGAGTAAGGATCCTTGAACAGTTAATTGAAAATAATAAGGAAGAGATATGTTTTATGGTGGATTTAGATTTTACTCATATTAAGTCAGTTGTACCAAGGACAGCCTAGTTACCACCATTTGACTATGAGATAAACATAGATCAAGCAACAAATGCAATTGATGCACTATTGAATGAACCACTTGATACTAAGCAACAAAGATTTGGAACATATGAAGAGGCAAAGACTAAAATAAAAATAGGCCTAGTCATAAAGAAGACTGTCAACAAGAAAAACAAGATGGTAAAGAATCTTGAGAAGTTGTTTTCGGTAAATGAGGAGGAGAAAGAAGAAACAAAGGACACCAAGAGACAGGGTGCCATCGGTGAAGAGGAAGATATGAAAGCAACAGATTCTGAATCCACAGAGTCTGATATGCCTCCACCTCCAACCAAGAAACGAAGGACTACAACAGCTCAGAGGAAAAGGAGCCAAACTGCAAAGAAAGATACAACCTCTCAAGAAAGGTCAAGTGAGGACCTATAAGAGGAAGCAGTAAAAAGATAAGCCAACACCTACCAAAAGGAGGAGAAGAATCATCAGAAACAAAGTTGACATTGAAGATTCAAAACAGGATGAGCCTGAAGAAGCTAAGAAGAGCTTAACCCCTCAAACAATTGATGAGATTGCTGAGTCAATTGCTACAACAGGTACCATGACTGATAGGAAAATCATATAATGGGTAAAACTAGAGCCCGAGGACCAAAATAAAATAGAAGATGAAATAATTAGGTCTATGGCTAAATTCAAATATGTACCAATTGAGTTTTCTAACAAAATACCCAAACCACTGAGTGAAAATTTTAGCATGATGGTCTTATGCTTTGAACTCAGACAAGGAAGCAAGGGACAGGATACTTTTAATACTCATACCTCCCAAATCCAAAATGTAAGAGAAAATAAATGATGAAAAAGAATTCCAATAAATTTGTGGCAAAGATAAGAGCCTACAAGGTGCTACATGGGAAGTTCTTAGATCTTGACAACATGACAGATGCTAAATGGAGAGAAATTCTTGATCTACCTGCAAAATCAACAAGTTGTGAGAATCCATTATTTCTCACCGAGACACCTCATATAGAGGAGCCAAAAGAAAAAGAAAGTCCAGAGATCATTACTTTAGATAATATGGAAGATACCGAGCCCATTGACTTAGATAAAGTTATGGATGATCTTGACATTCAAGATATTACTCACTATGATTTTGATAAGGATCCAAAGAAGGATGATGATGTAATATTCATATCTCTTAAGGGTCAAGAAAATAAAAAAAGCATTGAAGACACCGGGAAATAATGACATGGATGTTGCTGATGAGACATGGCCAGACACTTCAATCATTGACATAACAAGACTGGACCCTACAGAACAAATTCAAAAGGATGAAGATGTCACTGTTCAACAAGCTCAAACCAATGAACAAGACACAACTAAAGATGAAGCACATGTGAGCACATAGAACAATATGCCAATATTTATGAAGATCATCAATCTGATAGAAGGACATGAAGAATCTACTGCATATACAAGAATACCCAAAGACAAGGGTGATGAGGACACAAAGGATACAAAAGATGAATCTAAAGATACATCTGCAAAACAAGCTGCTATCGATGATCAGCAAGACAAGTCTACTGATCAAAATCAAGAAGGAGAAAAACAAGTAGAAGAGGAAAAATAGAAGGAGAATAGTGAAGAAGAAAAGACAGATGACCCACAAAAGAAAATAGAAGAGAAATATGTTGATAAACCCAGGGTTGATGAAGAGATGTCTTCACCTAACTGACAAGTGAAAACCGAGTAGAAGGCACAAGAAGTTTCATCTACAAATCCTTCACTGAGCACCTCAAAGAAAAAAAATGAACTAGCAATGGTAGTTCATACATCTACTTCTACACAAGTCTCAAGGAAGAAGAAAAGAAAGATCAAAAATCTAGTTACTCTGGATGAAATAATTGAGATTCTAGTATGTGATCCTAGAACATTGGATCCTACTGAGTTGACAAAGTATGCTAGACTTTGTGAAAGGAAAGATATCCAAGATAAGTTGAGAAAGGCCACAAAAGAATCAAAGGTACTCAAAGTTGCAAAATGAATCCTCTAGCAAATTGTACCTGATACAGATGTTGATCAAACAACTCCTATACTTGATCAATTAGTGGTTCTCACTGACGCTATCACATCTCATAATATAGATTTTGAAAAAGCTATGGAAGCAAGACTTGAGAAGAAATTTGAATTCAAGTTAGCAGAGAAAATAAGCCAAGAATTGGCACTAAACAAGGTGAAGCTATCTGAACTGGTAAGCACATTGGACCCTATAATTTCAGAAGCTATATCCTTAATTCAAAAAATGTGCACATTGGATCAAATCACCAAGGAGTATACCGAAAAGATAGCACAAATTGATGTTGATCTTCAAGCTAGTGCACAAGGTCTCACAAAAACTAAAGATGCAATCAAATTGCACCATGAACAGCTCAAGCAAGCTAGGAAGCTGAGACAGGATATTTAGATTGCAGAAACAAAGTTCAGAGATGAGGTGAATGAGCTTCAAGCTCAACTCTTACCAACTCGCACATTACTAAAACACCATATGACACGGGAAAGAATACTTATTACCACCCCAGAAATATTTTTCCTAGACAATATTTATGATATGCATGCTAGGATTTAACTAGAGCACATGGCACTGGAAATCCTCAAAGAGAAATGGGAGAAAATGATGGAAGATATCAAGAATAGTCACTCCCACATACTTGACACTCTGTAAGTTGCACATTTTTTACAACTTATAAGTTGTACATTTTTGTCATGATTATCAAAAAAGGGGGAAATGATATGTACAGTCAATAATCTTATATCAATAAAAAGAGAAAAGATTAAAAAAGGGGGGAATGTATAGTACAAAAGAGAGTATACATGTACATATACGTATACTATACCAATGCATATAGTTAGGGGGAGTCATATAATGACAAGGATATATACATGGTGTACATACTAAACACTTTAGTATTTTTCACATATCAGTTTTTGATACTAATGTCAAAGGGGGAGATTGAAGACATTATATTTTTCCATTAGTATATGCAAGGAAAAACATGATAAACACCATCGACTAATACTACACTGACAAATAGGGCACAACACTACCCGATGCCAAGGTTACCGATATTGTTAAGTACAAAGCATCCTGACGCAACACTATCTAGTGTTAACCAATGACAGAAAAGACAAAGGAACTCGACGAGTAACCAACAACGCAACCCGACGAAACAGTCAAGAGTGGAACCCAGTAGATGAAGGGAACCCGATGAACAGTTCAAAGAAGGAACACCAACAGAATTTCAGTTCACACTGACAATCAGATACCAAAAGTCAGTTACATCCTGCCAAAAATTGGATCTGACTTCCACGTCAAATAAATCACTGAAGTTTTATATTTAGCTTCCTGATTTGTTTTTAAATCCATTACTTGAGGGAAACGCAATGTAATTATTTTTTTTTTATCAGTCTAACTGATTTAAAACATGAAAACTAAAGGATCAAGGTCAAGTTGTATACCTTGGATCTAGAGTTAACATTGTAATGCGTGATTCTAAAATAGGTCAAAGAACTTGTATAAATAGATGCTCAATCAATTGTGAACATGTTGTTCGATGATGATTGTAGCCTCTGAGAGAATCTAAGGTTCAGACAAGAGAATACATGTAGAAGCACAGACAAAGATCAAATCAGTTTTCAAGTACAAGAACCAAGGCTACCGAGAAGCAAGAAAAGGTATTAATCAATCACTATAGGTGATATTCATATATTGTAAGCTTTAATGGATCTGTGATCAGCAATTATAGATTGCATATAGTCAGGTCATACATATTGTACACATTCTAACAAGTGTAGTACACTTAATATATCCTTTCAAGGAAGGTGGATTTAACAATCCTATTGTAAATCTCCTAACTGAGTGCACACTACATCAATGTTGTAAATCTATTAACAGAGTAGATCCTAACAGGTCTCCACATTAATACTCCTAGCAGGGTAGATCATCAAAAGTGATCAAATTGTAAGCCTTAACCAGCTCCCTTCCAATCTACAGATAGTGAATTTTTGTGGGTATCATCCCCACCGTAGTTTTTACTTCCTAATAGGATTTTTCTGCGATATCATATCTTGTGTTATGTGTTTATTACTTTCATGAATGTTTCTATGAATGTTACATATAATTAAGTTTATTAATTAATATTACACGCATAAGAAAGAACATCATATTTGGTTGGTAATACAATAAAGATCGATTGCTAATGAAGTAAGGTGAAAAGTGTTAAAAGTTTTAGAGGTATTGATTCACCCCTCCCCTCTCAATACTACTTCCCATTAATCCCAACACAAATAAGTGACAACACCTACCACATTTATCCTAAATCATCATGCCCCTGAAATCGAAGTGAACATTCAACAGAAAACAATCAAAGAAAAGAAGTAATGATCTATCATAGCTACTCTCCTTACTTTGTGGATCCTGCAGTAGCGTAAGAACATAACAGTGAAATATAGACTGACATCTGATTGACTGACTTACCTAGTCAAAAAATTTTATTGGTCCTTGATTCATTTGGATTCTCTTGCTTGGCTCGATTGGCTTGATTTCTTTGATTGTGTCTGGTTTCAGTAATAGATGACTCATATAAGACTAACATGTCTGGTTTTGAGTGTATCCATCATTGTATAAGATTATTGATATGATTGATTGATTGATTTTGATCATTTTTGGTGGTTGATCAAGCTGTGTTAGATGGGCCCAATGCTGATTTGCAAAGCTCATGGTTGTGACATTTGATAGATTCGCTTGGTCACCAGTTTGCTTGCTGATAGATTTGATAGACTGATAAAGATGTGTCATATGGGCCCAATGCTGATTCACAAAGCTCATGTTTGTGACATTGACTGATTGGGATTGATTTCCCTTTGCTCTCTTGATAACCGAGTTGGTTTTATTGCTTGGGATGTTTGCAATTTTTTGATTGTTTTTTGTGAAGATTGATTTTCTCAGGATTTTTTGATCTATTTAGGATTTTTGATGAGTTTTCTAATTTTTTTTTGGATTTTTTTAGGACATTTTAGAACCGCCCCCTAGTCTGGTGGACCAGTACTAACCATGGATAAGTTTTGGTGCTCAGAGGGGTTTGTGCTTCTGCATATAGCTTGGGTAGTCATCCCTACATTTGAAGTGTGCTCAAGATTTTGATCATGGAGTTCATTGATGGTGAAGATGGATTTGAACTCTTGGCACCTATTTGCCAGGTTTTCACCAAGGTACCTACTCAATAGCACTTGTTTGCCAGGTTTTCACTGAGAGAGCGATTTTGTTTCTCTTTACTTTTTTTTTTTTTGTTGTCACCAAGGCGCCTGTTTGCCAGGTTTTCACCAAGGTAACATTTTGTATTTTTTGATTTTTTCGGTATTTTTTGGATATATAGATAGTTTCCTTAACCATTAAGACCTCAAGCATAGAACCTATTGAGGTGCATGTTGTTTATGTATCTGAGTTGCTGGTCTCCTTCTGGTGTCACCAATTGGTATGCCCCACTCTGGGTAGAGTTGACAATGACATATGGTCCTACCTAGTTAGGCTCAAACTTTCCTGGTTTCACTCTTTCTGCTTGGTTCTTTTGATTTTCCATGAGGACAAGGTCTCCTACCTCAAATTTTTGTGGCCTCACCTTCTTGTGATAATTTCTTCTAAGGCAATTCAGATAGCCCTGTAAGTGGTTGAATGCATTTTGTCTTATTTCATCTAATAGTTCTAGTTCACTGAGCCTTGCTACTCTGTAGTCTTCATCTGAAATCAGGTTCTTTAATGATATCCTCAGGGATGGGATTTCCACTTTGAGGGGTAGGACCACCTATGATCCATATACTAGGGAGAAAGGAGTGTCTCTTATAGGTGTTCTCACATTATTTCTGTATGCCCACAGTGTAGGACTAAGCTGTAAATGTCAGTCTCATCCTGATTCGTTGACTATTTTCTTCAAGATTTTCATAATTATTTTGTTTGTTGCTTCAGCTTGGCCATTCCCTTGAGGATAATATAATTAAGAGAATCCTTGTTTTATATGGAACTATTCACATAGATCTTCAACATCTTTGTTTTGGAAAGGTGTGTCGTGATCCGTCAGGATGATTTGAGGAATTCCATACCGACATATGATGTTGTTGAGTATGAACATTGAGATCTAATTTCCAATTATGTAGGTGAGGGGAATTGCTTCCACCCACTTAGTGAAGTACTATGTTTCTTCTATGATGTATTTATGTCCATTAGCTGAAGATGGTGTAATCTTTCCCACTAGGTCAGATCCCCACATAGAAAATGGTAGTGGTGAAGTGATAGGATTTAGTTCTTGGGCTGGTGCATGGATGAGGTCTCCATGAATCTAACATTGCCTACACCTTTGTACATATTTGTTTGTATATGTCTCTATTGTGGGCTAGTAGTATCCCATGCGGATGATCTTCTTAGCTAAGTTTTTGCCACCTCTGTGGGTTCCACAAATTCCTTCATGTACCTCGTACATAGCTTTCTGGGATTCCGTGGAAGTGAGACATCATAATAGACTTCCATCTAGACTTCATCTATATAGAGTATTCAAGAGGATGGTATACCTAGAGGCCTGGTGAATGAGGGACTTTTTATGGTTTCTAGACAAGTTGGGAGGTAAGACACTAGTTTGGAGGTAATTATATACATCATGGTACCATGGGGTTTCAGGACCAACAAGGACGCATGTTGATTCTGTGATTGGTGCTTGACATGATGGCATCATGAGTTGCTCCATGAGGAACTGGAATCATGTTTCATTGTTGGGCATATCGATTAGTGATGCTATGGTAGCCATTGCGTCTGCCGCTTTGTTTTGAACCTGTGGTATTTTCTCAAAGATGTATTGAAAGTTAGTTCGCAACCTATCCATCTGTGCTCTGTATGGTATTAGCTTCTCATCTTTTGTCATATAATCATTTTTGACTTGGCTAATGACCAACTGTGAATCTCCGTAGACCTTCAGGTTCTTGATTCTCCATTGAATTGTTGTCTTTATCCCAATAATCAGTGCTTCATATTCTGATATGTTGTTTGTGCATGGGAAGTTAAGTCTGAATGGTTTTGGAATTGCATCATTATTCAGAGTGATGAGAACTATTCTTTCCCTCGCACCATGGTTCGTGCATGACCCATCAAAGTATAACTGACATACCTAAATTGTTGGTTGTAGTCTTATTATAGATTCATCAAGAAAGTTAGAAATGATAGGTTGATGATCATGAATAGGTGTCCTTTCTACTTGATCTGCCATCACTTGCCCTTTGATGGTCTTTCGGTCTACGTACTCAATGTCAAACTTGCTTAAGATCTTTACCCACTTTGCAAGTTGTCTAGTGAGTGTTTCTTTGCTTAGGAGGTACTTTAAAGGATCAATATGTGCTATCAACTTTGTTTGGTGACTCAACATATAATGTCTCAGCTTCTAGGAAGTGAAGACAACTACAAGGCATGATTTTTCAATTGGCTTATAGTTGAGCTCATATCCTACCAATGTTTTGCTTAGATAGTAGATGGCTCTCTCCTTACTTGTGTCATCATGTTCTGCTACAAGGATGCCTAATGTTGATTCCATATCTGAGATATATAGAAGTAATGGTCTACCTTGGACTGGTGGCACCACTATAGGAGACTTGAGTAGATAGTCTTTGAATATTTAGAATGCTTGTTCACATTGTTCTGTCCATATAAATTTGATATCTGTTACCCAAGTTTTCCCCATTATGAAAATTTTGGCTACAGGTGGAGTAAAATGAGACTCCCACAAGGGTTGAGCCCAGCCTGTGAGAAAGACCTTAAATTTTCTGGTCTTGGTTGTGTCCTCTGCAGTCTCTTCAGTCTCTATTTTACTCTTGTCCATGCAAATAACCTAAGTGTTGAAGAACCTATGTATTTGATAAGCCCTAGTTACCCAAGACTTTTTCTATTTCCCCATTCCCTTTTTGGGTGACTTAAGTTCTTCAATTTTCATGTGCACATTTACACTTTGCATTAGGTCTCTAAGTTACACGATAAAAACAAAATATTCCAAATCATTTGGCGACCCGCAGACTCCCTCTAGTCTCATGGTCTCATGAAGGAAAAGCATATTCCATTTTGATCAGGAGACTTAGCAATGATCGTTGGATCAAATATCAATCAGAGGGAAGCTGGGTAATCTCCTAATATAACCTAGACTTAGCAAAAGGTTTGGAAATCATGTGACTCAATGTAACTCCCAGCTTCATATGTGACTTGAGTTTAAAGATGAGTTAAGTTACAGACTCCCTCTAGTCTCATGATCTCGTGATAGGCTCTAAGGTTAACAAAACATCATGAGACTTTGTGTTTTCTTAGTCTGGTTATCACCAGATATGAACAATGATCAATAGTGGGTCATCTCAGAGTTAATTGTGCGGTCACAGTGTGACACATGGCAGAGGCAGGCCCAATTTTCATATGCTCAGTCGCTAGGTCTCGTGAAGAAAATGAATATTCTCATATGGTTTGGAGACTTAGCAATAGCCATCGATGCTAATTTTGATCCTGTGGTAGTCGTGTGATCTCATTATAAACCCAGAGTTAGGAGAATGATTCAGCGACTCAGAGACATAAAGGTTTCAGTGAATCATGATTAAAGAGGATAGTCAAAGTGGAGTGAAGGTTTGAAAGCAACACAAAAGGTAATCTCTGTGTAGGTTTGTAAAGATCTAACGGCTGGCGTAAAGGACTGATTCTTAGATGCGTGAAGTTTATCTTATAAGCCATTAATCCATGATGCCACATATTCCTGATTAGATGTACATAGTTGTCAAGTCTCAGGAAGGAACTAAGGTTAAAGAAAAGGTCAGGTGACCCAGCGACAAAGGGAAAAGGTAGCCAAAGGTAAAGGCATGGTTATGGGTTAAGGCAACGGATCAAAAGTGGAGATCTGCGGTCATGTTTTAAAATAAGAAAAGGATCTTTTCTAGGCCGTTGATACAAATGTATGTGCCTCCTTTGACCGTTACCTTTTAAATATTAAAATTCAAATATCTGATCTCAGAAGTTATGGCAGAACTAGCTTGCAGAGAAGTAGATGGATCGGCCAACTTCATAAAGGCCTAGTTATGGTGGTAGGAAGGATTTCAGAGATATATCTGATTGATCAAAGATATTTTTATGATGTATTTATGAGAAAAATTGACAGTGTTAGGTTTTTCTAATTATTCTATTGCAATCAATTGTAACCCTAATATGATCATATTAACTCCCATCCTACATGTTGAACAGTGTATATATCAGTCTTGGGAGCTTTTAGAGCTTAGAGTTTTCCTTGCTTAGAAGTTATCCGTGGAATTTTTTTTCCCTCTTTGACTTTTACAATCTGTAATCTTTCATGGATATTTAGATATTGCAAACGATTTTTGTGACATTTTCTATGTCCCTGGGCTTTCTTGTCTAAATTTTTCTTACTGAATTAGAATATATTGAATGATTTTTTAGAGAAATATTGGAGTTCCTAAGCCCTCTTTCTTTTTTCAATAGTGTGTACTACTGTGGATGATCTGATTTTGATGAGTTTGAGGATATTCTTCAGTCCCCTATTATTTTGTCTCATTCCTATGTCTGATTGCAAAAGTGGATGTTTATTTGCAAGTCATAGTCTGTGTCTACTTATAGTGAATATGCTATTGTTTGTGAAATTACTTCTTTCCCTAAATAGTCTCTGTTTATCTTAGACCTCTCTATGAAATACTTATGCAAGCCTATCTAGAAGTTTGTGTTCTATTAGATCCAAGGTTTCATGCTGAGATTAGTTAATGTGTTATGATTCAAGTTACCTTTGGTGTATCACCTAGTAGGATAATTTGCTTTCAGTTATTTCCCTTCCATGCATTCCTTCTATCCCTTTTCCCTCAAGAATTTACTTTTATGTTAGGAAGCAAATTTGGGTGATTATCCAAGAGGAAGAAGCCTAGAACCTGGAGGTCTCATTTCAGTTAGCAAAGATCCCACACCTGGAAATGATTTCCATGTTATACTAGATTATGAAGACTATGAGAGCTTGAATAGGGTGCGAATTTAGTGTATAACAATTTTGGTACGCCCGGTGGGAAAGGAGATAAAAGAAATAAGTTCATCTCTCTAGGAGCATACTAGTTTTCAGGATCAAATACAGACCAGGAAGTGGTCAATTTTAGCATACCCCACTTTGTCTACCAAATAAGAGTTCTGGCACAGTTGGTGGGAGCACAACAATAGAAGTTTACTTGCAAAGATTATGCTATCTCTGATATATTGGTTGCATAATAAATACCTAAAGAGATTTTCCTACCAAGTATATCTGGCGACTCCATTGGTGAAGAACAAAAGATCCATTCTTGTTCAAATTTTATGAGAAAGGTGTAAACAAGAAGCTCAAAGCTTTCTGAGTTCTCACAGCTGCCTCTGAAAAGAAGTTACCGCAGGTCATCTGAAAGAACACCCCCTACAAGGAGGGTATAGTCTACACCACCTGATACTTCAGAGAAGAGACCTTGGCCTTTTCATTTCAAAAGAAGAGGAAGATCCTTAACTAGAGAGCTAGAAGAAGATTTAGCTCCACCACTCAGCACAACTCACACAGTTGTTGTTCAGCAAATCACAACTCCTGCAATGGCTAGGCAGTTTTATTTTGCCCCCTTTAATCAAGGAAGCCCCTTGAAATTTTCTCAAAATCATGATGTACCCTTGGTAGCGTTCAAAATTCTACCTGATTTCACAGGTGAAGGACAAACAACACCTTTTGAGCACATAAGAGACGTGACTACTATCTGTAGTATACATAACATCGTAGAAGAAGATGTGGCTGCCAAGCTATTAGAAACCTCTTTCAAAGGTAAGGCCTTAGAATGGTTTAGAACTCTTGTTGTTGGTTCCATTAATTCATGGGATGGATTAGGAGATGCATTAAGTAAATACTTTGAGGATAAATCTGAAAACTTATCTCTGGTTGAGCAATTAACAGCCTTTAAAAGGGCTCCTTAGGAATAGATGACAGATTTCAATAGCAGATTCCTTAAGAAATGGAATAGAATTCCTACCTCAATAAGACCTTCAGCTGACCACGCCTTCCTATATTTCTTGAGAAGTCTAAATAGCAATATTTCTGTCATGATTCAATCTATGGGAGGTACTTCATTACCTCAAGCCTTTGACATTGTTGTCAAGGAAGAGAACTATTTAATACAAGCTGGCATGATAGCCCCAAGGCCACCCATGCCCATATTCCCTAATATACAACCAAGCATGCCTTTGCAAATAGCTCCATTTACTCCAATACCCACTATCATAACACCTCAAGCAAATACCAGTTATGGGGAAACAAGGGAGGATCCTTCTCAAGAGCTATTAGAATTAAGAAGCAGTCAACAAGAGATGAAGAAATTAATGCAAAATATGAGTAATGAGCTGACTAGTATAAATAAGCAAGGACAGGGGAGTAGGCCTCCTCTTCAGCAAAAAAATCAAAGTCCCAATCCACAATATCAGAATCAGGGACAATCTTATCAGCATAATAGACCCCAATATCAAGGAGGTTATCAAGGGCAAAGGCAAAACTACAATCAGAGACCATCTCAGACTTACAATCCTACCCCTCTTAATTCTGCAAATCTAGTCAGGGATGTGGTCCCAAGTCAAAATAATCTTTCTATAGAGATGGAGTGGTGTTACCCTTGCAATCAGTCCCATAATCAGACAACATGCTTAAATGGGAGGGTACACCAAGCACTGATGGTTCAAAATGCCTCACTTACTCAATCAGAGGCTTCTTCCAGTGAGCCACCTCCTCAGCAAGAGGAACAACATGATGAGACTACTCTTTTCAATTGGGATCAACAATATTTAAATGGAGTAAATGGTAAATCCATCATTGCTTCCAACACCAGGTCTAAAAGAAGAGCTCAAGACATGGAGCAAATAGGAGATAGGGCTCCAACTTCTACATCTGTAGAATCTTCACAACCTTTTACTCCTATCATACTAAAGAAGGCCCCCGTCATTCCAATAAAATAAAATTGACCTTCCAAGGAGGTTGAGACTATCACAGTAAAGACACACCAAAGAGTACACACAGCAGCGCCCTTCAACATTGTGGACAACATGAAGAAAGTAAATTTCAATATGTCTATGTGGGACTCTTTGGCTATTCTAGGACTACCTAAGATATTGAAGAAAGCAATGACTGAAGAGGTAATTCCTCGACAGCTTATAACAAAGGAAATTGCTAAGCCAGTGTTGGTTAACACTGATCAAAAGGAGGAGACTCCAAGCAACAACTCCAAAGATATTACCATGCAAGGTAGGAACTCAAAACCACCTCCCTTTTATGTATCTTTAATCATTGGAAAATCTTTAATACATAATTTCATGGTAGATAGTGGGGCTACTAGCACTGTCATGCCAAAGAAAGTGGCTGACCAATTGGGTCTGAAAAATGAGCCTTTCCAAAAGAAGGTTACCCAGCTTGATGGTTCCTCAGTAAACACAATATGTGTAGCTAAGGATACCAGCCTAGTCCTCCATGCAAGCTCCAATTTCTCTATCCTACTTGACATATACATCATAGACCTTCCTTCCTTATTTTCCATATACTTATCGAGGGAGTTTACAGCCAAGATAGGAGGCTATCTTTCCTCTAATTGGTCTCACATGCTTTTCCATACAAGGTATGGAACCAAGGTTACTATCAAGTCTGAATCATTGGCAGCACACCATATAGAACCTTATGTGTCCAATGTACTCAATGCAAGTGGTCTTTCACTTGATGGTGATGACTTCCCAATCATCAGAGAGACAACCACCAAACTAGAAGGTATCCCAGATATCTATCTAGATGAATTAGAATCTTAGAGAGCCTCTAAGGCCCAAACCAATGTTATTTGGGATGCTAGTTTGGGGACTTATTTGATTCAAGAAGAAAGTTGCATAGAGCCAAATATTTCCAAGGCAAACACCGAGTTAGAAGATCAATGAAGCCAAGTTTGGGAGCTATACTTTGATGGTGCTAGAAGAATACATGGTGTTGGTGGTGGTGTAATGCTATTTTCTCCAAAAGGGGAGAATTATTATGCAGCCTTTAGGTTCAGTTTCTCTTGCACTAGCAACACTGCTGAATATGAGAGCCTAGTGAATGGATTAGAATGGGCAAGAAAGAGAGGGATCGGAGCCCTAAAAGTATATGGTGACAGTGAGCTAGTTGTCATCCAAGTAAGAGGGATAAGTGCAACCAAAAGTGATATAATGAGGGCATATAAGCATCAATTTTGGGATGCAATTGTATATCTCCATGCTTTCAATATTGTTGCAATCCCTAAGAAATTAAATCAGAATGCAGATAGATTAGTTGATGTTGGATCTCAGTATGACATTCCTAATAGTGTTTCAAAAGAAAAGGATCAACAGCATATCAAAGTGATTGTCAGACCTTCTATTCCTGATAACAATGTCAATTGGTAAGTGTTTGATAGTGATTAGCAAATTCTGCAGTTCTTATTTGAAGAGGATGTTTTCTCAGAACATAACCAAGATAGACTATTGCAGAACTATGGTGATCAAGTGATACAACTAAGATCTAATAAGATGCCTAAGGGGCTTGTCAGCCTAGAATATTTCTTCAACATAGATGACCAAACACAGAAGAGTAAAGTTGGCCTGGTAGTCCAACAAGAACATTGTACTGAACTAGAGTTAGAGCCATGTAAAAGTTTACAATTTGGGAAGGTAAATACTAATTCAGAAAGGTAAGCTTACACCCGATTATATCAAGAATTCAGTGATGTATTTTCATGGAAATATGAGGACCTCAAGGGGTTTAATCCTTCCCTTGACCAACATACCATTGAGTTGGAGCCTAATTCCAAACCGGTCAGGCAGAAACAAAGGCCTGTAAACCCCAAGTTAGAACCACTTATGCATAAAGAAGTACTCAAATTAATAGAGAGCGGTATCATCTACCCCATTAAGCACACTAGTTGGGTTTCCAACCTTGTTCCTATTAGGAAGAAGAATGGGGAGTTGAGGTTATGTGTTGAATTCAGAGACCTTAATAAGGCATCCCTAAAAGACCGCCATCCATTACCCTCTATGGAGAAAATTCTACAATGTGTCTCTGGATCTGAGAGATTTTCATTATTGGATGGCTATTCAAGATACAATAAGATCTTGGTTCATGAAGAAGATCAATATAAGACTACGTTTACAACCAAGTGGGGGACCATGGCTTATCAAAAGATGCCCTTTGGTTTGTCTAATGCAGGTGCTACTTTTCAAAAGGAAATGGATATAGCCTTTAAAAGCCTCATGTACAAATTTGTACTGGTCTATTTAGATGACATAATTTTTTATTCTAAACATGCAGTAGACCATATCAAACATCTGAGGAAGATATTTGAAAGGTGTAGAGAATTTGGGATATATCTTAATCCCAAGAAATGTGTGTTTGCAGTCCATGAAGGAAAACTATTAAGATATATAGTATCTAAGAAAGGAATTACATTAGACCCTAAGAGGATTGCAGCTATTCTAGAGCTACCCCTACCACATCACAAGAAAAAACTTCAATCTTTCATAGGAAGGATTAACTTTGTCAGGCATTTCTTGCCTAATATTGCAAATCTACTAAAGCCTTTGACAACAATGTTGAAGAAGAATACATCTTTATGTTGGAGAAAAAAAGGGAAAACCAGTTTCCAAGCCATCAAAGGGTCTCTGACAGAAGCTCCTACCATGTTAAACCCAAATTTCAGTAAGGATTTTAACCTTTATGCTTATGGAGGATCAGATGATATTTCTACAATATTGACCCAAGAAAATTCTAAAGGATCAAAGCAACCTATTTCTTTCTTTAGAAAAGGTTTAGAAGAATATGAACAAAGATATTCTTTTGTGGAGAAACACGTACTTTTTGTGGTGAAGAGCCTTAAAAATTTTAGATATATGTTAACCCACAACAAGGTACAATTGAAAGTTACTCACCCTAGTGTCAAAGAATTCTTTCTTTCTAGGGACCTGAATAAAAAAAGGGCTGGTTGGATTACCAAGGTCATGGAATATGATATTGATATCCGAATCACCAAGCTAATTAGAGGAAGAGGTCTTTGCGAGCATTTGACAAAGGATGAGAGTTCAAAGAAATTAGAGCAAATGGATGCATCTCTAGTTATGCATTTAACAGAAGATCATGCCAAGGCAGCAGTTTGGTTGCCTAACATGATCCATTATTTTAAAATAGGGGAATGCCTTGTAGATCTAGATTCAACAAAGAGAAGATACTATAGATTACAATATGTTCCTTTTGTGCTAATAGATGAAATTCTTTTTAGAAAAGATCACAACGGTGTCCTTTTGAGATGCATAGGTTCAGAAAAGATAGCAGGTGTCCTATTTAAATTTCATGATGGACCTTCTGGAGTTCACTTCTCTCCTAGGACTAGTGCTTTTAAGATCATGAGGGCTGGATACTATTGGCCATCTATCTTCAAGGATAGTCATGATTATGTAAGGAAATACATCAAATGTGACATGTTTGTAGGAAAAGAAAAACTTGTAGCCTTGCCCCTTCAACCCATCATAATAGAACAACCTTTCATGAGATAGGGCATAGATTTCATTGGCACGATCAATCCTCCATCTAGTGCAGGCCATAAATGGATAATTACTGCAACAGATTATTTCACTAGATGGACAGAGGCAGTTGTATTGAAGGAAGCAAATGAGAATGTTGTCCTAAGATTTTATGATGATATAATTCACAGATTTGGTGTCCCTAATTCCATTATTTCAGATAATGCATTAGCATTTACAGGCTTAAGAGTGACTAAATGGGCAGTCAAACATGGTGTTTATTTGAACACAAGTTCAAACTACTAACCTCAGGGTAATGGTTTGGTAGAATCAACCAATAAGAACTTGATTAGGATAATCAAGAAGACCCTACAAGACAACCAAAGAGATTGGCACACCAAACTAAAATCTGCCTTATGGTTAGACAGAATTACCCCAAAGAAGATCATTGGGAATTCTCCATACATGTTAGTGTATGGAAGAGAAGCTAAGTTGTCCATTTCAACTAAATTGCCAGCCCTGGACTTAGCTACTCAGTATGTCTTGTTTGAAGAAGGAGATCTTTTGCAGATTAGGTATGCTCAGATTATAGAATTAGAAGAACACGAAGATAAGTCTATGAAAGATATGGAATTCCATCAGATGCAAACAAAGAAAATCTTTGACAGGAGAGCCAAGGCTATAAATTTCAAGATTGGGGATGTATTCCACAAATGGGATGAATTCAAATCAAATCTTGGCAGACATACTAAATTTGATTCCTTCTGGGGAGGTCCATTCATCGTCACAAAATGCAAGGAACATAAAGCTTTTTAGCTGTCAACTCTTGGAGGAGATCCCTTACCCATTTCTGTAAATGGATTCCATTTGAAACATTATTTTGAGGTTTGTCCTTCCTTGTAATTATTGTAAATAGTTTCCCTACTCTTTTTTCCTGCTTTCTAGATTAATTTCCTGCTTTGCTTGAAGTTCTCGTGTGCAGTTAGTTGTTTCTCCTCCTGGTTTCAATCTATTTCCAAGTTTCTATTTTTTATCAAGTGATGATTTTATGCCCAATGGATTTCAAGGCTACTGGTTCTCAATGTCTAGCAGGTAGACATCCTACAGAAATCACCAAGAATGTTACCCAAATTTTCCCCATTATAAATTTTTTTGCTACAGGTGGAGTAAAATGAGGCTCCCACGAGGGTTGAGCCCAACCTGTGAGAAAGACCTTAAATTTTCTAGTCTTGGTTGTGTCCTCTGCAGTCTCTTCAATCTTTGTTTTACTCATTTCCATGCAAATAACCTAAGTGTTCAAGAACCTATGTATTTGATAAGCCCTAGTTACCCGAGACTTGTTCTATTTCCCCATTCCCTTTTTGGGTGACTTAAGTTCTTCAATTTCCATGTGCACATTTACACTTTGCATTAGGTCTCTAAGTTGCATGATAAAAATATAATAATCCAAATCATTCGGCGACCAGCAGACTCCCTCTAGTCTCATGGTCTCGTGAAGGAAAATCATATTCCATTTTGATCAAGAGACTTAGCAACGATCGTTGGATCAAATGTCAATCGAAGGGAAGTCAGGTAATCTCCTAAGATAACCTAGAGTTAGCAAAAGGTTTGGAGATCACATGACTCAGTGTAATTCCCAGCTTCATATGTGACTTGAGTTTAAAGATGATTTAAGTTACAGACTCCCTCTAGTCTCATGATCTCTTGATAGGTTCTAAGGTTAACAAAAAATCATGAGACTTTGCGTTTGCTCACTCGGGAATCGCCAGATATGAACTATGATCAATAGTGGGTCATCTCAGAGTTAATTGTCTAGCAAATCATAGTGTGACACATGGTAGAGGCAGGCCTAGTTTTCATATGCTCAGTCACTAGGTCTTGTGAAGAAAAGGAATATTCTCATATGGTTTGGAGACTTAGCAATAGCCATCGATGCTGATTTTGATCATGTGGTAGTCGCGTGATCTTTTTATAAACCCAGAGTTAGGAGAATGATTCAGCGACTCAGAGACATAATGGTTTTAGTGAATCATGATTAAAGAGGATAGTCAAAGTGAAGTGAAGGTTTGAAAGCAATGCAAAAGGTAATCTTTGTGTAGGTTTGTAAAGATCTAACGGCTGGCGTAAAGGCTTGATGCTTAGATGCGTGAATTTTAACTTATAAGCCATTAAACCATGATGCCATGTGTTCCTGATTAGATGTACATAGTTGCCAAGTCTCAAAAAGGAACTAAGGTTAAAGAAAAGGTCAGGCAACCCAGCGACAAAGGGAAAAGGTAGCCAAAGGTAAAGGCATGGTTATGGGTTAAGGCAACGGATCAAAAGTGGAGATCTGCGGTCACGTTTTAAACTAAGAAAATGATCTTTTCCCAATCGTTGATACAGATGTACATGCCTCCTTTGACCATTACCTTTAAATATTAAAATTCAAATATCTGATCTTAGAAGTTATGACAGAACCATCTTGCAGAGAAGTAGATGGATCGGTCGACTTCGTAGAGGCACAGTTATGGTGGTAGGAAGGATTTCAGAGATATATCTGATTGATCAAAGATATTTTTATGATGCATTTATGAGCAAAATTGACAGTGTTAGGGTTTTCTAATTATTCTATTACAATCAATTGTAACCCTAATTTGATTGGATTGACTCCCATCCTGCATACTGAAGAGTGTATATATTAATTTTGCAAGCTTTTAGAGCTTAGAGTTTTCCTTGCTTAGAAGTTATCTATGGAATTTTTTTCCCTCTCTGACTTTTACAGTCTGTAATCTTTCATTGATATTTGGATATTGCAAAGGCTTTTTGTGTCATTTTCTCTATCCCTAGGCTTTTTTGTCTGAATTTCTCTTACTGAATCAGAATATGTTGAATGATTTTTCAAAGAAATATTGGAGTTCCTAAGCCCTCTTTATTTTTGCAATAGTGTGTACTACTATGGATGATCTGATTTAGATGAGTTTGAGGATGTTTTTTAGTCCCCTATTATTTTGTCTCATTCCTGTGCCTGATTGAAAAAGTGGATGTTTATTTGCAGTTCATAGTCCATGTCTACTTATAGTGAATATGTTATTGTTTGTGAAATTACTTCTTTCCCTGAATAGCCTCTATTTATCTTAGACCTCTCTATGAAATACTTATGCAGGCCTATCTAGAAGGTTGTGTTTTATTAGATCCTAGGTTTCATTCTTAGATTAGTTAATGTGTTATGATTCAAGTTACCTTCAGTGTATCACCTAGTAGGATAATTTGCTTTCAGTTATTTCCCTTCCATGCATTCCTTCTATCCCTTTTCCCTCAAGAATTTACTTTTATGTTAGGAAGCAAATTTGGGTGATTATCCAAGAGGAACCAGCCTAGAACCTAGAGGTCTCATTTTAGTTAGCAAAGGTCCCACACTTGGAAATGATTCCCATATTATACTAGATTATCAAGACTATGAGAGCTTGAATAGGGTGCAAATTTAGTGTATAACAACATCTTTGTGTAGTAGATTTTGGAATGGTTGGCGCTTGTCTGCTAGCAGAGCTATGAAGTGCCTGATTGATTGGAGCCTTCCTTGTAATCCCCTTAGTTTCCTTAGGTTGGACAGTGGTGGCATGTCCAATATTTCTTTGACTTTCTTTGCGTCTACTTCAATGCCTCTATGTGACACTATGAACCCCGATAGCTTTCCTACTGCAACCCCAAATGCACATTTCTTTGGGTTTAAACAGACCTTGTATTCCTACATTCTGTCAAAGATGGGTCCCAATACTTGTAGATGTTCCATTCTAAGCATTGACTTGGCTAGTATGTCATCAACATAGTCTTCCATTGTCTTGTGGATGAGATCATGAAAGATGGTTGTCATGGCCCTTTGATATGTTGCTCTGGCATTTTTTAGACCAAACGACATGATGTTCCAACAATAAGTTCCCCAAGAACATGTGAAAGCCATTTTATGTTGGTCCTGTGGTGCAATCCTTATCTGATTATACCCTAAAAAGCCATCCATGAGTGATAGCATCTGATGGCCAGCTGTTAGATCTACTATCATATCAATGTTAGGCAAAGGAAAGTCATCCTTGGGACAAGATTTGTTAAGATCTCTAAAGTCTGTGCAAATTCAAATCTGACCATTTTGCATTGTAACTGGTACCAGATTGGATATCCAGTCTGCGTATGGTATCGGTCTTATGAACTTAGCATATAGGAGCTTTTTCAATTCTTCCTTGACTAGTAATGCAACATGGGGATGCATCTTTTGCAGCTTCTATTTGACATGTTTGGCGTTGGGTAGAAACGGGAGATGATGCAACACAAGCTCTGGATCTAATCCTGGCATGTCTGAGTAGGACCATGCAAACTTGATCATCCTTTCCTTGAAGAAACTAATGAATTGTTCTCTCTCCTCCAGGGTGAGTGATTTTTCTAAGTAGATGTTCTTTGGGTTCTTGTCATCCCCCAAGTTGACTTCTTTTGTTTCTTCTGCTAACAATGCTAACTTTTCCTCTGTCAAGGGGAGGAGTTCCTTCTTTCCATCTTCTAGCACCTTAGTGAGGTTTTCACTAGAAGATACGTCTTGTTTTATATTTTTATCATTTTTTGTGTTAGTAAGCACCTTTTGGTTTTCACTTACTGATGATTCTTTTTTCTTTTTCAATTTGTTTTGATGACTGAAAAGAGGAGCTTCTTCCCCAAAGTATGTTGATCTATCAAGGTCAATGGAGAAACCTACTTTATGATCTCCTAATGGCATTCCCTCTCTAAGTCCCTGAAATCTACGATAGCCTCATCATTCTCAAAGACATCCATATCATGAGGTCCTTGTTGATCCCACTCTATTAGTTCTGGGTGTACAAGACATAGCCCTTCGTGTTGGGTTGACTCTGTTTGGTGAAAGGGGAATACGGAAATGGTTTCGACAAACCTAGATTGTGATGTGGATGCACCACCTAAGGAATTGTTATCGATATGTTTATCAATTTAGGGTTGGTTGTGAATGGTTAATTGGTCAAACAAATTGTCAATGTGTATGGTGGTGGCTGATCGAGGGGAATAGTTTGGTATTGAAGGTTCAGAGTTGTGAAGGGATCTCCACTCATACTCGTGGGAGTCAGTTTTGCTAGAACACTCGTTGGATGTCTCACTTCCTTCATTATCGTCAATTTCTTGGTTGAGGTTTATTTGGGTTTGAGAGTTCCCCACTTTGGTGGGAAACAACTGTTGTAGTATGTTTCTTATCAATATGTGTTCCAGGTTTTTCCACCGGTGTAACTCTGCTATTTGTTCTTGATCAACTTGTATGTCTTCGATGATAGGGCTAATTCTTTATTGTCCATAGCCTAACCCTCTCTTGTTTCTCTGGGTTGGTTAGAGAGATATTTCCATTAAGCCTTGTTGTCTTTCCCCTAGACCAATTATACCATCATACCCAAATCATTGTAGCATTGTACAACCATTTCCATAGTTTGATATGGGTAGGGCTTGTTGAAGTGTCTCTTGTGGATCTTGGTACAACCATGTATTGATATCTTGATCAAATGGGTTTTCTTTTGCAATGTCTCCCCATCAGAGAAAGTTTGTGGGTGGACACCTAAATACAATGGCTCTAGAGTTTCTGTTATAATAACTTGTTGTGGCATGTCATGTGTTCTTGGGCTCTGAGGCATGTTCGTGATAGTGAAAGCTTTCTCGTAGTTGTATTCACCACAACCCTTGCTGATAATGGATATTTTTCCTACTTTCTATGTGACATCCTTGGGATTTGAATCTGAAGAGGAAGGGATGTTTGTGTCTTGGTTTGAGGGTACCTGGTTATCAGTGTTGATTTGGACTGCATTATAGTATTGGAAAGGATTTGGATTTCCCTTAATGATGATTTCTTCTCCCTGGTGTGGGAACTTGATGCACTAATGGTATGTTGAAGGTACGTATTGCATCTCATGTATCCATGGTCTCCCTAGTAACATCTTGTATCCCAACTCAAGATCTAGGATCTAGAAGGGAGTGTTCTTGATGACTGGACCAATCTGGATAGGTAGAATTATAATACCTTTAGAGGATCTTTCCTCTTCATCGTAAGCTCTGATATTGATCCTTCTTGTGACATCAATGCTGGATTATGAATAGCCTAATTTCTTGATTAACTTTAGAGTACAGACATTTAATTGAGCCCCACCATTAACAAGGACTCTACGGGTAGCGCTTTTATGGACCTGGACAAGCAAGTGCAAAGGATCATTATGCAGGTGTTTATGTGGTGGTACATTATAGTATGTGAATGTTGCGTGTTTTTTAGCAGCTATATGGTTAACCATCATTTGAAATATCTCATGGGTTATATCCCTTGGGACAGCTACATTTTGAAGGGCTTTGTCAAGTGCATGTTTATGCTGCAGAGATATGCACAAGAGGTCAAACATGGAGATCTGGGCAGGTGTGCGCTTTAGCTGATCCGCCAGGCTTGTCTGTGGATCTAAGTTTGCTTAAGGTTTGGCTGGTGTAGTAGATGAGGAAGGTACTCCATGCAAGACAACTCTGGTATGATGCATGATTACAGAATATTTGTTACCATGGTCTCTAATAGTGATCATAGCAACATGACTATCTGAATGATTGAGGCAATTGATAACATTATCATTGTTGGCATAAGTATAGTTTACCTATTTTGACAGTCCACCAGACTCAGAGGCTTTCCCTTTATTTTTATTGTGAAACGTATCATTGAATATCGTATGATCAGTTGTTCCTTTGGTTTGGGTATTTGTTACATTGATGACCCTTGTGTCAATCAGATCTTGGATAGTGTGTTTCAATCAGTAACAGTTGGGTGTTTTATGTCCCTTCACCTGATGAAACTCACAAAAATCATTGTCATTGTACCACCTTGGTTTGTTTGTATCATGTTCAAATTCCTTGATTTCTGGGAGAGTGATATTGTTGGATTGTATCAGCTTTCGTAAAGTTGATTCTATCAACTCTCCTAACGGTGTGAAGTCTCATTGTTGTAATTGAAAACATGGTTTGCGTTGAGTTTGTTGTTGACTATTTGACATAATGGCCACTTGGATAGGGGGATGTTGGGTTTGAGTGTATGCTTATGGAGTGGGAACCGTAGGTTGTGGGTTGGCCACAAGTGCACCTTGCAATGACACTTTGGGTTGTGCATAGTTGACTGTCTTTACATCAAAGAAACCATCGTTGGTAACATTTTTGTTTTTATTCCACCACTTAGCTTTGTCCATTGAAATTGTGTTTGTATTCATTTGGGTAGGATCTACAAGGATTCCTCATTTGACTAAGTTCTTCTCACAATAAAATCCTCATTCGATGAGTTGTGTAAAGTTAAGAGCTAACTACAATTTTGTTGTGAATGACATGTCTGGAATCAGATTGTCAATGAACATGACTATTAGGTCTTTCTCGGGCACATCATACATTATTCAGTCTGTAGTATTCCTCCATCTCTATAGGAATTTCACCATAGACTCTTCATCTTTTTGTTTGATATCACAAAGGTCCTTGATGTTGTCCTTGATGCTGACCTTGCGCTCATTGTTATGATGGAAGTGAGCGATGAACTTTTTAGCCAACTCACCCCATGATAGACTGCCATGAGGTAAATGTGAGAACCATTCCATTTCTGGTCCACCTAAGCTTTGTGGGAATAGTCTCATTAAGTATGTCTCATCATGTGCGACTTTGACACAACTAGCAAAAAACTCTTGGATATGTTCAATAGGGTTGGTATTGCCCCTATATTTGTCAAATTTTGGTACCGAGAAGTGAGTTGGGAATGGAGACATGTGAAGAGAGTGATCAAAGTTGTATGGGTATAAATAATTTGCGGTGTAGGATTTAGTTTGCCCCTGATTTTGCATATCCATCATTTGGATTTGAAGGGTCTACACTTGTTGTATTGACATGTTTGTTTGATATTGAGGCTGATGAGTGACGGTGTATCTATGTGTTGTAGTAGGTATGAGGTTGTGCCTCTATGTCCCTTGAGTATGAACATAGGACCTCATTCTTGGGACTTGATATTGATTTCCCACCACATGATTCTGAAATGGGGGCACATGAGTAGCCCAAGGTGGGTCTTGTTGTGTTTGTTGTTGGGGTTTGGGAGGTTGTTGTTTTTGAAGTTGGGGTTGATATTTATGGGGTTGACATTGTTGATGCTGAAGTTGGGGTTGATATTGTTGGGTTTGATATTGTTGTTGCTGAAGCTGGGGTTGTTGTTGCTGGGGTTGAGGTTGTTGCAGTTGAAGTTGGGGTTGAGGTTGTTGTAGCTTAAGCTGGGGTTGTTGTTGCTAGGGTTGAGGTTGTTACAGCTGAAGCTGGGGTTGTTTTTGCTAGGGTTGAGGTTCTTTCTAGATGAGCAAAGGCATAACCTTGGGTGGGAATTGACTGAAAGTCAAGCCTGCAGAGATATATCCCTGTGGGAATGATGTGTTGACCCCAAGGCTAGTAGGGATTGACTGTGGTAGCGACATGGTTGCAAAAAGGTTAGTTCTTGTTGGTGGGATGGAAGGCATAGCATGAGAGCTTGATTTTCCAAGCTATAAGACTGAAAGTGGAGGCATACTAGTGACCATGGGTACACTTAGTTGGGAGCATGTCATGCTTTGAGTAGAAGATTCGATGGCTTAGTTTGTGCAATTGGTTTGATTGGGTATTGTCTGTGCCAATGTTGGTATTGTCAAAGGTGGGAAATTTTGAGAAACCATAGGTAGCATCTGAGAGGGCTAAGAAGTGTTTTGACCTATGAGAGGGTTTTTGGGCCATATGGTCAACACACTGAATTCAGCAGGGAATTTGACTCCCTTCTTTATCAGCATGGCTAAAAAATGTTCAGGGTTCCTCTCTATAACAGCATCAACTACTTGTGTGGAATGAGCATCTTTCTCTATATCTTCAAGCTCCTCTTCTATGACATTTTGCAAAAAGGCTTACCCATGAGGTTGTTCAATGAATAGAGCAGAACTGGTATTTATGAAAGGATCGTCCTTTCGCTTGGTTTCCCAAGCAGGCAATTTGTTGATATATGACTCATCTGGTTATGTTCTAGCCTTTGACCTTGTGTAAGGTCCTCCATGAGGTGTTTGAGACATAGTGTGGTCCATATTTTGTGACTAAAACAAGTGATTTAAAGAAAAGAAAAAAAATGATAACCTTTCTAAGGAAGTCCGACTTATGTTTTGGATAAGGGTAATTCTAAGAACAGATGTTGATTTATCTTGATCTCAAAGTTTTGATGATGTAAGAATAAGATTTGTCAACCTTTGCCTGGGACAAAGTCACTGATAGAGATAACGATGATGTTTGAGATGATGAGATCAAGACATTTCATGTCTGATCTTTTGAACTATCAATGTTTTAGACTATAATTGTGATTTCAAAGAAGGGATGATCTTTAATGTTTAGAGATTCACACAATGTTCTTCGCATTTTTCTGGGATAGACACTGGTCTTTGACACAAAATGGAGAGTATGTTCAAGGTTTTTAGGTCAAAATAGATGTAAAAATGTCTCTGGTCAATTGCGGAAAAAATCCACCGATTATGGTAAAGTGACTTGTTGATTGCGGTAATTTATCACTGATTGCAGTAATAAAAAGGTCAACTATGGCAATAAACAAGTTAATTGTAGCAAACTTCTGTCAATTGCGGCAACATGCGGGCAATTGCGGTAAAAGGGAAACATTCTAAAAAAGACTCAAAAGATAAATCTCACTTTCTGACAATTTTGATTTTTCTAGAACAAGGCTTCTTATTTGAAAGACAGTTGATGTTGACAACCCTAGACTTTAATACGTTTGACTCATTTTGATATTTTTTTATGTTTTTTTTTTCATTTTGGAAACTGATCAAAGAACAAGCACAAAAGACAATGTGTTTTGAAGAATGCAAACTGACACGTGTATGTTCTACAACTTTTTCAAGTTGCAATGTTATCACAAGGTCTCAACAATGAACAGTCAGATTTAATCTAATTCAATGGCTTCAAAATACAATATTATAGGCCCAATGCTTGAATTTTTGTTAGCTTACACAATAATTGTCACACTACTAGGACACGAAGGTCCATGACATAGGTGTCCATGTTTTTTTCGTTGCCAGGTATTGTTGGCGTGGAGTGAAGATCTCTTTCACTACACAAATACTTTGGAACACATATGTTGGGAATCTTGGGGGGAAATTATGCAACCCCTTGCACTATAATAAGGTATATGTTTGGAGGTAGATCGAGTTGGCCTCTAATTAACAAGGTTGTAGTAAGGGTTTGTGGTGTGTATCCAATCAGTTTGTATGTGTGTGACTCACTTAAGAGCCTAGTTGACCACGTTGGCTCCTTAGGGATATTTACCTAATCTAGACTATCATCAATACACCTCGCCCGAGCTTGGCTAGATAAGACGGAACTTTGGTTCGCGCCTTGTTTATATACCGATCGGAAGGATTACCAGTTTAAGGTTGTTCTCCAAGGAAGAAGTGAATTCCCCGGACAGGCCTTTCTAAAAATTATAAAGGTGTCTAATCTAACAGGTTTTGTAAGTGCACCCAAAACTCAAGACACAAGGTAAATCGATTAAGCTTTGAAAGTTTGAAATGTGAACTAAGTTACACCACCATACAAGAACAAGTGTTCAGTTTTAAGCCCAAAAGTAGGTGTTGATTTCTTATTCAATTTTAATGCACCAAATTGAGAGATTCTTTGCCTTTGTTCAATTTTAGTCTCCACGTCAATTTTAAGCACCAAATTCTGAAATGTGAGATGTGAGATGTGTGACAAACACTATTTTTTTTAAACCTGTTACCACCTATTCTTTCTCTTCATTTATTGGCTTCCGTGTTTTGATTTCTTTTGAGTTATGTGAAGTAAGTGACATGTTTTGCAAAGTCGGTCCTCCCGTTGAACAACAAACATTGAACTATTTTAGTTCAAAGTTCAAGGTTCAACCGTCAGATGTAAATTGTAACAAGCCTTGGGTGGTAGCCAGTCCATGATTTTTTATGATGCTTAATTTCTTTGTAAATTTGCCAAGGGACAGTGCTGCTTTTTAATGAAAACACATGATTTGATGATTGTGAATCATCCAAAGAGGTGCCTGCAGATATAAGGACCTTATTAATTATTATTTTAATGGATAATTCAATTCCATTTATGCTCAGCATTGACAGATAAGCCAAATGAAATAATGCAAGAGAAAATGAAGAATTAAGATTTTCTACAGTTTTATATACCTGTACTCAGATATGCATAACTTCCAGGTCTGAAATAATTTGCTCAATTGCTCTAGTATAGTTGTAGAAAACTAGGATTTTGGAAACATATCCAAAATTGAGCTCGATCCAATGGTGGAATAAAACTTTATGCCCCCCTCATAAAGACACATTTATTCTGTCAGATATTTTCAGTCTGCCCAGCATAACAAATATTTTATTTTTGGTTTAACATATTCAAATGTCACTTGTAACAATATAATTTAATATGTTAACACATATCCTTAAACTTTAAAATCAATAGTTTATAAAGATATCGTGTTCTAAAAAAATAAATAGTTTGGGAATGAATGAAAAATATTTTCAAGAATTAGTTATGGGATAAAAGTTGAAAAGTTATGGGAAGTGAAAGAACAAGATGAAAGTATCCAAGAATCAGTTAACCGGGAAAAGGGCTGGAGATTATTTATGGGAAGATTTTGATGAAGCTGGGGTTCTTCTTCTTTCCAGCAGTCAATTGGCTACATGAGGGGATTTTCCACTTTGTGAAGTTTCTGTAATTTTGGCAGAGGGATGAAAGGGAATGATATTTTGTTTTTACAAACTTGTGAATGTGGCAGAGATATAATTGATCTGTTGGTCACTTTATCAAATGTTTAAGAATAAAGGGGAAATGTATATTTTGATCGGTAGGTTTTAGTATATGTTTTTCCCAATTGAAATAAATTTTTTGGTAATTCCAATCATTTTTAAACATTGTCCTGTCTCATTTTGTCAAGTTCAAGTATGTGTTATGGATTTTGTAGGCTTTATGCCTCATATGTTCGTAAAACAAGATGTTAAATTTTCTTTTGTTTATCTGTGTTGGGAAAGTTAGATCAATGGTCTGTTGGTCTTTATTTGTTTCTTTCTCAATCTTTAATCTAAAAATTGCATTTACATCATGTTTATGAGTAGATGTTAGTGTGCCTTCCGTGCCTTCTGGTTACAGGTATAATCTTTATTTCATTCATTGTAAAGCATATGAGGGAGTTGTACCTATCAATTTAGAGGAGAGTTATCAGTCAACTCATCCAACTGTTGGTAGCATTTGTTCTTCTATTTGGCCATTTTGAGTCTTTCTTTGTATATATTTTCGAAGGACAAATTTGTTTACTAACAAAACCCAAATCGACAAGTGAATGAATTTTATGTTGTATTGTTATCTTGTCTCCTCGATTCGAACCTATCAAAGAAAGTTTTTAGTATCTCAAGAAATAAAATCTTTTCAATCCAAAACAGTAGAATATTTGGAAACTCCAGGATTATTGAGATTGCTGAAATTAATGATGACTTTATACTTACTTTAAAGTCTCTTGATTGAATCAATGTACCTTGTGTATGCTTCACTTTGATCTTCAGCTGTGATTGCGAGAATAGCCCTTTGTTGCGATCAATAGTTGGTGGTTCTCCTTATTGCAGCTCTTAATGCTCTAGCACCTAGTATGCATCTGATTACCTTCTTTGTCATTCACTGTTTGTCAGCCCTGCATAGAAACCAAGAAAAATAGATAGAAATGTGTCTTTTATGTCAATTGTGGTATTGGTCGTTCAATTGTGGAAATCTCCTATCAATTGCGGTAGAATGTTGGCGATTGCGGAAAATAACTTTGTTCTATGGTAGAATGTTATTGTTTGTGGCACGGATCGGTCAATTGCAGTAAAGCACAGGCAAATGCAACAAATCACAGGAAATTGTGGTCAAATACAGGCAATTGCAGCAAATTGCTAGAAGACAGAAAGACAAAAGATGACAAAATAGCAATGCAAAATCCTGTAATCAATTGCGGTATTAAACTAGTCAATTGTGGCACTATTTCGTCAATTGCAGCAAAATACCAACAATTGAAAAAAAACACAAATATCAAGAAAATGATGAAAATTTAGGTCTGCAACCATACTGCCATGGCTGATTGATTTTTTATGTCATCTGTAAGAGACATTCAGTCTGTTTGCTTCACATTGGGTTCACCAAAATGTATGCCTCCTTTCATGATTTGTGGTTCCCAATCTTTCCAAAGGCGGGGGTTAGTAGCACTAGTTTGTAATGATAGAAATAAAATACACAAAGCTACCAATAATGAATACTTAAAATGTAACCAATAAAATGTACAAGCAAAGAAAGGAAAACAAATGAATGCAAACCCCAAAGTGCTTGAAGATTCTATTGTCTCTCTCTACTCCTTCCAAAACATTGTTTTTGATGCTCAGTATTGGTGTGGACTGATGAACTATAACTGATTGAATGTTTGAAGATGTTAAGTTGATGATCACAGAGACATGAAAAGTTAATGCAAGACATTAAATCAGTTAAAAATTTTATTTTCATTGATGTCAACTTGATATAATCTATATGGTCATGTACATACTGCTAAAAGACTTCAAAGAACCAATGAATCAAAGGCTATGCTATCAGTAATGCATAAAAGTCAAGTATTCACAAAGTGATTGTATACACCGATGGAGTGCACACCAAAGGATAGAGTAAACCAATGAGAGAAAAGTCACAGTGTTACCCGATGAGAAAAAGCACAACATTACCAACGAGCAAGGTCATAGTATTACCCGACGAGAAAAAGCACAGTGTAACCCAACGAACAGAATTACAGTGTTGCCCAACGGATGAAGATCCCAAAGACAACTAAAGTCATACCAACGGAATAGTTAGTTGTCACCGATGACTAACTGAAGTATTGACCGACAGAACACAGAGTTCAGAAATGAAAAAATGCTTAGTTGTCAAGAGCTAAATATAGACTTAACTGGTACTTAGCATTGTTTTAATTGATAAGATAAAGTCAGAGATAAGTAAAGGATTTAAAGCTACTTAGTCTAGTTGGAAAGAAGATCTCTATGAGATAAATCAGGAGTTTTTCTTTAAATCTAATTGGCGATAATTGTGGATCACGCCAAGATCAAGAAAGATAAGAAACAGTGAAATCATGTATACATAAGAGACAAGCTTATTCAATGTAAATAAGGGGAGTGACAAGAGAATAGATGCTGAAGAGATTCTGAAGTAGAAGAAAGTCTTCATTTAGACCTGATCAATCAAGCTGAGGAAAGAGATAAATTCTGCAGACACTAATGAATAGTGATACAACATTAGAGAGAAAAACAGTGTGGAGCAAAGGTATTGTATTGATAACATTGATCAAAAAGGTAATGCACTTACAATAGATCTAAAAATTTGTAATTCAAGTTGTATATGTGAATAGATCAATTTATTATTTTAGTTTTACCATTGAAGCATAAATTCTCTTAACCAAGTAGGACTTAAAAGTCTTTTCTAATTGAGATACATCCCAAGGAGTATCAAAAAGTTTGATCATACAAAGTAGCATTGGATATGTCGGATACCTATTGACAGGCCAAGTAAGTGTTTGATCAAGGATGGTAGCATTAGATGTCAGATACTACGTGACAAACTATTCATTTAAATCCTCTAACAAGGTCACACCTAAAAATGTGATTGTAACCTTTAATAGGGTTGGCTCTTCACCGAGCTCACTTTAGAAGAGTGAAAAATTGGGTTACCAGTCCCACTGGTTTTTCTCTTAACAGGGTTTCCATGTTAAAAATCCATGTGTCATGTGTTTATGAGTCATTACTTTACTATTTTTCATTTCACATAATTAAATCTGGATTGATCAGTATACACTAGTTATTTACTGTGTTTCGGTAAATAGAAAGACTCCTTATCGGTAAACATATAGTAGAAGGTTTTACAAAGCATTTCGACAAGTATTAATTTGATATAAGTATTTCAAGACAATCATCTTGTAGGACTGAATATAACTAGAGGCTTATACATGTGGTAATAAATTTTAAGGGTTGATTTAAGGATTAATTTTTGAGGCAACTGATTCACCCCCCCTCCTCTCAGTTATTCTAACAATTGGTATCATACCTTGTGTGCTTAGAAGGAAGGTTTCAAGACCTAAGCTAAAGATCACAAGATGAATAGACGATATGTGCCCAAGTTGAACAAAGACAACTTTGCTTCACGGAAAAGTAGGATAAGACTCCACTTATCAGGTATTGGAAATGATGTTACTCAATACTTAGATACTGAATATGTGTTTCCCATAGGAGCAATCATAGTTGAACAAATATGAGAGAAGAATGAGCACAACTACATGATAATAGAGCTTTCTTCCTCACTCTCTGATGTTGAATTTGAAGATGTCAAAGCATGAACAACTATAAAGCAGATTTGGGATAAATTGAAGCTTGTACATGGTGGTGATAAAAATGTTCTGAGAGAAAAGGCAGAAAGCCTTAGAGTAAATTTTGATGATCTCAGAATGAAAGAAGGTGAAAACATCATATAGTACAGCACAATATTCAAAGAGGTAGTCAATGCTATCCGAGGAGTTGGAGGTGTACTAGAAGAAGAGACAGTGGTAAGTAAAATTCTAAAAACCTTACTGCCTACTTATGCTATTAGAGCATCTTCCATAGAAGAAATGAGAGCAGTAGAAAATAGCAATGTTACTCTAGATAGTTTGATTGGAAGACTGATTTCATTTGAGATGAATAACTTTGATAATAGTGTCTCACCAAACATAGATTCTGCATTCAAATCTTCTTTGAGAATAAGTAAATCAAGTCATAAACACACTATGAGAAAATATAGTGATAGTGAAAGTGAAGAAGAAGATCTTGATGAAATTGAAGCACTTATGGCTAGAAGAATGTAGAGAGGCAAAGGTAAATTACCACTTGTATGTTTTAATTGTAAAGAGATTGGATGCTTTGTTGCAGGATGTCCGAATAGGAGAAAAGATGACAGAAGTAATGAAAGGTCATTTGAAAAGAAGTTTGACAGAGGTGATAACCAAGATTCTAGAAGCAACCAAAAATCAAAAAGAAGAGATACCTGAGACTACAAGGACAAAGGAAAGAAGGCCAATTACCTAGCTACATGAAAAGATGAAGATACTGACACTGAATCTAATGAAGAAATCGAGATAGTGTTTGTGGCAGTAAAAGATGAAGAAAGGTATGTAGAAACTGCACTCATATCTAAAGTTAGTAAAAATGATGTCTATATCATAGATAGTGGTTGCACTCACCATATGACCGGTGACAAAGAAAATTTTGAGACTTTTGAATACTATAATGGTAGTTCAGTAAGAATGGGTAATGACACACCTTGTCCAGTTGAAGGTAAAGGAACTATAATGTTGAATAACCTCATAAAATGTGAAAATTCTTATTGGGTAAAAGGATTGAATTATAATCTATTGAGTGTTTCTCATCTAAATAATTCAGGTCACATAGTAGCATTTGAAAATTAGAAGGCAAAGATCTTCAATGAATCAGGAAGGTTGATTAGTACTGGTGAGCAGACAAAAGGTAACTTATTCTATCTGAATGATATTGACACCACTTGCTTAATGGCTAGAAACAAAGACATATGGTTCTGGCATACAAGATTGTGTCGTGTAAACTTTGACAACATGATAAAGATAAGCATCACCTAAATCTTCTAGAGGGAAGCTATCAATACTGTTGTTTACACATTGAATAGAGTACAATTTAAGAAAGACATCAAGAAGACACCCTATAAGCTATGGTATGGTTACACACCCAATGTAAGTTACTTCAAGATCTTTGGCAGTCCTTGTTATATCTTAAAAGATGGTAGAAATGGAAAGTTTGACTCCAAAAGTGATGAAGGTATCTTTCTAGGGTATTCCACCAAGAGCAAGGCTTATAAATGTCTCAATAAAGCCTCTAACAAAATTGTTGAAAGTGTAAATGTAAAGATAGATGAATTTGCAGAGAAGAATGAAAAGGAAAGCAAAAAAGAACCAGAGAACTACAATAGGTTTGTTTATAATAAAGAACCTGACACTCTACCCGACCAACAATGTATAGCTCCTGAGCAACAGAATATTGCACCCGAGCATTAGGCTACAAATACCAAAAATTAGGATATTGCTCAAGATGATGTACCAAGCGATGGAGATCAGAATGAAGAACACAATGATGATCAAGATGATAGACAAAGAATTGAACCTATACTTTCCAGATATGTCAGAAGGAACCATGCACAGAACTAGATCATTGGAGACAAGAAGGCTGGTATGAGAACCAAAAGTAAGTCTCTAAACACAAGATGTCTAATTTGTAATTTTGAGCCAAAATCTATCAATGTTGCACTTGCTAATGAAGAATGGATTGGTGCTATGAATGAAGAAATTGAGAAGATAGAGAAAAACAAGACATGGACACTTGTACTGAGACCAGATGACAAGAATGTCATCGGTACAAAATGGATATTCAAAAATAAGTTGAATGAGAATGGAAAAGTCACCAGAAACAAAGCAAGACTAGTATGCAAGGGGTATGCACAAGAAGAAGGGATTAACTAGGGAGAAACATTTTCACCCGTTGCTAGGCTAGAAGGAGTAAGAATATTACTTGCTTATGATGCATTTAAAGGTTTCAAGGTATACCAAATGGATGTTAAGTCTGCATTCCTAAATGGAATATTTGAGGAAGAGGTATACATTGAGAAACCAGAAGGGTTTGTTGATCCAGA
This sequence comes from Thuja plicata, assembly GCA_018584345.1. Taxonomy (NCBI): domain Eukaryota; kingdom Viridiplantae; phylum Streptophyta; class Pinopsida; order Cupressales; family Cupressaceae; genus Thuja; species Thuja plicata. The sequence goes on along the minus strand of MU226268.1, from coordinate 162,634 downwards.
CAAGAGGAACATGGTATGTAGACTACACAAATCCTTGAATGGATTGAAACAAGCACCTAGAGCCTGGTATGAAAGACTTCATTCCTATCTAATAAGTATTACATTTGTGAGAACTAGTGAAAACAGTAATCTTTAATTAAAGGAAGATACTGATACTAACATTTTGATTGCTAAAATATTTGTTGATGATGTCATATTTGGAGGCAATGATATGCTATGCAAATCATTTGAAAATGAAATGAGAAAAGAGTTTGAGATGACTATGTTTGGAGAGATCAAGTTCTTTCTTGGTCTACAGATCATGCAACAAGATGAAAGCATTTTCATTACACAATCCAAATACATCAAGGAACTATTGAAAATATTCAAGATGGAAGATTGAAAGCCAGTTGGAACACCGATGGAAACTGGATGTAAACTGACAAAGGAGGACAAGTCACCTGAGGTAAATCATACTTTGTACAGATCAATGATTGGCAAACTCATGTATGTTGTACATACTAGACCAGATATTAAACATGCAGTAGGAATAGTTGTAATATTTTCTACTAATCCTAGGGAATCACATATGACATTTGTGAAAAGACTACCGAAGACTATGGCTTATGGTATAGAAGAGAAGGAAAATTTGAACTTAAGGTCTTTAGCGACATTGATTGGGCTGGAAACATTGATGACCGAAAGAGCACAACTGGAGGAGGATTCTTTATGGGTGACAGACTTGTCACCTGGATCAGCAAGAAGCAAGGATGCATCTCTCAGTCTACTACATAAGCAGATTATGTTGTTGCTGCTACAAATTGCTCAAATATTGCATGGATCAAATAGTTACTAGAAGGTATGCATATGAAAATTCTTAAACCAATAATTATCTATTGTGAAAATACCAGTGCAATTAACATTTCCAAGAAGCCAGTCATGCATGCTAAGACAAAGCATATTTCTATCAAGTATCATTATTTAAGAGAACAAGTTCAAGAAAAGGAGGTGATACTTGAGTATGTGCAGTCAAAGGAACAACTAGCTGATATCTTCACTAAGCCACTGCCCAAGGATGCATTTGAGCACTTGAGAAAGAGACTAGGGGTCAAACCCTTGTCTACTAGTCAGTAATATGACTAGAAGGCTGCATCATCCTACATATTATCATAATATCATTCATGTTGATACAATCAAAGAGATGGAATTCAAAGATACATCTATACACAGCAAGGTATTTATCTACTCCAAGCACTAGAGTTGTTATATTGTTGATAGATTGAGAAATTCAAGGAGTATACTATGGATAAAAAGGATTGCTTAGAATTGTTGTCAAAGGGAGAGATTGTATCCATTATCACATTAAGGAGAAATTATATCCATCACATTATCCAAAGGGAGAGATGTAACCAGAAAGAGTGAGTACATACAAAGGGAGAGAATCGCTGACAAGAGAGAAAAGAGACATCAAAAGAAAAGAACAGTCAAAGGGAGAGAGTTTGACACAAGAAGAGAACACATCACATCAGAAGAAGGAAGAGTCTACATCTATCTGGTGAAGGGATTGAAGACAAAAAGAGAGCTAGAAGAATCAAATCTAAGCTCACATAAGCTTACCAAGGACCAGATATTTGTATCGGTTATAGTACATAAAATTGGTAGTTTGATGAACTTCAACTATTATATTTCATATTGTATTAGTAATAATATAGTATGATAATGTAGTGTGTTTCCATCAATGTCAAAGGGAGAGATTGATGAACTATAACTGATTAAATGTTTGAAGATGTTAAGTTGATGATCACAGAGACACAAAAAGTTAATACAAGACATTAAATCAGTTAATATATTGTATTTTCATTGATGTCAACTTGATATAATCTATATGGTCATGTACATGCTGCTAAAAGACTTCAAAGGACCAATGAATCAAAGGCTATGCTATTAGTAATGCATAAAAGTCAAGTATTCACAAAGTGACTGTATACACCGACAGAGTGCACACCGACAGATAGAGTAAACCAACAAGAGCAAAGTCACAGTATTACCCAATGAGAAAAAGCACAACATTACTGACGAGCAAGGTCACAGTGTTACTTGACGAGAAAAATCACAGTGTAACCCAACGAACAAAATTACAGTGTTGCCCGACGGACGGAGATGCCAAAGACAACTGAAGTCACACCGATGGAACAGTCAATTGTCACTGATGACTAACTGAAGTATTGACCGACAGAACAAAGAGTTTAGAAATGACAAAATGCTTAGCTGTCAAAAGATAAATATAGACTTAACTGATACTTAGCATTGTTTTAATCGACAAGATAAAGCCAGAGATAAGTAAAGAATTTAAAGCTACGTAGTCCACTTGGCAAGAAGATTTCTATGAGATAAATTGGGATTTTTGCTTTAAATCTAATTGGCGAGAATTGTGGATCACGCCAAGATCAATAAAGCCAAGAAACTATGAAATCATGTCTATATAAGAGACAAGCTTATTCAATGTGAATAAGGGGAGTGAAAAGAGAATAGATGCTGAAGAGATTCTGAAGGAGAAGAAAATCTACATTCAGAACTGATCAATCAAGCTGGGGAAAGAGATAAATTATGTATACATCGACGAACAGTGATACAACATCACAGAGAAGAACAGTGTGGAGCAAAGGTATTGAATTGATAACATTGATTAGAAAGGTAATGCAAGTTTACAATAGATCTGAAAATCTGCAATTCAAGTTGTATATGTGAACAGATCAATTTAATGTTTTAGTTTAACCATTGAAGCATCAATTCTCTTAACCGAGCAAGACTTAAAATTATTTTCTAATTGAGATACATCCCAAGGAGTATCAAAAAGCTTGATGATACAAGTAGCATTGGATATGCCCGATACCTTTTGACAGGCCAAGTGAGTGTTTGATCAAGGATGGTAGCATTAGATTCCAGATACTAAGTGACAAACTATTCATTTAAATCTTGTAACAAGGTCACACCTAACAATGTGATTGTAACCTTTAACAGGGTTGGCTCTTCACCGAGCTCACTTCAGAAGAGTGAAAATTTGAGTTACCGGTCCCAGTGGTTTTTCTCTTAACAGGGTTTCCAAATTAAAAATCCATGTGTCATGTGTTTATGAGTCATTACTTTACTGTTTTGTATTTCACATAAGTAAATATGGATTGATCGGTATACACTAGTCATTTACTATGTTTCGGTAAATAGAAAGACTGCTTATCGGTAAACATATAGTAGAAGGTTTTACAAAGCATTCTGACAAGTAGTAATTTGATATAATTATTTTAAGGCAATCATCTTGTAGGACTGAATATAACTAGAGGCTTATAAATGTGGTAATAAGTTTTAAGGGTTGATTTAAGGATTAATTTTTGAGGCAACTGATTCACCCCCCCCCCCCTCTCAGTTATTCTAACAATGGACTACGTCTATGACTTGAGAATTGTAGATAATTTTC
>MU226268.1:121619-150880 GCA_018584345.1 Thuja plicata | reverse complement strand
TATGGTTTTGTATTGCTGTTATAAAATACATGCCATTTTCTGAGTTATTATGCATGATTGTATTTGCTGGTTTATAAATACATCTGCCGATTATTCGAGTTTATCTACTGGTTCTTTGCATGTTATTGTTTATTATAAATCTGCATCAGTTTTACCAGTTGAAATCAGTAAATGTCCGGTTAGGGACATTTCAGTAACCCAACGCCGATTATGTGGCACCGCTTGGATAGCATTGGTGTCAATGTGATTTGTTATGGGGTCATCAAAAGGTTATAATAACATGTTGACACAAACAATTAAAGTGTTAGAGTGATTAAATGGGGTCATCCGCAGGTTATAATAACATGTTGACACAAACAATTAAAGTGTTAGAGTGATTATTTTATAATCATCCCTAAACGGACCAATGTCAAAAACATATTGGTCATGGGTACAATAGTGATCGGTTATTGGGTCCAGACCGATTATGTTTTGAATATTTTATTGTCGCCTATTGGGGGATTTGGGGGCGGGTACCGGGCGCCACTTTTGAAATGGCACTTTTTGACCACTTTGCGCTCGACAATCTCTACAAAGAGATCGACGAATACCCAAAAGTCGAAACCTTATCTTTAAGCTCTCGACTCACCTACAGAGACACACCAAAAAAATTGAGAAAATCCTCTTTACGGTTTAGGAGTTCTAGGTGCACGAAGTTAGCCTGGGCGGCTACTGGGTCCTTTCCCCTATTGTAATCTAACAAGTGAATGCTCTATCTAGAGGCTACTTCCTCAAAGTGACATTATAAAGGTAATAAAAGTATCTTTTTTTAATCCATATCTTTTTTGAAGGAACACAAGACAGTTTTTCATTTAATAATTAAAATAAAATTTAAAATACTCATGAAACATGGGTCAATGAACTTGACTCAACAAACTACACAGTTAAACCCTGATAGCAATGTCATAATTTTAGAAAATATCTCATACTTATCATTTAAAATACAGTTATATTTAGATTTTTTATTTGATTATTAAAAGTAATAAACAATCTTTTCAAGCCCTCTTTTGATGGTTGCATAGACTATTAAAGCCATTAAGTTTCCACATTCCATAGTAATATTGTTTGAATGCTTCTAGATTAATTGTGTCAATTTTTTGAATCAACATCTGGGATCATACTCCGTGATCCATCATCATTGAACAAAAGAAGAGAGATGAATAGACATTTCTGGGAGAAAGAAAAACAAGACAATTTCTAGCTAAGCTCTAGACAGAATTGGAGCTTAGCCGCGTCCAATTTCATGATGTCTGGTGTTTGACAGAATCTGTATGGATATGCTTTTACATTTTCCGCGTGTTACAAGATTGGACTGGATTAATGGTGATTAATTAGTTGTAATGACAGAACTTGATTAAGGTTTCCATACTATAAATAGCAGTGAACAGCGGAGGGTTTCATGACACATATTAGCGATGGCTTTCTATAGCTTTGTTTACCTTGTTCTCTCGTTGTTTTCCTTTCCGCTTCTCTCGAATGGTGAGATTTCTAGATTAATGGTGATTAATTAGTTGGACTAGATTAATGGTGATTAATTAGTTGTAATGACAGAAATTGATTAAGGTTTCCACTCTATAAATAGCAGTGAACAGCGGAGGGTTTCATGACACATAATAGCGATGGCTTTCTATAGCTCTGTTTTCCTTGTTCTCTAATTTGATTGCCTTTCCGCTTCTCTCCAATGCTGAGATTTGTGAAGGCGTGGATGAGAATATCAAGATCGTTAATGCAAGAGGCGAGCATTACGGTTTGGTGGCCGCCCGTGAAGAAGAACTGAAAATACTTCTGAGCGAGGGAGTTTTCCAACCTTACACGCCCATGCCCTCCGTTGAAATCTCTGGTTGAAATATACTCCATTCTCTTGTTTTTCTCGACTTAATATTGAATATTTCTCTGTCTCAGCATGTTAATATGAATGGGGCAATAGTTGTTATGTTTTTCATATATGATATCTATTGAGAAATATATATAAGTGGTTAACATGAGGTTTTCGTTCTGGTACAGCTCGAGTGTTCCATGTGGGAAATGTGGAAGGGCGGAGGACTATTGTAACGCTGAGCGGAAGGGGATCGGTAAACATTAATAAACATTTGTGTGTTTGTAGTGAAGATTAGATTGGATATAACTACTGATGGTGTGATAATAATGGCACAGGTGAACGCAGCACAGACGACGCAATTGCTGCTCACTCACTTTCGTGTGAAGGCTGTAATTCACTATGGAAGAGCTTTCAGTGCAAACCCTAAATATCTTACTATTGGTGATGTGGTCATTCCTTGTCAATTTGCCCACTCTGGCGGTACTTACTCGCACACTCCACATTTATCTTTTCTTTTTTGACCAAATCTCCGAATCTTCTAAATGGATTTTGACCATTAATTTTTTTTCTAAAGTATATATGTGAAATTTTTGAGTTACAAAATGATAAAAAAAAAATTTCTTATGTTAAGTGGCTAATAAATTTGAGACAATTTTTTAAGACACAATATCCAATATTTAGGAAACTTACATTGTTTAATTTATACACATCATTTTAAAATATTTCTTATTTACTATGATATTTTTCTTTTCACCTCATTCAATATATCAAACAAATGTTTGCAAAATCAAAATAACTATTATATTATAATTAAAAATATGTATTATTATCCATTATACAAATTTTATATTAAATAATTATATAAATATATTATACTTTATTAAATTATATTTAATATTATATTTTAATTAATTATTAGGCAAATACTTTTCCACTAGTGCACATGTTTAAACTTGTAAATTAGTAAAAAAAAAAATATTTTTTAAAAATATAAAGTAGATTTATTTATAGCAATTAAAAATTGTAAATTATTGAAAAGTTGAGATTGAGATGTGTAGTCATAATAGTTTATAAAATATTAGAATGTGAAAAGAATATCAAAACAAATCTTGTAAATAATATTTGAAAATAAATTTATGGATAACTAATTTTATATTTAATTGTATAACTCAAAGAAATTATATATATCTTAATGAATATTGTAAGAATAAATGTAATTAGAATAAATGAGGTGAACAATATTTAACAATAATTTTATGTAGTTAATTAATTTTATGCAGTTTGGTGTAGTCAAATGTTTACATCAACGAAAGTCTACAAAAAGTATTCAATATTCAAAAGGAGATGTTGTGAATAAAATTTCAAGGGTTATTTTATTTCTACAAAAAGTATTCAATATTCAAAGGAGATGTTGTGAATAAAATTTCAAGGGTTATTTTATTTAGGTAATTTTATCTAGTTTGGAATAGTGGATTTTTCACATTAATAAAAGACCACAAAAAGTATTCAAAAGAAATGTTGTGAATAATATTTCATGTGTTATTAAAAGAAATGTTGTGAATAATATTTTATGTGTTATTTTATGTAGGTTTAATTTTACTATGTAATTTTTAAAATTCAAAGTACATGCTTTTAAAGAGAAATATAAGACTTGGGTTTTAATATCTTAAACATGAGATATTAATTATATATTGATAAATATTGTAAAAGATGACCACCAAACTAAAGAAGAATATATTTCAAAGCTAACAATTAAAAAGTTTCAAACATAAGTAATTTTTAAAGCAAATCATGCACCATATTCACAACATTTATTTGGACTCCATAATATTTGTTCTTAATAAAATTTAAAAAAGATTAAAAAAAGAATATATGACTTTTCAAGATTATAAAATATGCATGTTGAGGAATTAGAAAAGAAAGTGAAGGTTTTTAATAAAGAAAGAAAATTAAAATAAGGTTATTAAAATAATTAATAATGGTGCAAAATAAAGAAGGCAAAAAACAACGTGGGAACTTAAACCAATCTTGTATTAGTTATTTTCAATATGTATAGGAGAAAACATAAGAAATTAGACAATACTCTTTGAAAACAAATGAAAATAATCATGACAATAAATATAGAAAATGATTTGAACTTCATATCATTTGGCTTCTGTGAAATAGGAGAAGACAAAGGTAGTATAATAATTGGAGCGTGTGGCGTAAAAAACTATGAGATAGAGATGAAAAAAGAGGAAATAAGAATGTGTCTTTTTTTTTAAGAGGATAAAAGAGCATGTTCAATGACCAATTTAGGCACTAAGAATTAGAAAATAAGGTGAGAAGGTATAAAATCATATAATTTTTTTAATACATCAAAACAATATATAAAATAATTATCAATAGCATAGAGTAAGAAGATAAAAGGGCATTGTGAAGGGGGGACTTAAATAAATCTTGTATAAACTATTTGTAATACATACACCAAAAAAACATAGGAATTTGGACACTATTCTTAGCAAGTAAATGAAACACTAATCACAAAATCAATATACAAGGTGGAGTGAATCAAACTTCGCGATATTTGAACTTTCAATAGAAATAGAAAAGATAAAGGCGGCATAATTATTATAGTATGATGTAAAATACTATTTATTAGTGATTAGAAAGATAATAAGAATGCATTCATAGTTTAAGAGGATAAAAGAGGTATATTTAATCTGAATGATTTGGAATTAAAATGTTTAAGCTTTAGTGGAATTAGAGAAGAGTATGAACCTAATTATTCAGGTATGGAATAAAAGAGTGCATTATAGATTCAAAAAGATAAAAGAGGCATGTTGAATGGTCAACAGAGGTGCCAAGAATTGGAAAATAAAATGATAAGGTACAAGACCACATAAATTTTTTAACAAGAGAAAAATTAAAGAAATTTATGAAAATGATAATCATTGATGTAGAATAATTATATAAATTTTAAATTTTTTTTTAAAATGTGAGTGCATTAGGAAAGCATAGGGCTTTGAGGTGTCATGGGGCAACCATGACAGACACCACAAAGGTAGGTAGTTTAGGAGAATGGTCCCACATGGTGACAAGGGAAAAAGTGGTAGAATGATATTCACATGGAAGCAAGAGATCACTTACAAATGGATAGTATACCCTTTGCTATGGGGAAAACAAGATTCCAATCAAAAAAAGGAAAACTAGAGTTAATAGAATGCAATTTGCAAGAGAAGAGAGCAGAATAAAGTATAGGAGAAATCCTAGCCCGATAAGACAACACAACCAGTAGCACTGGACTAGAAAACATGACAAGCGGGTCATTGAAGGCACCATGGAAGGAGAAAAATGGAAAAATCTAGCAAAAAAAGGAAAAAAAAAAACCTTTGATATTTTCTCAAAACCCTTAAATCCAATTTAGGAGCATTTCAATAATTGTGGATTTTCTTTGTAAAATAAATAGGCAAGGGAAACCCAACATAGAGGATAACCAACTGGTGGGAAGAAAAATTCAACATATAGGTAAGCACTAGAGCCCTTCCTAAAGCTTTCTTCCTTATAGATTGCACTAAGCCAAAGTCTTAAGAAATAAATTTTATTTACAAAACCTCTATTTTTGGGGAATTTATATTTTTACCGAATAGATTGGGAACCCAATTTTGACCCTGTTAATCACAAGCCAAATAAATTTCCCAAATGGGTAAGCTTAAGAAATATTCCTCCAAAATACTACAACTTAGAAGTCCTAAAAAAGATTAGGGGGGTACTAGGCTCGCTCACTAGGAGCTAAGACAAAAAAAAAAACCTACTAGATATGGGTATTAATTTTCATGATGTAGATAACCTACATATTATCACAGAAAAAGGGAGATGGATCCAAGAAGTGGAAATTGATATGAGTGAATGTGGAGGTAGATACATTCTAGGTCATTGATTCACTGCAACCTACTAAAAAATCACATAAGGGAATAATGGGGATAAGCAAGCATCCTCCAAACATCAAGCAATGAAGGCCAACCTAAAAAAAATAAATAGGATTTGAGGAAGGAAAATTTGTAGAACTAGGAAACACCACCTTGAGATCAGAGGATGGAGGAAAGGTTCAACTAGCCAAGAAGGAATGTATGATGGACGAAAAAATATTAACGTTAAAGTTGTAAAGGAAAAGAGTCAAGGTAAACTAATCCATTTAAACCTAGAAAAAGGCCCCTACGCAAAGAAATAAATATACAATAGACACAAATAGATCCATAAAATGTGTCAATGAGAAAAGATATGAAAATGACTCGGGTTGAACCACCTTATCATGCATTGAACAAAGATACTTGGAAAAACTACTATTACTAGAACCCTCTAAACAAAACCCTGCTAAGAAAATGAAGTTTCCTCAAGATGAGTTAGCCCTAGAAGAACTGAATTTATCCATATAAGAAACCCCAAAAATAGATGAGGGGACGAGGTCTCCTCAAGAAGGCATAGCAGAGGAAGATAAGACCCAAGAGAAGAACAATTATCTTCTAGAATTGGAAATAGTACGTGAAAGGAGCAAACTAAGAGTGTCATTTTAGAGAGATGGAAATACAGAAGAGGGTGAGGGTCTAAAGGTAAACAACAGCCTGTGGATACACCAAGATTTACCTAATAATATCAAACTAGATTGTGGGAAAATGTTATGGAAAAGGAAGGGCATGAAGTCATTATTAAAGCTCAGAACAAAAGACGGAGAAGCATGGGATCAAGAAAAGATAACATCACTACTGAAAAATGGAAGATAAACCCCCTTCCCTAGGAGCCATGATGCTTCTAACATGGAAGGTTTGGGGCTTGAATGCCCCTAATAAAAATCATTTATTCAAGTGTAGGGCATTAGAAAAAATATATATATATATATATTGTTGTTGCAAGAGACTAAGTTAACCAAAGAAGAGATGATATTATTCAATAGAATTACTAATATTTGAAAATCAAGTGTGTCCAATCATAAGGGACTTCAGGGGGACTAGTAATTACTTGGAATCCATGAAAGATCTCCTTTCAAAAATTGGTGGATGGGAAGAACTACATTTGGGGGATAATCATATGTTAGAATTATGATTTTTATCGTCAGCGATGTCAACCTCTAGTGTCCAATCTTTGTCAAATAAGTAATTGGAGAACTAGACACATGATAGTGCAATATTCATAGTAGCTAGGCATTAGGTCCAAATTCGTAAGCAGCCAACCTATCATGTGAAGCAATGAAAATAACTCTCCCATTTAAGGTCTTCAAATACTCTTTCCTTCATGTTCTTTCATATCATACTTTTGTCTTATGGGTAAGTCACAAACTTCCTAAGTCATTATTCCTCAAAACTTCTTCATCAAGAAATGTCACAGTCTCAATAATCTCCTAAAATCTTCTTCCTTAAGTAATGTCATCATTTCAACAACCTTTTCTAATTTTATTCCTCAATAAATATCATAGTAATGGCCCTCATTTTGGTTCATTGGTCTATCCTTAACTACAACAGGGTGGACATACAGTCCATTACAATTAAACTAACAAACAACATTTCCAATGCCAATACAGTTCCAATAAAGTACAAACTTTGTCTTAAAAATGCAGAACACAAGTATCAACAAGTCTCCTTACAATTAAAAACTACCACATTCCTCTCTTCTAATAATTACAACATGATCTCTCATTTATATTGTTTACAAAGAATAATCAAACATGAGTTCGGCTCAGACGTATTACAATAAAAGATGTAAACAATATGCTCAATCTCCAAAGCGATCCAAATCAAGTCAGATAAGACTTAAATATAGGACCCAAATCTTCAACCATGAGCACAATAGCTCATCACCAAAGCAACATCAAGAATCACAACATGTTACTTTATCAAGTCGGATAAGACCTAAATAAAGAAATGCCAACACGCTACCCAAAACAACAAATCTGATGACCTCGAACAATGAAATCCAATAAAATGATTATTAAATGATCCAAGAACACCAATAATTGTGTCATGAATATCATCTTGAATGAAATCCAAACTCATCTTCATCTTTGATCAACTAGAACACTAAAATACCAAACTGTGTCATAACAAAATATAGCTTTTCATACTCTAAATCATGAGCAACACTAGTTGTGAACACAATGATTAGGCACCTAAAAAATCAAATCCAAGACATACCAATCCAAATACTCAACCTTTGAACACAGGACTGTAACAAAAACAACCAACAACTTGATCATACCCCACTCAAACTGTCATCCAAACTTTTGTGAACCTTTGTAGACCATCTATAGACAACATTTAATAATACCTCATGCTCGCAACTCAAGATCTTAAATATAGCACCTGAAAACCTGAAATCTTCCTCACTGAACACACTAAGTACACTATCTGAAATGGTAACCACTATATTGACATGAATGATAAAACATTAATGTCATCACACCCAAGAACCAAACTCTAACATGCTCAAAAATCTTCCAACAATCTCCCCTTTTGGCATTGATGGAAACATGCAAAGTGAAAAACTGATCAATGCACAAAGGCATGAATATATCAATTTGATCACTCTAAATATCCATCTTCAATACAATCTCTCCCAAGCATAATCACTTCTATTTTCACATACAATCTCTCCCCCTTTGGCATCAATGGTAAAGGACCGAAGACATCAAAAAGAACTGAAATCGCCTCAAAAGGCAAAAGGTAGAATAATCTTAGTACCAAATCATAACAACCATAAGATTGTTCCCCCTAAAAATCATTCCCCAAACTCATCAATCTAGTGAATGATTGGTGCATTAGCTTCATCATCCCAATTACTAAGTTATGTAGTATACATAGACCATTTACATTAAGAAACATATTAAGTTTAGAAATGCAAGTCAGTTTTAAGCGTTAAGCACTTTTAATTTAAGAGTCATAGTTTAGTGTGTCTATTCATATGTCTATATAATCAATCAGTTTTATTATCTTGATAAATTAGGGTAATGATTGTTAATATGAACTTCATTTATTTTTCTTTATTATGAAGGTTGGCGATTCGGTATGTTTTCTTAACCTACAACCAATTCAATGGGCAATGTGTTTTATTGTTAATATGAACTTCATTGATTTTACTAATATTATGAAGGTTGAAGATTGGGTAGTTTTTCTTAACCTACAACCAATTAAATAGGCAATGAATTGTATTGTTACTATGAACTCCATTGGTTTTTCTAATATTATGAAAGTTGGAGATTGAGTAGTTCATTTTTTAACTTGCAGCCAATTCATCATTGATATTTCTAATATTATGAAGGTTGGAGATTTGGTAATTTTTCCTAACTTGCAACCAATTCAATAAGCAATGCATTTTATTGTTAATATGAAATTCATTGATTTTGCTAATATTACGAAGGCTCGAGATTGGGTAGTTTTTCCTAACCTGCAGCCAATTCAATGGGCAATGCATTTTTCTTTAAAACTTTTAGAGATATTATTTATTTATTATTAATAAAAACTTTAAATAAAGTATAAGACTATAAATTTGTCTAGGTTCATCTATTTTAAGTATACATAACTAAATTGATGTTTACATATTTAATATAAGAAAATAAATACAGAAACATTATAATTATCATTTATATGGTTGTAATCATTATTGTTAATGATATGTGTGTGTGTGTGTGTGTATGTGGTAATAGGCATTTATTTAAACTTGTAAATTAGTAAAAAAAATATAATTTTTAAAAATATATAATAATATAAAAATATATTTATAACAATTAAAAATTATAATTGTTGAAATGTTGAGATTGAGATGTGCACATTCATAATAGTTTAAAAAATGTTAGAACGTAAAAAGAAAATCAAAACAAATGATGTAAATAATATTTAAAAATAAATTTATGGATAATCAATTTTATATTAAATTGTAAAATTCAAAGATATAATTTTGTATCTTAATGAATATTGTAAGAATAGATGCAATTATAATATTAAAGTTCACACATTAAATTTCCACAAAAAAACATTCAAAAGAAATGTTGTGAATAATATCTAAGGGTTATTTTATGTAGTTTGGTATAGCCAAATTTTCACACCAATGAAAGTCTACAAAAAGTATTCAAAGGAAACATGTGAATATTTCAATGGTTATTTTATATAGGTACTTAATTTTATCTACAGATTGGAATAGTGTAATTTTCACACTAATAAAAGACCACAAAAAAGTATTCACAATAAATGTTCTCAATAATATTTCAAGTGTTATTTTATGTAGGTTTAATTTTACTATGTTTGTGAATTTTTTAATTCAAAGTACAAGATTTTAAAGATAAATATAAGACTCGGGCTTTAATATATTAAAGATGAGATAACAATATAATGATAAATATTGTAAAAGATGACCACCAAACCAAAGAAGAATATTTGAAATATAACAATTGAAAAGTTTCAAACATAAGTAAATGTTGGAAATATATTGAGGCTAGGTGACTGAGAGGGGGGGTGAATCAGGAACCAAATAAACTTATTCACTTTTATGCTTTATTAGATTGTCTAATCTTATTGCATGCCTGATATGGAAAAGAAATAAAAATTCATAACACTTGACACAATATTTGGTTACCCAGAAACCTTCCAAATAGAAAGTAAAATTGGGGTGGGGATGGTACCCACAAGATTTAGAACTGCAGTAATAAATTTAGCCGGTTAAAGCTTACAATTGACCACTTCTGATGGTCTACCATGTTAGGAGAAGTAAGGACTATTAGGTCCACCATGTGAAAGGATTTATACAATAAAATTAAGTATGCACTCTATTAGGATATTTGTGAAGGACTGTTAAGTCCACCCTATTAAAGGATTTTGACTTATACACCTATTAGGATGAACCAGTGAATGATCTGCTATGCAACTCTAATTTGTTGAATAAGATCCTTTGAAGTAATATTGATCACTTGAATGTGATAAATGAGTCTCTACTGTTCCTTTATATTGTTGTAGCCTTCTAATCAATCTGCCACTTCATATTCGAATTTGTAATTGATTCATATATCCATTCTATACTTCTTCATTTGGATAAACAAAGTATCTTACATATATATCTTATCCAAATAAATTACCTCCACAAGTCAGCTACTATCATATTAAATAGTATCAAAACAAATGTACTAAGTCGGCCCAATGTTGATACTCGGGTCCAATAATCCACTTGGGTGATATACTGACACTCAGGAAACACAGTGAACTAGCAACTCTAGCACTTGGTTAACACTGGGAACTCAGGCCACATTGATCACTCAGAGATGGTATGCAACTCGGGTAACACTAGTGACTTGGGTGATACTATTTGGAACTAACTACTCGGTCAACACTGCAACTGCTTAGCTCGGGTAACACTTCAAGCTGTTGGCTCGGTCAACATTGTAACCATATGAATGACTAAGTGTTTTGGCACTAATTGAAAATATGTCTTTCCATAAGGTCTACAATCTCCCCCTTTGGCATTAGTGACAAAAACACTTATCATACCAAAAAATCTGATCAAACTGCTAAGTCAAAACTCCCCCTTACCATGTGCTTGGGTACTTGCTCGGTTTTGACTACTACTCTGCAACTCGGTTACAACTAACTCTATTTTTTATTTTCTAAAACTATTTTTGTAACTCTGCTATATATATCTTCCTCTTCTCTGTACATGTATTTCCTCATATATACATATATATCCTATCTTTCCCCTTGTTTTTGACAAAAATGCCAAAAAGGCATATCTATAAGGTAATACCAAAATATGAAAGGAAGTCACTATGTACCTTCAAGATTTGAGACAAAGTCTTGTCCCAATTGTCTTGCAACACCTTCAGGATGTGCAACTCAATCTGAATTTTTGCAGACAACTCCATCATAAGCTCTGCAACTGAAATTTTTTTATCATGGATGAGTGTCTTTGCATGTGCAATATGTTTTTGCATGACATCCATATGAGGAAGGAGTTGGCGTTGTATAGCTGATAGGGATTCCCTTGTTCTTCCTTCTTCCCTTAGTAGATCTTCCTACAGATCAGTCAGATACTTGATCTTGACAAAATGTGTTGAACTTGAACTAGGATTAAGTGCCAACTGGCTTGCACTTGCCTTCAAATCATTGTCAATCTTTTTCATCTTGTTCTTTATTTCCATGGTAAAGTTAGATTTGTCACTCAAATTTACAAATAATGCTACAATATTATTCACAGTGGTTTCTAGAGAGATAATGATAGTGGTTAGCTTCACTTTATCTATTGTAATCTTACCTGCAACATTCTCTAGAACCTTATTCTCAAATTTTCTCTCTTCCTTCTGCAGTAATTTATCATGACCACTAAGATCATGATTAAACTTGTGGACTATATCAACAAGTTGGTCCATTATAGATTCTTCCTTATTGACTTCAATCTCTAGTGAATCAAGGAATATACCTTTGATGTCCTCTAGTACTCTGTTCCTTTTCTTCTCGGCTCAGAGCTTCTATTGTTTTGCTCTTTTCTTCCATAGCTTCCCAAGGATATCTATCTTCTCGGCTATCAGGATAGAAAGATCCCAATTAGGAATCACAATGTCTTCCTCAAGGTCAACCTCATTAGTAATTGTTACCTTTTCTTTACCTTTGACCTTGGGATCAGGTGAAGGAATGATTTCCTTACTTTTCCATCCTCATCCTTGTCCTCAGTGTTCAGCTGAAGTAGGTCATTAACTTTTAATGCACCAACTGTGGAATCAATACCAACCATAGAAATATTCACAGTGTCATCCTGTGACTCAGTCTGTCTTGGCCCAATAGTAGGTAGAGCCTAATGCTCAGTTCATACTAAACTTGATGTAGACTCTGTGATCTTTTCCTTAGTCAGAGATAAGATACTCTGAATAGGTGATTGGGGTAGGGATGCCATCACTTCTACTTCTATTTGTTCTGCATTAGATTCTTCAATGGTCTGTACCTCAGGTAGTTCTTCATCTTTAACTTGTACAATAGGTTATGTATTCAGTTCCTCTGCCTTATCTTCTTCCTTGTTTTCAAAAAATTTCTTCCATAACTTTGTTGTGGTCTGCACAACATCCTCTATTTTCTTGCTCAAAATTTGAAAATTTCTAAACCTTGGAGTGTGATTACTCTCATACTTAGACATAGCATCTTTTACCTCTTTATTAGTCATAGTAGGCATGACTTTCTACAAGGTTTGTTTTATGATGTCCTTTTCATTCTGAACTATTTTGTTCCAGTGAATGGTGATTGCCTTGAGAAGGTCTTCATTCATATGGCTTTTCAATTCAGATGGATCATACTTCCATCTTGTCATCTTCTCTACTAATGCATCCGCAATCATCTTCTGCTCATCCTTGGTTCTGGAAGCATACTTTAATGAATTTATATTCGACATACCACTACCTTATTTCAATTCTTTAACCTTCTTCTCAAAGGAAGGTGGTGGCTTCTTGAAAGTAACTGTATCTTCTTCATCATTTTCTTTATGAAATACCAGTTTTATTCTAGATCCTCTGGGTTTCTTTGTTGTGAAGATAGGGGTAGAGGCCTTTGGTGTTTTCTTGGGGGCTAGCCTCTTCTTCTTAGGAGGCTCTACTTCTACCTCTTCCTCTTCTTTCTCGGGTTCTTCTTCTTCTATCTTTATGTCATCATTTTTGCTTTCAGTGATCAAAGGAGGAGAGTCCGATGATTTGCCATATTTCTTTTCAAACTTCTCAATTCTCTTCCTTCCTCTCTTCAAGATTTTTGGAATCTCAATTTCCAATGATATTTTTCCCTTAGCTTCTTCATAAGTACCAAAATATGGTGCTTTGGGATCAACAGGATCATTTACAAGAGCTTCAATAATATCTCTTGTCTCATCAATGTTAACCTCATATGCAAGAGGTTTCACCCATGCAACCCTAGGCTTGACTGCTTGAATGTATACTTTGTCACAGTCAACTAGGAATCATATGTCATCTTTATAGTCTTCTACCAATTGTTTGGGAATTCCGAATCTATTCTGCATTTTCTCTCTGAAACTTTCAAAGTATGCATCCATGATGCTTTCAAAATTATCTCCCAATTCCTCTATAAAATCATTTATCTGATAAATTATAGGCTTGTCCTTCTTCCATACAACTGTTCCTTTTGAAGGGAAGAAATTTTGAACATAAAAGAATAGGAAAACCAAGAGTGAACCAAACTTACACGGATTAGTCTTAGATTCCTAGATGCTCTCCATGTTTTTTCTCAGTTGGATGAGCTGCAACTCACTAGGTTGAATGATAGATTGTTCTTCACCACTTTGTATGCCAATTCCACAGCCTCACTTGGAACACTATTTGGTCATCTTGAACTATATATCTTATGTGCAATCACATGAACTCCAAACATTAGCTCCATGTCAATGACTCCATTCAACTTCATGCCTCTTACATCCCACTCGGCAAGAGTCTTCTTATCTAGATCATCTCGAGGTAGGGTTTTAGTTTCTTTAGGTTTGTTGATCATTGGGTACCCTATCCCTCAGTGTACCATCATCTTGGTGATCTTCACCGGTTGCTCCAACCAGAGATGCATGTCGTGAACACAACTAAGAATAAACCTAATCCACTTTATCTGGAAATTCTTTGGCATATGCAACATGTGGGTTAAACCCTTGACTTAAAGGTGCTTGTGTTTTGGCTTCAGATTTCTGCCCATACAAAGTGTCTCATATGCTTGATTCATCTCTAATGTGCCTAGCTGTTGAATGGTGCAGTGATAAAAATTTTGAATGTCGTAAATCAACAGTACCTTAGGAGGAATTTTCGAATGGGTTCCCATTGGATCTATCTCCTCTGCAATCGTTGGATGAAGTTTGAACTTTGGCAGTTCGCAAACAACATTCCTCACTAACATCTCAGATCCCTTCCTGATCTTATTCCTGGATGAAGATGACATAATGCTCAGAGGATTGATGAAACTTTGTTGCAACTAAAGCTATCAAACACAACTTTTCTATGAAATCGCTAAAAGCTCTTAATCACTTTGCAAACTATAAAACTTGGTAAACAATAACCCTTTGATTTCACCATTTATGATAAATTTCACCATAAAGTTTTCATTAAATGCTCTGTACATAGTAGTTTTCATATCTCAGTTAGTTTTCCCAAGCATACTTTGAAGCTCGACGAAAAATAAAATCGCATCTTTGAAACCATATAACCCGACTTAACTCGGTTAAGCCAGAGTAACTCAATTATAACTGAGATCCTGACTTGGTTAGAACCATAATGTGTCACAGTGCATCAATATGCATATTTGGACTTGATATCATATCTGGAACTGATGTATGATGGCTTGTATGCACAATTCCATTTGTCCTCTTGCATCTTTATTCGAAGATGGTGGATCCACCCAATTCACTATTTTGGGTGTCATTTGTTCCTTCATTGTTTTGGTCTGAATTATCAGGAGAATTCCTTACCCACTGCTGACTCATTTGAGTTTTGATTTTAGAAAATTTTGCTTTGCTTTTCTCAAAACCATTATCTACTTGTTCTCTATTCATACAATTCTTTCTTAGATGATCGAGTTGTTTAGAAACATAACATCTCTTAGTAGGATTCCTTTTTTTGAGATGAGTCTTTGCACAATTTGCACCAATTTTTCCATACTCACCATAATGACAACAATTGCTCCATGTGTTGTAATCCCAACCAAAAATTGCCTTAGCTAATTGTTCAACGGGGTTCCACTTCTTAGTTATGTACTCTGTAGATTTATGACCTTGTTTGTTATAATTGAAACATTTTCCTTCAAACTTAGGTTTCTCAATGCATTCACTTGCCCTATGTCCATGTTTGTTGCACCTGTAGCATTAAAATTTGACTTTCCATTGCTCCAACACTTATTTGATGTATGCCCCAACTTACCACAATGATTACATGTAGATTTCTTGTTCTTTTGAGCTCCTTGTTGTGAGGATTCACCTTGTTCAGTATAACCTAATACATTTTGTCCATGATGTCTAAATTGAGTTTTCTCTGTCAATTAATCCATGATTACTTGTGAATTCATCATACTCTCATTTGTTTTTTTTTCAATATTGAGATCATTTTGTAGTCTTTCATTTTTAGTCCTTAGATTGATAACTTCTTGATTTGCACAATTGAGTTGATTTATCATATCTGCTTGCTGAAGTGACAAATGATGGATTTCTTTTTTCTTTTTCCTCTAATGTTGTACTTAGCAATATTTTGTCTTCTTGTGTCATACCTCTATCATTTTCTACTTTTTTCTTTTGTTCCATGACTTCACATATTCTGACTAAATGAATTCTTGTTCTCTCTTCAACTTTCTAACTTCTTCAGGTAAATTGAGATTCTTTGCAATTAGTTATTCAATGGCTGCATCGACTTCTTTAGAACTTCTTTATTTGCATAAATCTTCAACTATTTCTTCTATGTAACCTTTGTCATTCATTTTTACTGCTAATTCTTTTCTTTTTTTTAGGGAATGAGAGAGTTGCTCCTTGAGTTTTCCGATTTGATCCATGGCCACTTGTAGATCTATCTTTTAATTTTCAATGGCTTTCTCCAGTCTATATATTTCCGTTACCTCTGATCTTTGCTCAAGTTGTTAAACTTCTGATAAGAGAACCTTTATCTCTAATACCAATTGTTGGAAATATATGGAGGCTAGGTGACTGAGAGGGGGGTGAATCAGGAACCAATAAAACTTATTCACTTTTATCCTTTATTAGATTGTCTAATCTTATTTCATGTTGTAACCACCTGGATTTTGTCTACTCTGACCATAGACCCTATTTTCCCTAAGTGTGATCATACCCCCAATTATGTTCAGACAACTCTTCAATCGGCTGACATAATTCATTCAAATCAAATTTAATCTCCTACATGATCTAATCACTAAATTTTATTAATCACCTAAGCCAATCAAATAAAATCAATTTAATCCAAATCATTTCAAATCAAACATGGCTAAGGTAATTAATTTAAAAGGAATTAAATAAATCCCTATTATATCAAATCACTTGCAAAAGCTTATCTTCTAGCCTAAATTAATCTGATTAATTGGCTATATTTCTAATTAATTATCTAAAGCAATAAAATGCTTAAATAATTAATATTCCTATTTTTGAATGAATATATTTAATATAATTCATTTCATCAATATTCCCCTAAACCCCTAACCTAACTTACCTCAACCACCTTAACCTTGGGTTCAAACCCATCCCAACCTATTCCCCTCATGTTAAATCTAATCCTAAACCTAATCCCATTCTAACCCACCTCCTAATGATGTCACATTCCTAAAAATGTGATTAGGAACTCAACCCACTTGAGAAATTCAACTTTCTCAAGCTTGACTCTAAACCCTCTCCATGCCTCTTAAATGCTTGCATTTAATGCATATTCCTCAAGCCCATGCCTCATGAATGCCTTTGGCATTTATTTCTCTTACACCTCATTAATGGGTTTTACAACTCCATTAATGACCCTTGTCCCCCCTCTCTCTCCCCTCATTTCTTCCATAAATAGAAGGAGTTTTTGAGCTCAAATAAGCCTAAATTTTAGATTGAAAATGTATTGTTATGCTGCTTAGATCATTTGTGAATTCATGTTGCATTTTAGCTTTAATATTAGTCATTGTTATTGTCTTCATTTTAGAGCTAATATACATGTTTATTTATCATTTAGATTAGTTTTGATTCAAATATTTCATGCTAGGTTGTATATGTCACTGGAAAAGGCATAATCTGAGGGCTATTATGTTGTTTTTCACACTCCTAGTCAGAAAGAAATAGATCAATTTTAGTGGATTTCCATACTTTACTAACCCTCTTTTCACTAATGTAATGATCTATTGAAGTGTTGTGTCACAGGTAACAGGTGCACTATTTCACACACATTTCTGGCACCCACCATGGGGCACGATTCTGGATTTTGCCTCATTTTAACTTTATTTTTCACCAATTTATCTTCCCAGTTTTTAGGTCCAGAGTCGTTTCTGGTAGTAGAAGCTCACATCTGAGATACGCCCTCGCACCACAGAAATCGAGGCTTGCATCCAGGATTTCCTGGGTCATTTTTTGTATAGGCTCACATTTGGTGAACATTCTGTCACATCTGGTCTGTTGCATCATATCCTGAATTTCTAGGATCGCATCTGGTTGAAATTTTTGTGAACTTCATTGCCTAACTGTTAACACTTTAACCAATTATTGATTTGATCTTTTGACAGCCTAACGAGTGCTTGCAGGTTGTTGATAAGGAAGTAAGAAGACTTGGCTAATGTGTGTGTTTGCAGGTGTTTTAAACTGATTTTAGTACTAACCATTTACAAAGATTTTTGAAAATTTAAAAACATTTTCTCAACACTTGTTAAAGCGACCAGATTACTATGCTCTTTTCCTTTAAGGAAAATCAGACATTGGTTTAACACTTGTAAAGGAATTTGGGGATAAATGAGCAAGAAAAATCACACTTTAATTCATTTTGGAAATCAGTAATTGGACAAGCAAATCATTAAATCTTGTGGGATAACTGAACAAGTTACATCGCTTAATTCATTTTGGATCTGAAATTGAACAAGAAAATCACCTAATATTGTGGATAATTGAACAAAACAAATTTTCTTTCACGCACCCTATTTTCATTAACTTAGGAATATCTAAATCAATCTCAACATAGCTTGAGGGAATGAACATTGATTTATGTGTTTTGGGAGAAAACAGCATGGATTAGGAGAGTATGCTCTTCTTCCTTGGAAGAATCATAAATCTAAACATTCTACGCTCACCAATCCTTTGTATGCTTATTTAACAGTAGAGGGTCTACCAGTTGAGGAAACAATCTCCCGGGAATGACCCAAGTGAGGACAGGTTTTATGCCAACCCTTCCAACTCACTATAAATAATTGCTTCCTCGTAGGCCAAAGCCTCAGAAGATGTAGCCAGTTTTGTTCTTGGAAATTTGACATCATTCCTTGAACATGCTTGGGTATGTGTAGAGCGAAGTCGCTTGAATCTTGTTTGCGAGACTACACATATTTGAGTACTCATAGGGCTATACACCTCAATTTTGCCTTGTGCAATTCTATGGGAGACAGTGTCAAACAGATTGCCCCATCATAAACAATGAACTTCATAGACAAAACTACCTAATTCATCTCTGAAAGGGTGATAATCCTTGTGCAAGGAAAAAAGTAATTACCCCAAGACACTTGTCATATCGTGCCCTGACTTGCATTTGGATTCGGCTAATACAGCATCATGACTGGAGCCATTGCGTGCTTGGTGATGGTTGTATTTTGATTAGCATTTGAGTGTGTACCTAAGTCAACAAGCAAGGGTTTTCATCCTCCAACAAAAAAATAGGGCATAAGGATGTGTTTGTTCCCTTAACAATGCAAATCTGCTTGATGTATCTAAAAGATCACTAACAAGATAAAATCCTTCAAAACAAGAAACATACTTCAAACCTTGGTCTACACATGTATTTTTAACCCACTGACAGGTCTCAGAATGTAATCTGCAATCAAACGAACTTCACGCACTTTAAAGACAAAATTTTCAAAACTAACAAAATCTGACAGAGACATCAAAAACTTGCATCCTGGATTGCCTAGCTTGTATTTGGTATCCTGGCTTGTATCTAGTATCCTGGCTCGTATATGGTTAGCACATCATCACATCTAGGGTTTAAGCTCACATCTAGGGACAACAGCAACTCATATACTGTATTTTCTGGCTTGCATCTAGGAGCTCGCATCTAGGACAGTGGGCACTTGCATAATAGTTTCTCAAAAAATCTCAGTTGATTTGGATACCCTTTTGGTTCTTTAGTATGTCCCTATAGTCTTTTCTAGTCTACTTGTTGCTGTGTTGAAACACTTTTTCAGACGTCTACCTTGCATGTCATGTCAGTTTCTCGCAATCCATCTCAATATGTGTGGTCTATCCGCTTTTTACAACAACTTGATTCCTAGCTCACTATCAGGGCATTCTAATCCTCTGACCCTGGAATCAGTTACTTCCACCAAGATACAAATGATACTTCCACCTAGACACACCCACTTGAATGATTTGAGATACTATCTGACACTAATAGGAAACTTTGATGAAGTTGAGATACAACCACATGGTTAACACAAGATGCAACAAGTACATGTCTAAAGGATCAAAATCACTTCCTAAATCACTACAATTTCAAGGAGAAACATCTCACAGTTCCCTACTTGATCTAGACTCTCTGGAAATGGACAAGTCCACTCATGGATGGAGTGAGGATTTTGACGAATATGACAATAGAAAAGACCAAAAGCATGAAGATATTGATGAAGAAGAAGAAACCACATTTGACCGTCCTATATTTGAATCAGGCAGTGAAGAAGACGTCACTGAAGAAGAGTACAATAAACTCAAACAAGGCATGAAATTCCAAAAGACAATGGAAAAGATGATTGATGAAGATAAAGAGAAATAGTTTCTCCATCTAGCATCCACTGGAATAAAGTTACCCAAGGATTATGATGTGGAACAACTAAAGGAAAAGGAGGTGCCAACTCCTATATCTATTCTCACCAAATATCTCACCTTGATGCAAACAGAGCTTGTGACTCTCAAATAGGAGAAGGATAAACCCAAGACAAAATACTCTATAAACTCCATTTGTCCATTTCCTTTCGACAAGAGTATCACTATGGTTTTGTTCCCTCCTAATGTGGCAAGGATAAAATATGACAAGTATACAGGAGAGACCGATCCACATGACCATGTTACAGAATTTTGTTCTCTTAGCATAGAGTACATGCATGAACCTACATACCTCATGTGGCTTTTTCCTGGAAGTCTAGGAGGCAACACTATGGATTGGTTCTCAAAGCTTTCACCTAAGGTCAAAAATTTTGAGAAGTTAATTCAACAATTTATCCAACATTACTCCTATAATATACAACATGATGTGACTATGATGGATCTGTGCAACACTAAACAAAAGACTGGCGAATCCTTTACCAACTTTCTACAAAGATGGAGGAAAATATTTGCACAATATTCAAGAGTTATTCCCAAATCTGAGAAAATGTAAATCTTAATCAATAACTTGGTACCTGAGTTAAACTACGCATTGAAAATGCAAGACTCCCCTAGCTTTGATAGGACGATCAAGAACGCCCTCTGTATCAAAGAAGTTATGGTCAAAAAGGGAGAAATCACTCTTCAAAGTGAAAACAAATCTAATAACTCCAACTCCAAACCTAAATGGTGGAAGAAGAACAAAAATGTTGTCAACGATGGTGTAGTAGACGCATTCGATGTTGGTCCTAAACCTAAGGTGTTCAATCTGACTAACAACATGCAAGCAAGTAAAGATGCCAAGGTAACAACCTCCATCCCCAAAGAAAATAGTGATAATAGAAAGGGTCGGCCATGGACTTCAAAACCTCAAAGAACATTCACTCATTTGGGAGAGCCTCTTTAAATTGTTTTGAAGACATTATTAGACAACAAAGTTCTCACAATCCCATATTCCAAACCATGGGAACCAGTGGTCAAACCAAGGTGGTGGGATGATAATTCCTACTATATCTTTCATAAGAACAAAGGACACAAGACTAACAACTGTCTTAAACTCAAACATGTTATTTAAGACCTCATTGAAGGAGGAAAAATCAAAGTGGAAGAACACACTACCAATGAATATCATACAGCATTTAACAAACCGTTCCCTAATTATAAGAAAGGGGAAGCATCTAAAGGAAAAGGTAATGAAGTAAACTACACCTACTCCAATAATGATAACTTGATCAATATGCTAGACATTAAAACTGAATCAATTAATGTGATCACAATCAAAGGTATTGCTTTCCAATTGAATGCAATGACTCAGAGTTAAGCACAAGTCATGATCAAAGGACCCAATTCCTCATCAAAACCAACATCAACATCCAAGGTTCCTATTGTTACTATCACCAAACCAACAGCAAAATACATGGTTACTATTCCTACAGCAAAGTATGACTTGGTGGACCAATTGCAACGAACCTCTGCTAAAATTTCCATTTTTGAGTTGCTTAAAATATCCACAGTGCATAGGGAAATCCTAGAACAAGCCCTACATGCCGCAAATGTGCCAAAGGACCTTGATATAGACAAATTTTGAGCGATGGTTAATCACATCTCAGCACCATATTATCTCTCCTTTTCTAAAGAGGATGATAAATCATTGACCCATCCGCATAATCAACCCCTTCATATTGAAGTCCTCATTCATAAATCTCATGTTAGATGCATATTGATAGATGGAGGCGCAGGATTGAATATTTTTACCCTTTATCTGATCAGGAAACTAGGTCTTTCAGAACAGACCATTGACTCTAGAAGCAAAATCACTATCAAAGCTTATGATGAGGAAGAAAGATCCTCTAAAGATCTTATTGTTCTACCCATCAGAGTCAGGCCGATTAAAAGGAATGTCATATGTCAAGTTTTGGACCTTCCCCTAGCCTACAACATCTTGTTGGGGAGACCCTGTATTCACAAAATGCAAGTTGTACCCTCTACTTACCACCAATGTATCAAGTTCCCACATAATGGGGTGGAAGTAACAATTCCTGCAGATGCTAATTATACTTACAAAAATATCAAAGTATGTAGTATGATTCCACATAAAAAGGAAGCTATGGATGAAATTTCTCCTAAGACTACCAAAGACATGGTGATGAAGAGTTTTGGAAAAACCTTAAAACTTGAAGAAACAGGTATGGGAGAATATAAGCTAGACATGACCTTGTCATTAACAGAACTTCCGGTGTAACCAATATCCTATGGAAAACCTTCCTCATAATTCACACCTATTGCATCTCAAACACTAGAAGTCCACAAAGCAACTGGAATGATTAAGGCATCCACATCTTCTTTAGATAACATAGAAGAACGGGCAGTCTTGGACTGGCTTTACAAAGGAGAACCAAAGGAAGTTGAGGTCAAACATGTAGAAATATCTCCATAACAGTATGGTAAAGGATACGACCTCCTCAAAAAATTGGGATATAAAGGAAAAGGACCTCGAAGTGACACAGGAAGAGGAATTATTGAACTTGTGCACATGGAGTTCAGAAATACCAGAGACAAAACAGGACTAGGTTTTAATAATGAATCTAACAAACCTACTTCAAAAGATAGTTCATTCTCTGACAAAGGGAGTGATGAAACAAAAGAGATAGAACTAGGAAAATGGTCCTATGAAAGGTTATTACATGTTGGCACAGAGAATCCTGACTATCAAGGAGAGCGCTATATACCAAGCTTTGAGGTACCGCGAGATATTCATGTCCCTTTGTTACCACAAGCTCCTATTCAAGAGGTAGGAGACACAATATCAGATGGTCCAGAGATACCATTGATAGAAATAGCTACAGAGAGCACACCCCAACAATAGGATTCACATCCTAACTGGTGGCAGTTAGTCACAACTACACATGTCCTTGATTTACCACACTTTGATCCACAGGTGGCTAATCGAGTACATCAGATAACTATTGCAGAATTCTTAAATGAACATTCTAACACTACTCCCAATAATATTGATATTCCTAAAGTAGAGGAAGAGTTCCTTCCCCCAATCATTGATGGAGAGACTGGTGTTCTCATAAGCCTAAAATAACTTCAGAGGTGACAAGCAAGAAGCCACCTTTTACGGAGAGATGATGATGAAATTTCTACTGATGAGTCACTAGAGTTTGGTCCACATATAACTAACAATGACCCTTTTAATGACAATCTAACTCTTATTGATCTAAACATTGAATAACTTAACTTAACAGGACATGTCATGTCAGTTAATAGTCTTGACGCTAACGCGATGCTATCCTTCCCAAAATCTAACTCCTTATCTTTGACAAATCCATATCTAATTGATTGGACTAATATGGATCCTACTCCTATCATGACCTTCCCCAATGATTACACCTTATCTTTCTATCTAAACGCTTGTGAACCTTACCCTTCTTCCACCAATGCAAGGAGCGTGAACATTTCACAGGAGGATATCAAGTTTCTCAGTCAAAAATTGAAAAATAAAAAAGAAAAAGGGAGCTGACGGTGAAAACCACGCTGTGGCAGTGTCAGATCCTAAAATAGTAAAAACAAAAGACGTATATGATGGTGAAAACCTTGTAGAGGCACCAAAGGATGAGATTCTTGATATCCTTCTTGAGCACTTTCAAGAAAGGTCTTCAGTTCTGATAGAGCCAACACAGCTAGTTAATTTGGGCACTGTTGAAGTTCCTCAAATAGTACACCTAGCACAATATTTTTTAGAAGAGGAAAAGACACAATTCACCGAATTCCTGAAAGAGAAAAAGATTAACTTTGCATGGTCTTATATAGATATGCCTGGACTGGATCCTGAATTGATAATGCACCACTTGTCTATAGCTCTAGGGATCAAACTCGTGAAACAAAAACTTAGAAAGATGCATCGCCATGTTGCATTGCTAATAAAGGCAGAGCTAGAGAAATTGTTGAAAGCTAGATTGATCAGAGTCATTGCTTATGCAGGATGGATCTCCAATGTGGTCCCAGTGTCTAAATATGATAAATCTATCAAGATATGTACAGACTTCAGAGACTTAAACAAAGCATGTCCCAAATATAAATTCACCCTTCCTAATATTGATATAATCATAGACCTCACAGAAGGCTACCAGATGTATTCATTAATGGATGGTTTCTCAGGCTATAATCATATAAAGATTACCCCTGAGGATCAAGATAAAACTGCATTTACATGCGCATGGGGAACCTTTCGCTGGAACATCATGCCATTTGGGTTAAAGAATGTCGGTGCTACATGTCAAAGAGAAATGACTAATATATTCCATTATATGATGCATAAAAACATGGAGGATTATGTGGATGACACCTTAGCTAAATCAAAGGAAAGGAGCACTTGCATTGCTTACTTAAGAAAAATATTGGATCATATGGAGCAATTTCAACTCAGGCTCAATCCAAAGAAATGTGCCTTTGGGGTCCAATCAGGTAAGCTCCTAGGATTTATTGTCTCAGCAAAAGGAATTGAGGTAGACCCTAGCAAAGTCAAGGCTATACTAGAGATGACTCCTCCATGCAACATTATTCAAATGAGGACATTACAAGGGAGACTTCAATCAATCAGGAGGTTCATGTCACAACTTTTTGATAGAGCACAACCCTTTACCAAATTCCTACATAAAGGGGTCACCTTCAAATTAGATGAACACTATGAAGCCAACTTTAGAGAATTAAAAGAATACCTGGATACTCCTCCTATTCTTATAGCACCCATTCACAGAAATTCATTACTCTTGTATATTTCAGCTACAGCTACATCACTAGGAGTATTTCTCACACAAGAGGATGAAACAAAGAAAGAAAGAGCTATCTACTATATCCGTAGAACACTACTCTCCTATGAGCTCAATTACAGCATTATTGAGAAAGCATGCTTAGCAGTTGTCTTCGCATCATAGAAATTGAGACACTACATGATCTCACATATAGTAAGGCTCATTGCTGAGATCGATCCTCTGAAGTACCTTTTAAACAAAATAGCATTAACAAGACGTCTAGAAAAATGGGTCCTCATTCTAAGTGAATTTGACATTGAGTATGTAGACAAGAGGGCTATCAAAGGATAAGTCCTCGCAGATCAACTAGATAATTCACCACTCCAATATGATGAACCTCTAAGGATTGAATTCCCTGATGAGACCATTATGCATCTAACCAGGTATCCATGGAAGATGTACTTTGATGGTTCTTTCATGCAACAAGGCTCTGGAGTAGGAGTTCTGTTCATAACTCCTCAAGGCTACAAGATACCCAAGTCTTACAAGTTGATGTTTCCATGCACAAACAACATTTCTAAATATGAAGCATTGGTAAACGGTCTTAAACTTGCTATGGAGTGGAAGATTTTAGAGTTACACATGTATGGTGACTCCTAGCTCATTATCAATCAAGTCAATGGAGATTACCAGAAAAAAGATGAGAATTTGATGCCCTACAAACAACTGGTTGATGACTTAAAAAAGTACTTCATCTTCATCACAGTCTAGTAGATACCCAGAATAGAGAACAAAGTTGCAGATGCTATGGCTACATTGGTGTCTATGTTACAATTGGAGGAACATCAATTCTACTATGACTTCTTGGTGGAAGAATTATCCTATCTAGCCTTTGATACCCCTGAATATCAAGTAATTTGTACTTTGAACACCCTAGACTAATCTCGGTATGCTAATATTATTGCTTACCTCAATGACCAAACCATTCCCAACAATCAATCAAGAAATGAAAAAAGAGCCTTGATTAGGACAACACCATGTTATGTCCTCATAACTAATAACTTATATCGATGAGGTCTTGATGGTATGCTTCTTAGATGTTTAGAACTTGAAGAGTCAGATCATGCGTTAAAAGAAGTTCACAAAGGTGTATGTGGATCACATTCAAATGGCTTTTCACTAGCAAAGAAACTGCTCAGAGTAGGCTATTACTGGCCTACCATGGAAAAAGATGCTATTCAATTTTCCAAAACATGTCATAAATGCCAGACACATGGAAATCTCATCCATGCTCTTGCCAGACAACTTATACCTTTCATTACACATTGGCCATTTCAGCAATGGGCCTTTAACTTGGTTGGACAAATATATCCCAATTCTTTAAATGGACACAAGTTCATCATTACGGCCATTGAATATTTCATGAAGTGGGTCGAGGTCATGGCGCTAATCAAAGCCACTGGAAAACAGGTGGCTATGTTCATATTGAACTACATTATCTATAGATATGGGATACCCTCATCAATTGTAACAGACAATGGGGGCCAATTTAAAAACCAAGACATTGATGACCTTTGTGAATAGTTCCACATCACTCAACACTGCTCCTCAATATATTACCCTCAAGGTAATGGACAGGCTGAGGGATCTAATAAAAATATTCTCAAAATCCTACACCGAACTGTAAGTCTGGCAGAGACTGGCATTTACAATTAAATCTGGCATTATGGGCCTACAGAACAAGCATCAAAACACCAACTAGAGCCACGACATTTGCCCTAGTCTATGACACTGAAGTAGTACTACCTATTGAGGTTGAAATCCTATCTTTATGTATATCTTTACAAGGTCTTGTTACTGATGAGCAATACCACATCGATGGGGTGAATTCTTTAGACCTACTTGATGAGCGTAGGCAACGGGCGTTTGATCATCAGAAGGTGTACCAAGAACGAATGTCCAAGGGGTACAATAAAAAGGTTAAACCATGCCAATTCCAAGTGGGGGATCTCATCCTAAAGGAGAATCCTAAGAACTAGCCTAACATAGAACAAAAAGGAAAATTTGAGCCTAATTGGCTGGGACCTTATGTTATCACTGCTACTTTTGGGACTGGATCTTATCGACTAGCTACACCTGAGGGAGATGTTCTTCTGGATCCTATCAATACCCTACATTTGAAGCGGTTCTATGCTTAATATTCAGCTAGCAGATCATGTACAGTGAAAAACTCAGAAAATACCAAAAACATTCAGAAAATTGATCCTAAAGAAATCCAAAAATAGTGGGAAAAGTCTTGAAGAAAAGGTATCCTTGGTGAAAACCTGGCAAATAGGTGCCTTCAAACTACAAAAACATTCAAAAAAGTAAAAATACCAAAAAAAAAATTGAAAAGGAGAAAAGTGCCTTGATGACAACCTGGTAAAATAGGCATCCTGGTAGCAAAAAGAATAAAAAGTTTTTCCAAGTGGTGAAAACCTAGCAATCAGGTGTCACTTGTGTTCTGCGCTCCATCTATCAATGCATTGATGATACTAAGCCTTTATTATTACACATGTGCTAAGGGTTGAGTTTGTTGCCTTACAAAAATCTTATCCTCGCTTGGGATTTGTCTGCATTTCTATCTTAGGATCAAATCATTTTGTCTTGGGGGCATCTTTGTCAGTATGATAGGTTGCATCTCCTAGGTCATCATAGGATGTTTTGTCTCGTGACACAATGATACTCGATGCTTTCACTAAACTGTCACTTTCATGAAACAAGGATGGCACAAACATTACACTAACATGAATGGTGTTCCTACGACCTACATTAGATTGAAAACAGGAAGAAATTTATACACAGACAAGGAACACATATTTGCTTGAACTCCAAATTTTTGATTGGTGAATCTATACTACGCTTGAAAAATGAATCAATAGTATTTCTCAATACTACCTAAACATGGTTTGATCTTGGTTTGATTATAACTCTTTTATGTACCCATGATGTTTCAACTGGGGGCATCTAAGCAGTTATGAATTTTATTTGATTGATTCACAATTGATAGTTGTTATGTCTTTTGAGTTACTCCATGATGTCTGCGCAAAGACAAAGATTCGCAAGGACAGGGGGCATAAGATTTTCTTGGTTTTCTGTGTATGGTGATTGTTCCAAATGATCCTATAAACTTCACCTAACTTGGATTTTTATGGTAAGAGCTACCATCATGAGTAGGTAGCTGCATATATCTTGACCTTCGTTATGTGTAAGCTACGGTGAGGTTGAAACAATTTCCTTGTCTATTTTCTAAACTCGGATTCTCACTAAGGTATACGAAGCATAATGTACCCAAGGATATGAATTTTCAAGGTCATTACAGGTCCAATATCTTTCCTTACACAAATTTTGATATAGTAAAGGAAAGTGACTATTTTGTTATCCTGGCTTCTATGCCTTGATGCCTAAGTCTATTTCTGACATTTCATCCAATAAACATAGTATTCATACTTTCATAATATTAGTGGGTATTAGTGATTTTTGTA
This sequence comes from Thuja plicata, assembly GCA_018584345.1. Taxonomy (NCBI): domain Eukaryota; kingdom Viridiplantae; phylum Streptophyta; class Pinopsida; order Cupressales; family Cupressaceae; genus Thuja; species Thuja plicata. Next base: position 122,183 of record MU226268.1, on the reverse strand, counting down.
CTATCAGGTAGTATACGTTCCCAAAAGTGCCCAATGATGATAAAAATGTTACAAAAGCTGCCAATCAGTGACAAGTCCTAAGAGTCTGTATATAGCTGCATTTAGAGATTGCATGATGCATTTGTGAAAAAGTAACAGCATAAGGAATTTGAGCTCAAAAATGATTTCTATTTTTCTTCTTCTAAATCCAATTTAATTACATCTATTTACTATTACTGATATTTATATCATTGCACATCCATAGCATACATGTTGCATTCATAAAATGAGACAGAAGAAAAATACAAAAACAAAGCATTTGTGCATTTTATTTCTACATCCTAAGTGCATCCATACATTTTACCTGCATAAGAAAAACTCAAAAACATAAATTTGCATATTCACATAGTATCATTTGAAACATATTTATATCAGTGATAAATCCAAACGCATAAATGATGTCATCATCTAATCTAAATCATCATAAAACCAAGATACAATCACATGTGCAAACAAATCTATCAAAGCATATGGAACTCATGAATCATGTCAGAATCAGAAACAGTTGCATCATATATATATATA
>MU226268.1:97680-111194 GCA_018584345.1 Thuja plicata | reverse complement strand
AAAAAATATTAAAAATATTAATCATAAACTTCATCCATTTTAAAACATTTTATTAGTTTACATCATCTTCAAATTCCAAACGTAAATGTCACTTTTATACTATTGAAGCTGAACAACTTTGATTTTGTCATCCTTTTCCTTTGTAAAAGGGTGACAGATTATTGTGCTTTTACTCCATGTGCTTAGCAAAATGACATAAAATGGTATTCAGAAGCATGAAAGAAACAACTAACTGATTGATCTCAATAAGAGAAATAAATATACAGACCAACAGATATGTTCCATAAACTCCTCTTTATTTCAAAATATAACAAAAATGATCACCAGATCACTTTGAGCCCTGCCATTAAAATCAAGCTGCAGAAAAAATAAAATAATTCCCCCTTTTTCCCTCTGTTATAATCAAAATTAGATAACTACATTCTCCTCCCTGTGGCCCACAGACTTGCAGCAAAGAAGAACCCTTTAGATGTTTACAAGATCTCCTTTAATAGGCTCTCTTGGAAAGTTTCCTTCTTTCCCGTAGCTTTTCAGTTATAAAATAACTAATTCTTGGAAAATATCTCCAACAATAATAATGATCTCTTCTTAATTATTCCTTCTTATTCTTTCCTAGGCCTCATATATTCATAAACATTGGGAAAAAAGTTTATAACAATGTTTTCCAAAATAAAATGATGGGTTTATTCATACTTGGACATGTGGCACTTGAATGTATTAGCCCAAAAATGAAAACATTTTTTTATGCTGGGCGGATCAAAATATTTTTGGCAGTTTGATAGTGCTTCACATAGTCATTTGTATCTCGCACACCAGACCGAATTTAGACAATCACTCCAGTCAGATCATGCATGATTTTCCTCACCACAATATATTACAAACTTGGCCCAATCCAACGGTGGATTCAAAAGTTATGGCCCCCGTACTAAGACTGATTTTTCCGTCATCAGAAAAATCTGGAAATATGCCTATTTTATAGACCTATATTCTGTTATTCATATCTTTCCAACCAAATATAATTTCGGAAATCCCTCTGGTGAGCATTTAGAAAAATAGGTTTTCTAAAACATATCTTAAATTCAACCCAATCCAACGGTGGATTTGAAATTTATGTCCCCTACAACATGACTATTTTTATGAACATGCATTTTCGGGTTTAAAAGAATTTCACAATTGCATTTTGCATTATACCCTTGAACTTTGAACTTTGAACTGAGAGGTTCAACGGTTCAACTTCAAGAAATCGACTTCACTTGAATGCTACCCTTTTACAAAGTGTAACTGACTGAATCATTGAATTTTGAACTGTTGAATTCTAGTGTGCCTTTGAACTGATGAATTTTGAATTCTCAAACTATAATTCTGGAATGTTGAACTGTTCAAACCATCAAACCTTCCATTTTATGAAATTGAACATTTTTCACCTATAATTTTTACTTTGAAATATGAACCATTCTGAAAGCTTGAAATTGAAGCACTGTCCCTTGGTAAATTTACAAAGAAATTAAGCATCATAAAAAGGCATGGACTGGCTACCACCCAAGGCTTGTTACAATTTACACTCGACGGTTGAACCTTGAAATTTGAACTAAAATAGTTCAATATTTGTAGTTCAACGGGAGGACCGACTTTGCAACACATGTCACTTACTTCCCAAGGCTTGTTACAATTTACACCCGACGGTTGAACCTTGAACTTTGAACTAAAATAGTTCAATATTTGTAGTTCAACGGGAGGACCAACTTTGCAACACATGTCACTTACTTCACATAACTCAAAAGAAAGCAAAACACAAAAGCCAATAAATGATGAGAAAAAATAGGTGGTAACAATGGCTCCAACTGGGGATGTGGATTAAAAAGGACATGAAGAATCTAGCATCTTTGGTTAAGAAAGAGTAGTGCCTAGCCATTGGGCAATGGAGTCAAAGCCGATAACAAAGAGCTACTTGCAAAGGGTGGAGGGGAGCAGGGAAAAACACAACAAGCCAAAACTAAAGCAGTAGAAAAGAAAACACACCAAGACACCTAAATCTAAAGCACAACAAAAATTATTTACAAGGGATAGGCAAGCAACCCATACCTTCGAAGATGCATGTGTTTCTCAAATGAAGCCATTTACCGGTTGAGAGAAACACTTGCCAGCCCAGAAAAGTGGCTGAAATGTAAGAAGTACCATTCCTAACAACCATAATGCAACCACTATGAGGAAAGGCCCAACAATAAAATGTGCAAGCCTCTTAAATAGAATGTCAGGCCCAAAAAGCCACTCTACATTGTAAACTTCTGGCTACAATGTGTTAACACCATGTTGAATAAATTGATCAGCATAAGGAATACCAGTATCTTCCATGTGACTCTTTGAAAAATAAATAAGATCCTTGGTAGTGCAACCTTCTTCCAAATTGTGAGTATGATTAGTAACAAATTCCACACATAAATCTGTATTTGGATCCACAAGAATTTTACTTCCAGAAGATGCATCACTATCATTATCTTCAAGACCAAAAGATTCCAGCACGGGATGAGTATCAAATAACTCATTTTCACAATCAAATTTGAATACCTCTAATATAGCTTGTATATGTGATATTAAAATAGAGGTAAACAATTTATCCTTACTATCATGCTCTTCTAATGATTTGGGCTGCAAATATTCATCATTATCTTTCACATGATCAAATTGGAAAGACTCATAATCCATTCGCATATTAGGCTAAGAAAAATCATTTAGCTTTTCACCACTACACTTTTCTTTCTCATGCTGGTTTTCCCGTATGTTTCCAATCAAGACCACTCACTGGAACTGCATTAGATACTTCAAATGCAAAAGAATCAAATTCAGGAAATGAATCATTTTTTAGAATTTTTTCATCTAAATTTTCATTTCCAATTACTTGCTTTTGCTGCTCCATCATATCAATCTGATCATCATTGCTTGTTGGAAAAGAATTAGTAACATCAAATGTAAAACACTCAAAACATGGAAAGGAAATACTTTCAGGTAAGCTTGCATTCAATATTCCATCATTGGATCTTTGTTCAATGGACGATGCATGTGGATATGTAAATGATTTTTCTGCTAGTGTGGTATGATCATATATATCTTTTAATGCATCCTCATGCTCAACATGTAAATGATATATTCCAGCAATGCGAGAAGGACTATTTTCAATCACAAGAGGTGATTGGAAGTCTTGATCATTAAAAGAAGTCAAGTTATGGAAACAAGAAATAGATTGTGTTGGTTGCACTCTTTTCATGACAGGTTTCCTTTGAAAAGGGATTATCTTTGGATAAACATTTTGGTCACAAATATAAATTTCAGATTGAGATGTATTTGTAGCACATGTATCCACACACTTTATTCCACTTAAAGTCATACAATTATCTATTTCCAGACCTTCCCTTTGAGCATCTTCTATATTTTGTAATTTCTTTTGCCTTAACAAAAATATGATTTCAGTTTGCAATGTAGCAATAAAAACACATAGCTGATTATTTTTAGTTGGTTGACTTGCTTGAGGCATTTTACCAACACATCTATTAAATCTATCAATGAAACTTCTCATAGATTCATTTTCCTCCATCTTGATTTGAACAAAATTTACTAGTAATTCACCTATATCAACTGCAAATCCAAATCCATCAAGAAATTTTACCTCCAGGTCATTCCAACAGGTAATGCATCCACTTTGTAAATTCTAGAACCAATCTGTAGCTTTACCAATAAGGCTTCCAACAAACAATCTCACATAGACATTTTCTTCTTGTACACCAAGAATACTACAGGCAACACTGAATGCTTTAATGTGATATTCCAGGCATTTATTTATATCTCTAGCAAATGTAGGAACATACTCTTTCAGCCTTTTAGGTAGGGTTGAATGTAGTGACAGAGCAAGAGGCCCAAACTGGGGTCTCCATGGCTGGGTTGCAACCAACGCCATAATACACTGGACTCTTTTTAACCAAAAGATTCTAAAAATTATAACACGGAGTCATCAATCTCTTTTACACTGAGATAATTTAAAAATTGGAGAAAATAATTAAAAGCACCAATCTTCAGTTTCGTTCCCCAGAAGAGTCGCCAAAAATTTGGCAGTAAACAGATTTGTCCTTCAAAAAGATATACAAAGAAAGACCCAAAATTCCCAAATAGAAGAACAAATGCTACCAACAGTTGGATGAGTTATCATTAGAATGATAACTCTCCTTTGAATTGAGAGGTACAGCTCCCTCTTATGCTTTACAATAAATTAAATATTAGTTATGTCTTTAACCAGAAGACACGAAGGTAACATACATTCATCCATCAACATGAAATGAATGCGATTACAAACTTGAATAATGAGAGAAAGGAAAACAAATAGCCTACAGACTACTTAGTTAATCTTTCACATTACAGAGAAAACAAAAAGGAATTAAATGCCTAGTTCTGCAAAACATGGATATGCAGACCAATAGATTTACATATAAACACTTGCTTGGCAAAATGACATAAAATGGTATTCAGAAGCATGAAAGAAACAACCAACTGATTAATCTCAATCAGAGAAATAAATATACAGACAAACAAATCTGTGCCTTAAACTCCTCTTTATTTCTAAATATAACAAAAATGATCACCAAATCACTTTGAGCCCTGCCATTAAAATCAAGCTGCAAAAAATATAAAATAATTCCCCCTTTTTCCCTCTACTACAATCAGAATCAGATAACTACATTCTCCTCCCCGTAGCCCACACAATTTCAGCAAAGAAGAACCCTTTAGATGTTTACAAGATCTCCTTTAATAGGCTCCCTTGGAAAGTTTATTTCTTTCCCGTAGCTTTTCAGTTATAAAATAACTAATTCGTGGAAAATATCTCCAACAATAATAATGATCTCTTCTTAATTATTCCTTCTTATTCTTTCCTAGGCCTCATATATTTATAAAAATTGGGATAAAATTTTATAACAATGTTTTCCAGAATAAAATGACAGGTTTAATCATACTTGGACATGTGACACTTGAATGTATTAACCCAAAAATGAAAACATTTTTTTATGCTAGGCGAACCAAAAAAATTTTGGTAGTTTGATAGTACTGCACACAGTCATCTTTATCTCGCACACCAAACCGACTTTGGACAATCGCTCTAGTCAGATCGTGCATGATTTGCCTCCCCACCACATATTATAAACTTGGCCCAATCCAACGGTGGAGTCAAAAGTTATGGGCCCCGTACTGAGACTTATTTTTCTGTCATCAGAAAACTCTGGAAATATGCCTAGTTTATAAACCTGTATTCTGTTATTCATATCTTTCTAACCAGATATAATTTCAAAAATCCCTCCAGTGCGACTTTAGAAAAATAGTTTTTCTAAAACATATCTTAAATTCAACCCAATCCAACAGTGGATTTGAAAGTTATGGCCCCCGCAACATGACTATTTTTCTGAACATGCATTTTCGAGTTTAAAAGAATTTCACAATTGCATTTTGCACTATACCCTTGAACTTTGAACTTTGAACTAAGAGGTTCAAGTTCAAGCGATCGAATTCACTTGCATGTTGCCCTTTTAAAAAATGTAACTGACTGAATCATTGAATTTGAACTGTTGAATTCTAGTGTGCCTTTGAACTGATGAATTTTGAATTCTCAAACTATAATTCTGGAATGTTGAACTGTTCAAACCATCAAACCTTCCATTTTATGAAATTGAACATTTTACACCTGCACTTTTAACTTTGAACTATGAACCATTCTGAATGCTTGAAATTGAAGCACTGTCCCTTAGTAAATTTACAAAGAAATTAAGCATCATAAAAAGGCATGGACTGGCTACCACCCAAGGCTTGTTACAATTTACACTCGACAGTTGAACCTTGAACTTTGAACTAAAATAGTTCAAGATTTGTAGTTCAACGAGAGGACCAACTTTGCAACGCATGTCACTTACTTCCCAAGTCTTGTTACAATTTACACCCGACGGTTGAACCTTGAACTTTGAACTAAAATAGTTCAAGATTTGTAGTTCAACAGGAGGACCGACTTTGCAACACATGTCACTTACTTCCCAAAGATTGTTACAATTTACACCCGACGGTTGAACCTTGAACTTTGAACTAAAATAGTTCAAGATTTGTAGTTCAACAAGAGGACTGACTTTGCAACACATGTCACTTACTTCACATAACTCAAAAGAAAGAAAAACATAGAAGCCAATAAATGATGAGAAAAAATAGGTGGTAACAGAATGATAATGAAATGAGGGAATATTTTCAAATTAAAAGTGATGTGCTAGACAAGCTTCATGGTTTGGTTTCATAGAGACAGATTAGGACACATGCAAGTAGATTGTTTAGACAATATTTTTGCAATAAAAAATTTGGTTTTCAATGTCCACTAATGTTACAACTAATTAAAATGACTAAAATACAAAAAATGGTAAAGAGGTTAGGCATTTATGTCAAACCCAAGAAGAAAGATGAGTCTTTAAAACAAGTTGTTTTGACTGTTGCTAACGCCTTTGTTACAGTTGGAAAGAAAAGTCATTCAAAAGATAGGAATGTGGCACGACGAGCAATAACAACTTTAGTAAACAAAAAAACTTCTAATATTTAATAACGATGACTAACATAAGTTGATATCTTAATATTCACCATAAAAATTTGGCAATAGTTATAAAGAGAAGAGTTAATTTTGAAAGTGATCCGACAAACGAATTGTGGATTTTTAGTGACAGAGTCCCAAGGTCTGGCATGAAACTTAATGGTGACGCCAAAATTTTGATTGAAAATTTTTGGCACGATAATACAAGAGTATCACTTAATGATATAGATGTTCTCAAATTAAGAGTCGGCTTAAATATTCATAATCCACATCCAAAATACCTTTTGGACATGACTCAAACTAAATTGTACAAATAGTTTTTTGATGATAAAGTGTTAACTATTAGCATTAGTGAAAGATCTTTTGAAAAATGTAAACCCTGGTATACATAAGAATCAACAAGGAAAGAGTAAACCCTGGTATATATAATAATTAACAAGGAATGTAAATTTACCTCATAGATACTCAAAAGCATCTTTAGGTAGTGGCTTTGTAAAGATATCATCCAATTGTTCCTTTGAATTCACATATTTCAATTTCACATTCTTCTCTTGAACTTATTCTCTCAAGTTGTGATACTTGATAGAAATGTGCTTGGTTTTTGAATTCATAATCGGGTTCTTTGCTATATTAATAGCACTTGTATTATCACAAAAAATAGTAACTGGATATGTGATCTAGTCTTCTTGCATACCTTCAAGTAATTGCTTAATCCATACTATGTTTGCACAATTCATAGTAGTAGCAAGATATTCAACCTCGGCAGTAGACTGTGAAATACAACTTTATTTCTTGTTCAGCCATGTAACCAATCTTTCACCTAGAAATAATGCGCCTCCACTAGTAATTTTTATGTCATCAACATTTCCAGCCCAATCTGCATGAGTGCAGACTTTCAGATCAAAATTAACTCCTTTTTTGTATAATAAGCCAAAATCTTATGTGCCTTTCAGGTATCTCAAAATTATTTTTATTGCATTCATATGTGTTTCCTTCAGATTAGAAGAAAATCATGTAACAATTCCAACAGTGTGTGTTATATCAGGTCTGCTATAAACAACATACTACAATTTACCAATCATGGATCGGCAAAGAGTGTTATCCACCTCTTGTGTTTCATCCTCTTTAGATAATTTACATCCAATAACCATTGGTGTTCCAACAGTTTTGGAATATTTCATACTAAAATTTTTAAGAATCTCTTTGATATAGTTGGCTTGTGTAATATAGATTCCTCTAGTAACTTGTATATGTAGACCTAGAAAGAATTTAATCTCTCCAATCATTGACATCTCAAACTCCTTTATCATTTCATCAGCAAATCATTTACATAAAGTGTCATTGCCTCCAAAAATAATATCATCAACAAAAATTTCAGCAATCAAAACTTTATTATCACTATCACATTTCAAGTAAACATTATTGTTATCACTTGTTCTTTGAAATCCTATTTTGATTATATAAGAGTGCAATCTCTCGTACCATGCTCAGGGTTCTTGTTTCAATCCATATAAAGCTTTATGTAACTTACATACCTTGTTCTTGTTTGTGTGCTCAATGAATCCTTTAGGTTGCTCAATGTATACTTCTTCTTCAAGTTTCTCATTAATAAATGCAAACTTAACATCCATCTGATATACCTTGAATGTTTTGTAAGCAGCATATTCTATAAGTATTCTAACTCCTTCCAGTCTAGCAACAAGTGCAAAAGTCTCTCCATAGTCAATTCCTTCTTCTTGTGCTTAACCTTTGCAAACCAATCTAGCTTTATTTTTTATAACTTCTGCATGCTCATTCAGTTTGTTTGTGAAAATCCATTTAGTATCAATAATATTTTTTTCTTTGGGCCTAGGTACTAATGTCCATGTCTTTTTCTTCTGAATTTGATCATACTCTTCTTTCATTTCTTTCATCCAATTTTCATTATCTAGTGCGTCCTTAACTCTCTTAGACTCAAATGTAGATATATCCGACATGTATTGTCTCTTACCTTGCTTCTGGTCATCACTCCAGCATCCTTATTTCCAATAATCTTTCTCAGGGAATGGTGTCTTCTCGTATACTTTTCCAAAATAGGCTCGGTAACTCTCAGTTCTTCAATATCAACATTCGGTTGTGGAACTCCTTGTTCATCTTCCTCCTCGGTAGGTGCTCTTGGTAAATTATCATTGGTATCATGTTGTACATATACAAACTTCTCATAATCTTCATGATCCTTCTTACTATCTTCATCATTCCTTTCTGCAAATTCATCAATTCTCACATTTTTAATTTCCACCTTTTTGTTAGTAACCTTGTTCAAACATTTGTAAGCTTTACTCCTTGTAGAATATCCTAAGAATATCCCTTCTCCTTTTGGATCAAACTTTCCTTCTCTAGAATCTTTCAAAATAGAGAATTTTCTCCCAAAAATTTTAAAGTAACTAACATTAGGTTTGTGGTCATACCAGATTTCATAAGGTTTCTTGTTGGTAACTTTCTTCATTTGTACTCGGTTCAATGTATAAACAGCAATACTCACAGCTTCCCTCTAGAAGTTCTATGAAACTTCTTTTTCAATCATCAGTGTCCTAGCACAATCAACAATAGATTTGTTTCTTCTCTCAGCAATCCCATTCTGTTGTGGTGTCCTCGGTGCTAAAAAATGTCTCTTAATTCCATTCTCATTGCAAAACAATGTAAACTCATTGGAAGTAAACTCACCTCCTCTGTCGGATCTCAGACATTTCAATTGTCTTCCAGTTTCTTTTTCAACTCGTGCTTTATACCACTTAAACATTTGAAATGCATCATATTTTTCTTTTAAAAACATTACAGACATCATTCTAGAATGATCATCCACAAATAAAATAAAATATGTCTCCATAATAACTTTGAGTTTTCATTGGTCCACATAAATCAGTATGAACTAAATCCAAAATTCCTTGTGTAAAATAAGTCTTGCTTGCACCACTAGATTTAGTCATCTTACCCATCTAACATTCTCTGCACATAGAATTATCTGGTTTTTCAAGTCTCGGTAGTCCTCTTACTCTACTCTTCTTACTCACTTTGATTAAGTTGTCAAAATTAACATGACAAAGCCTTTTTTGTCATAACCAAACATCTTCAACTTTAGCAAATAGGCAACTCTTCATAGAAGTATCAAGATAAAATAGATTACCTTTAGATTGTTCTCCGGTAGCAATTAGATTTCTCTTCTCATCAAATACTTTCACCCTTCCATATTGAAATTTTAGTTGGTGACCTGTATTGTTTAGTTGTGCAACACTCAACATATTATACTTTAATCCTTCAACCCAATAAACATCATCACATCTTGTGTTATTCGGTAGAATTATAGATCTTTTTCCTTTCAAAGGATATGGAGCATCATTACCAAATCTAACATAATCTCCATCACCCTTTTCCAAGGAAATAAAATTATGTCACCAATCATGTGATGTGAACAACCACTATTTATAATCCATGTTTCATTCTTACTTACTTGTGATATTAGGGTTCTAGGTTCTTCATCAAAATCATCTTTTATATAAACATAAACAACTTCTTTATCCTCATTACTATCAAAAGAATCGTCATCACTCAGTCCTTCATTAGCAATATGACAAGATTTCTTACCTTTGTTTTTGTAGTCTCTTTATCTCCTAAATTTGTTTCTCTTTTGTCCTTATCTTTTCTATCTTTCTTTTCTTCCTTATCTTTCTCCGAACAGTTAGATGCAAAGTGACCAACTTTATCAAAATTAAGACATTTCAAGGTTAAATTACCTCATTATTTTCCTTTGCCTCTTTGTAGCCTTCTATCCAACAAAGCTTCAAATTCTCTTTCATTCTCATCACATTCAGTAAATAACTCTTCAAGTTCTTCAGTGCAACTATAAAATTTCTCACTAGCATTGCTCAAATATCCATCTCTAGCAGTAGCTTCTCTAGCTTTTCTAATATTTAAAGTAGACTTAAATGAAGATTCAATCTTAGAAGTAGCAGGCATACTATTGTCAAAATCATTTAACTCAAATGCAATTAACTTACCAATAGTAGCATTCAATGAAACATTCATCTGGGGTATAGATCTTAGCTCTTGTATAGTAGATACACGAATAGCATAACTCGGTAGTAGGGTTCTCAACATTTTTCTTGTAGCATCATCCTCTATTATGATACCACCAGCTCCTCTGATAGGATTAACAATCTCCTTAAGTCTTGTACTATACTAGATTATGTTCTCTCCTTCCTTCATCCTCATAGAGTCAAATTTTCCTCTCAAGATTTTTGATTTAGCCTTATGAACATGTTGATCTTCACCATAGTAAAAATAATCTTATCCCACATTTGTTTCAGAAACAAAGTTGTGTATCCATCAAGCTCATCATATTTATGGTTGGTAAGTGTAGATGCAATCTCAATCATAACTTGCGTGTGTTCTTGTTTCTGTCTTTGCTCACTAATAGTCATAGGTGCAATAGTCGGTGCTAAATATTCATTATCAAGAAAGTGAAGTCCATACTCTCCTACTCCAGACACATGCAACCTCATTCTACTTTTCCATGTAGAGAGGTGATCCATATTTAGCTATGGTGCTTCCCTCTTATACATCTTTAGATCTTGACTCAAGTCCTTTGAAACTTATCACTTTAGAGTAACTAAGCTTTGATACCAATTGTTGGTCCCACTGAGAGGGGGGTGAATTAGACAAATCAAAACTTGAACTCTTAAAATTGAACTCACTGATTCACTTGGTAAGACTGAATACAGTAAATAACCAATTCACCACATAACTCAATAACATAAGCAACAATACATCTCATATATGTAAATCAATCATTCAAACTTAGAAAGATCATATTGACTCATTTGACACATGATTTAACTCGGTTGACACCAGATTTAACTCATTGACATAAGATTTAACGAGGAAACCCAATTTGGGAAAAACCTCTGTGGGAATTGTAAGCCACAATAAAAATGTACCCTTCTGAAGTGCGGTGGTTTAAGAACTTATCCTATTAAAGATTACAAACACATTTTCTAAATGTGACCATGTTAGGGGATTTACCTTAGATCTATTAAGATCTTCACCCTGTTAGGAGTGGTCAGCCTTGTTAGAGGTTTTTAAACACTCTTTTGGAATGTCACCTAAGTCTAGTTTTTACAAATAGGATGGTTAAATCCACTCAGATAAGAGATTTCTCTATTTCAATGTTAATAAGCAACAGTAAAATTTGATCTATAAATATAGCAACTACCTTTGCTTGCATCAGATCCTTTATGCTCAATTGAATACTGGATTCACATACTCCATTTATCTCTTTCTCAGACTGTAGATTGTTTAATCTGTCTTTCTCTATTTTGCTCGGTAAATATTGTTCTTCAGCTTCTTTTCTTTCTCTAGTTAATTCGCCAGCAGCATTAAATTCTGTGTAATTCTCATCCTTTCTATAGACATATGTTTGCCTCTTAATCTCCTTAATTTTATTTCCTTCATTTGTGCTCAGTCGTTCGATCATCTTCTTCATATTTCTCAACTCGATAAACCATTTCACTTTTACCTCAAAACTTGTAAATTTTCTTGGAACTTACATAATTATGTTTAACCACTTCATCTTCGCCTTAGATCTTCTCATTGAATTTTCCCATTCATAGATCTTGTAACAAAATTCATTTAATTCATTTCCTCATTCATCTCATCATCGCTTCACATTAAATTCAATTTCATCATCATTATTATCATTTAATATCAAGATATTGTACTCGGTAAAACTTGATCTGCAACTCAGTAACTGACTTCATTCACTGCTCGGTGTCTAACTCATCTTCGGTGCTCGATGCTCTGTAAATGTAACTTACTCACATAACATTCTACCAAATGACTCAGTCTATCTCAGTAAAGTAACTCTTTTAGTCATAACTTAATTCATTGCAGTTCCTAACTTGATCAATCAAATGTAATAATTAGATAACATCAAATACATAGTAGAAAACAACTATATCATAATTACTTCATCATTGTCTGATATGTATTTGTCACCCATTTAACTTCTCCTCTTAAGATATGGTTGTATAGTCAGAAAATGGAAGCACTTCCATTGTAGACTAGTTTAGCCTTCCGAGTAAATGGTTTGGGGTCATATCAAGCACCTTGAATGGGTTCCTAATCTAGACCTGGCTTTCCTCCTGTTCTGCCCCTACTTCTACTTCTTTCCAACCTAATTTTTGCATCCTGAACTACAGATCTGAGATCTTTGACCTCAATTTTTGGGTTGAACTTTTGGGTCTATGTCGACCTCAACCCTAACCTAGGTCAAGTTAAACCTTGACCTTGACCCAGGGTTCAAACTTTGGGGTCTTCTAGTTTATGGATGTCGGTCTTTGCAAAAAGTATTTTCCCGCTTCCAGGTCGGCTGTTTCGGGTTCCGAAGTGTCGATTCCTAAATTATATTTAATATAGGTCCTCTCCTAGGGGTAAAGGCTTTAATGGAAATTTAATTCTCCTATGTCAGCCTCCTTAGAATATTGTGCCCTAGTTTCATATAAAAGGGAGCCTTCTCCTCTCATTTTCTCTAACCATCATCAAGCGAACGAAGTCTTCTAATCGTGATCAAGCATTCTCAAAGTATCTTCAAGTGTGATGCAAAAAATATAAGGAGAAACAATTGAAGAAAGCATTCATCCATTCTCAAGTATTCAAGCATCCATTCATCAAAGAGGTCCATGGGAGGCCATTGAAGGATTTAAGCTACATAGGTGCCCTTTTGGTGATCTCTCTATCCACCTTCTTCCAAGCCTTTTCCAAATTCAAGAACCCATTCAAGACTTGGTGTTGGAGATCTACAAGAAAGAGATTGAAGACATCCTAGATTCTAAATTCTAGATCTATTGGTGCATACATACTTGTGGATTCAAGGATTCGAATC
>MU226268.1:50190-79170 GCA_018584345.1 Thuja plicata | reverse complement strand
CTTTTATCCTTTTTTGCTCAGCGAGTGCGCGATGAGCTCATTAGTTCTTAGTCGCCTAGTCGCACTCAGTTCCCCTTTGATCTTTATGGCTCGGCGACTGCGCGATGACCATTTCTCTCTGCTCGTCACGTACCCGCGAGCTACTTTCTGTTTATCTTGATACATTGGCGAGTGCGCGATGAGCATTTCTCTCTTTGGTCGCTCAGTCGCTAGCTCCTTTTACTTTATCTGAACTGCTCGGCGACTGGGCGACATCTTCTTTATTTTCTTCAGTCGCACACTCGCAGGCTTCCATACTCTTTTTCTGCATCCTGGCGACATCATCTACTCTTCATTTGGTCGCGCACTCGCGAGCCATTTTTTCCTTATGTTATTTGCTCGGCGAGTGAGTGACGAGGCCTTTTCTTTTGTCAATCGCTCAGTCGCGAGCAGCATTTACTTTGTTTTAATTGCGCAGCGACTGAGCAGTGAGTCCCGCCTTTTCTTCATCGCGCACCCGCACTCTGTTTCCTCTGCTAAATTTTTGCTTGGCGACTGCGTGACAACGTCTGCTTCAGCTCGTCACAGACCCGCAGACTATTTTCTTTATATGTGCATTGCTCGGCGAGTGAGCGACCACTTTTAGCCCGTTGAAAACCGTCAGCGCGACTGCGCGACAACACCTCTTGTTGAGCTCGTCGCTCGGTCGCGGACCCGCAACATTGATATCTAAAGACATCGCGACTGTGCGATGACCTCCCGGAACAACTCGTCGCAAACCCGCTGACGGATCAGACCTTTGCAAAAATAGATCGCGATTGCGCGACGACTGCGATTGGCAGCTCGTCGCGCACTCGCGCAACTGAATGACTTGAACATAAAATCACCGCGATTGCGCGATGAGACAAGAGTAAGAACCTTTGAAAGGATCTAGCCATTTTTGGGCGGGAAAACACAGAGGATGGCCAAATTGCATGGGAATGGAAAATTTGGTTAACACTTTCATATTAAATGCACGAGTATGTGAAATCGAAAATAGTGTCATGACAGGCCACAATACCCAACTTAATGTCAGTGATAAGACATTTCTTTTATTAACAACAACTGTAATACATTATCAACCATCCACGTAACCTACTAGTACTAACCAGTTGTAAGACTTGATACGTGTAATACATTTAAAATGGTGAAATGATTGATATTAGGTGTGTGTGGAACACAAGAATCATGCAGAGTCATGTGGGCAAGCTGGTAGTTCTAATTAAGGCATTATTTTCTCGAGTCTCGACGTGATGTTGTATTAATTAGATCATGGTTATGGTGCTGGTTAATTTGATATGTGTCATCATTTCGGTGACTTCTTGGAGAACTCTGTTACCTTCAATAAATTGGGGCCAAAATTAAACTTGATCCATTGATATAGGATCATCAAACGGTCTCAAATAATACATTTAACATTATAAAATGATGCATGCCAATGTGTTGAATCTGCGAACAAGTTCGTAGTTGGCAACAAATTAAGGTGATATTCGCTGGATGTGATATTGCATTAATTACATCTCTGATAAATTGTCATTTGGCATTGGCCCACATGACGAGTCCCATCTTTTGAAAATCGCCAATCAAATATTTATTTTTCCCATAATTAACGAAAGATTAGCCAATAAAATAAATAAATTTTCAAACAGTACATAAAATCCGCCAATACAATTTTTTTCCCTTCAAAATAAAATCATTTGCCTCATATATTATAATTTTTTTACTTCAAAAGAAAAAAAATTGCCTCATACAATATATATTTTCCCTCACATTAATGTATTATTCGCCAGGATTTTATGGAATTTTCATTCGGTAGGGAAAAAATCACCAATACAAACTATTTATTTTCCTAATTTGGAAAAAAAAATTTGCCTTCATCAAGAAAAATTTCCCCCTAAAATAATGTAGGATTCACCGGGATTTTACACTTTTTCCTAGGAGGGGGTTTCTTAAAGTTATCCCTGACCACCACTAGTAGCACCAATAGCTCCCAACGTACCACCCTCACCTCTACTCAAATCTCTACCTCTTCTACCCCCATCATCTCCACCTCCTCTAGCAGTTGGTACTCTAGCTCTCCTCCCTACAACTCCATCATCTCCATCATCGTCATCTCCTAGATCTACCAATGCAGGTGCTACCTCATCAGGTGGAGTCAGTCATGGAAAAGCGTGTTGTGCAAAATAATGTTAAAAGTACAGAGTCATCCCAGCATCAACAACCTCGGGTGCATAATCCTACTGAATAGGCACTAGTCGTTGATGCTCTTGTACTAATACCTCATGTCCTAGCCTGGGTCCCCAATGAGGCTCCTCGTCCCTAGTCCTCACATAGGCAACAACACCATGTGGCATCGGTTGACTGATAACAAACTGTTGAAGCACGTGGGTAACAATGTATCGCTCTATCACATGTGGTGTCCAGTCAATCAAATATCTAACTATACAAACAAATGGCATCTCTCGAGCATTACTGCTTTAGTCCTCACAGTCTAAATATGGTCTCTAGATCACTCCAGTGGGATCATCCAAGTCCCTATGCCAATAAGAAAGATCTCCCCATCGCAGATGAACAATATCACCACCATACATGTACACATAAGTCTCTCCTCGTGCCTGATATCTATCGACCATTGGATGTGTGATTGGGATATGCTCCCATGCCCAGCTATGTAAGAGCACAGCCCAACAAACATTGAATGGTCTTGTTGGTATACAACCTGATGCATACAATGGTAAAGATGAGCCAATAGATAGGTACCCCAGGCCATCCGACGAGGTCTCTGCAACAAATCATCTATCAATCTGCTCGACCCAACTAAATAACCATGGGCACTATGGTCAGGTACTAGGAATCCACTAATCAATCCCTCCAACTGAGTCTCCATATCCTCCCAACTAATATGTTGACCCACAATACAAGGATCTTGAAATACACGCCTGGCAGCATCAACACAGGCCTAACCTATTGAATCATAGTACACCAACTCTCCCATCACTGGTATCCACAGAATCTGGTGTACATCCTCTAGTGTGATGGTGATCTCGCTAGTAGGTAGGTGAAAGGTGTTATGCTTCAAGTGCCACCTCTCAATAAGTGCAATCAAAAGGCCCCTTTTAATCCTATACTGGGATATATCTATCAGGTGACCAAATCCACAATGGTGAATCACACGGCGATCCTCCTCAAATAAAATGTCAATCAATGAAAAGACTCGAGGGTAAGGCCCTCGCATAACAAGAGTACCTCTATCAACCTACAAAAAAATAAATGGGACACGCAATCAATCACTCAGGACAAGGTTTGTCAGAAAATAAGGGATATTGCATCCAGCATAGGGATACGAACAATTAGGATGACATCAGCATCAAGATCAAAACATGAAGAATCAGCGAAAATGAGAAAATGACTAAAATTGAAGGTACAATGTTTGCCAAGAATACAAAAACCACATACGACACTTTACAAACCGGAAACGTCATTTCACGCGGAAAACTATGAAATAAATACTGCAAATGATGGTTTATCCTGCAGACGATGGTTTATTTACCATAGACGATGAAATAGGTCTTTTGGCTGCAAACAAGATACCAAAAATGGCTATACAATGAACGCAAAACAAAGTTTTATGGGAAACAGAATTTTAATCACAGTAAATGATGATTTTTTAGCAGAAAATGACGAAAGGGAAATGACATTTTACAGACTGGAAATGACCTTTTAAGGACACCAGACGATGTTTTCCAACTAGAAACGACCTTTTATGAACCAAAAATGATGAAACAAAAAAAAATGCAACTTTTGAATTTAAATTGTACGAAAAAGCATTAATTGCAAGCCATAAATGACTACATACCACGGGTGGATATTGGACAAATCACTAATGTCACCTGGCCACCTCGAAGCGATGTTTCTCCACTTGAATCGGCATGTTCTCTATCAGAGCTCAAAATTTCGCAAAGTCAAAAGTGAAAATGAATAGTAAAATTAGATTTTTACCCAATTTAAACTCACTTTCGGGGGTAATTAATTCCATTTTTTAACCTTCTTGTTATCCTCATTTAATCCCTCCTTGGTCCAATTTGAACCAAACGGAGCCCGATTTGAACCAAACAAAAAGCAATTTCTCATCGTCTCTTAAAGATCATCATTATTGGAATCAAAAATCAAAAGTTCACTTAGATATTCCGCTAATTGACAGATATTCAATTGCATCATTACAAGTACTTAATTAAGTGATTTTCTTTCGATTTTACTTCCAAGGGGGCATCATCAATCCAATCAACCAAGTGATCACGTTATCAAAATTTCTTAACAACTGGGGCATCATCAACAAACCGGAGCATCATTTCTTTGCAATCCTAAATTTGAAATCTTCTTCATCAATCAACCTATTAGTAATCATAAGTCATATCCAATCAAGTTCAAACTGTATCAATTGAGGTATATCAGTTTCATTGGGACTCATATCAAACTGGTATTGTCACTATATTCACATCTGCAGTAGCAGGTAATTGACTTCATCGGGACCCATATCAAGTCAATTGTCTCTATCACCTTTCAAATGATAATCAGTTTCATCGCACCACATCAAACTGAGTATTTGATCTATATTTTCATAATCTTTGTAACATTGATCAATTTCATCGCATCACATCAAATTGGTTAATTGTTATCAGTGGACAAGTGTTCAATTTCATCGCTTCATATCAAGTTAAACCTTTTGTTTGTTATCTATCTTCGTTCAATCAAGTTCAGAGTTGGTAGTATCGATTTTCATTCGATTAAGTTCAGAATTGGTTTCTAAATCAACTAATCAATTTTATTGCCTTACAGCAAATTGGTTATTCTAATTTCAATCAGGTGGTCATCTTCATCGGGAATTATATCAAGCTGATCATCGACATCATCATTCTTGCAATCAAGTGGTTTCATTAGGTCCTATAACAAATCACTTGTACTAGTAAATCTTATGGCATCTTTGGAATCAGGTGATCGATTTCATCAGGTCTCATATCAACTTGATTATTGAACCAATATGTTCTCATCAGTTTCATCAAATCACCTATCAAGCTGATTTTTGTCTGAACTAAATCGCATCATTAGTTTCATCAAATATCCTATCAAGTTGATTTCTATATGAACTTAATTACATCGTCAAATTCATCAACGATTACAATCTTTCAAGCTCTCAGTAATCTTGGAATCTTCAATTAATCATAATCTTATCAACATCAGGCATTCTTTGAATCAATATGTTGATCGCACATCAATTCAAAGAGGGTCAAATGTAATCACGTAAAATTGGTCTAGTATAATTAGAGGCCTAAATCTTGATCAAAGTGTCCTAGGTCCTAATCGAGGTTGAAAAATCAAGATAATCTAGATAAAATCAAGTATAATCCTAATTGTGTAATTGGATTAAATCTATTCATTTGCTTAATTCATTAATCATCAAATCTCAATGATCATCTATCAAAAGGAATTAATTCGTTAATTAAATCTTAGGCATTTAATTAAATCAAAATCTAAAATCACATGGATAGAGTTATTAATTAAAAGGAATTAATTAATTATCGTATTATCTTATCAACTCACAAAAGGACAAACAACCTAAATTCAACCAAAGAGCTTCAATCACATGGATCGCTCAAGTTTCTAATCTCAACCTCTCTTTGTGGATCAATCCCAACCATCGAATTCAAATTCAAATTTCCCCTCCAGGGGAGAAATCTATAAAAACCAAGCTCAATCAAGGCATTTGCATATAGATCATTCATTGCATCTAGATAATGCTAATTTTCGTTCTAAGATAGTTCATTTTAGGAGCATAATTGAGATCATTTTAGCTTGCAAAACGTCATAATTAGATGCATTTGAGCATTTTTTTATTGAATCTTTCATCATAGGATTGTCTATTCAATATGAATTAGTGCTAATCTAAGAGCATTTTATTTAATTCGATTGGATTTTCTTGTGTAGCAATAAGATGATTTTAGTATTTTAATAGCTTGAATTTAGTTAAATTTGATGCTAACCTACTAATTTAATGTCTTATTGAGTGTTGTGTTCCAGATTGGCAACTATACAATAAAAACACATCACAATTCTACAACACAATTTTTATTTGGAAAAGAAGAGTATAGATTATAATAGTCTCTTATCCATTGTATTCATGCATAAAGCCACATTTTTAAAAGAATTATCCTATCATTTATCTAGTATTACTACAGGCATGCCCATTGAGCATTAAAGCATGATTGTTGGCTTTATCGTGCCATAAGCCATATAATTTTGGGCGGGAAAAAAGACAGTCTCAATCTCCTGTAAATTTATTGCCTTCATTTTATTTCACGCCCAGGTTAACGTCGCGGTAAAACCCTACCAAACAACTAACAGGCACATCTCTTATTATGGAATTACTTTGAGATTATGTGTTATAGGCCCTTTGTCAAACAACTAACGGGTCGGATCTGTGCATCCATACTTTATATCTGTGATTTTGCTTCTATTTCAGACACGAAAGTCAGAAAAACCGTTTCAACAAATTCATTTTTGTGCTTTAGTGAATTTCAAACAGTTTTATCCAATTAAAATCATGCTCCATTTTTTTTTCACCATCCGGAAACTTAAAAAAGTAGAAAGAAAACCATGCTTTGAATAAAAAAGTTAATAAATTTGATGGAAATGCCATGGACGAAATTGATTTTAGTTATTATATTATAGTTGTACTTATTACTATTGAGTAGTGATATCTTTAATATGTTTAATTTTTCATTAAAAATATAGAAAATTATTTTAAAATTAGATTTTTGGTTCTTTAATTATGACATATGATAATGATGAATAATAGTTATATATTTCAAATTGTTTATGTTATTTTATATTTTTAAGATTTTATAATTATTATATTATATATTATTCTAGAATTGTAAATGTATGGAATGAGAGAGAGAATGTGTATCCTCTTTCCATATATATTACTTCTCTCTCTATTTGTATCTCATTATCTCTATCTCTATCATATATATTTAATAACTACTACTTACAAAAAAAAATTACAAAATTCTCTCTTACCAACTTATTTTAAATTTCACATTTTATCTCTCCTTCCACATATCTTCAACGTACCCATTGCACACTAAGGTGCAATTGCTAGTTACATTTCGATGAGACCGTGTTGTACTTTGATGAGATTTAAGTGGACCTCTTTGACATTTTTGTTTCGATGTAATATTTGTTTCGATGAGATCCTTATGCATTTGATCGAAGCCTTTATTTTTTCAAAAATCTTGTTTTTCAATGGGAACTCAGTGTTTCGACAAAGCAAATTAATACTTTGGCAATGAATTGAATTTGGTCACGCTAACTAGATTTATATTTAATATTTAATTATTGGAATTTGCAGCTGCCCTTCCAGCGAGCACCGTATTATATTAGATTTATTATTACTATTTATTCTTTATGTATTATTAAATCTGGTTTTGAATTAAAGTATTATTATTTTACTTAACCTTGGGTACAGTGTACCAACCATTAGGTGGTTCAACGACTAGAGTGGCAGTCCCTCCGCATGCATGACTTGATATTTAGTCGATAGACTTCCCTTGTGAGGTTGCTTACAACCATAAATTGACTCATGTCGGTAAACAAGCCATCGGTAAATAGTTTTCTAGCCATGGTTTAAGCTAACATAATTGTTTAGGCTGACGCGATGGTTTAGGCTCTGCTTTACTCCAGAGCTATTTCACATTTTCAGGTAGTTTTTGATGTATACGACCACTCTCCATAAGTCATAAACTAAAAAATGCATTTCACACGCTTTCTTTGATTTGACAGTGAACAACTCACTTGATGGTAAGAGCGTACGCTTTCTGTAATTTGATAGCAAAAAACTCACTTGCTATGCATACTGCAATTATTTTGTAAGCCTACCCATACCATCCATCACAGATCATTTTCTATTTTAATGGTGTTGGATGATCTAGGTCTATGAATTTATCTGACAATGGTCATTCCAATGAGTAATCAATGCATCTACGATTGTAGCTTTGGCATTCAATACCTAATTGTTTGTGTATTGAAGGTTGAGCTCAAGGATAAATATGCAGAGTTGTATGAAGTGGGAGATCAAAAGATGAGATTTGTGTTTGGGTGCAGGATTGCAGGGGGCAATTTTTTGTATGCCTCTCTAATCTTTGATGCTCATGCTATGGTTTAACGTTCCCATTTTGGCAAAAGTAGGAAGGGAATTAATGAAGTTTGTAGATCTCTCACTTGCCCTGGGTTTAACTAGTTTTTTCTTTCCGAAGTTTTCCCATGAGGTGGGGTTCCAATGCTTTCCTAGGTTTGTGGTAGTTGTGGCTTATAGAAGGTGTTCTGAGTATATTGGGGACCTGGTGAACTAGAGGCTTGTTTTTTTGTGTCAATGGTGGTTGGCTATATCCTAGTTGTTGTGTATGGTGAAGTTACAGGTCGATATTTACCTGTTGAAGTTACTTCTTGTGAAGACTGACATTTATTCCTTTGCATGCCAGTATGCTATTGGTGGTTTTGGTTTAAGTTGTGAAGGAAGTTGTTAACCTTTACGATTCCTCTTCCGCCTTCATGTTGGGGTTGTCCATTTTGGTTGGTAAGCACAGTGGTCTTTCTTTTTGTGGTGACCAGTCGTTTGCTAAAAATTTTAAAGGGCTTGTGTTTGTCTGTGATTTTTGGTTGAAGTTTGCAAGTGGCTTGGGGGTTGTTTTGTTGACTATTTCAGGGAATGCACATGTTTCCTTCTTTTTTCACGATTCCTATAGAGGTGGATGGGTTTCTTACTAGCACTTGTACCCAATGGAGGTGCAAGGGAATCGCCGATAGGTGTTTTAGTGGAAACTGTAAATGAAATTTTACATCATATAAGGTAGTGTATAACAAATATCAGAAAGAGAACAACAATAAAAGAAGATTAGAACATTTATTTATGTCAGAGCTTTGTAAGATAACGTTGAGGTATACCTTGTTGGCCCACTTATGGTTGTTAGGAATAAGGTGTCTCAACCTTGTATATTTCCTTACATTTGATATTTTCCAAATGTCGACACTTTGAACAATGTGTAAGGTAATCATGACTGAAATGGTTATGACGGATTCCTATGACAATCATTAATATTTGTAAGAGCTAATTGTGGAAGATTCGATGATGGGTGAAGACATGCAAGACATGTGGCAACTGATCATGTTGAGTATTGTACACTCTTCTGCAACTGTGGGGTTCGGGGCATTGCCCTGGAAAAAAATTTTAGGTTCCTATTTTGTCGGAGAATGGTAAAACCCTAATACGGTTGTCTTTGGAAGTTGCCCTAAAAAGGGAAGCGCATGATATAAGCATTTTTTAGGGTTGTGAATCTGTGTGAGAAGTTAGTGTATTGTTGGAATGTTTTTATGCTACCAAATTTGTCTTCAAGTGTCAATTATCTCCTGAAAGAACTTGCATTGCAAGTGTATTGTAAACAGTAATAGTTTTGATTAATACATTGTGCAGGTTTTGGAGTGCTGGGGTTTTTTTACCGAAAGGTTTTCCCCAGGGTAAATCATTGTGTCATTCTCATTTTTCTATGTATGCATGTTATTGTATTATCATTCTGTAATTGCTAAGGGTTAAATCTGAATTTGCACGATCCTCTTCTCGAGAGTTTAGCATAGGGAACTGTTTTCTGCACACTTCGTTTCCTTTCAATGGTCCCCCAAATTTAAATTTTTAAAATTAAGTTCTTCCCCTATTTATGACAATCAAAACTAAAATTTGTGCCCTCCCTTAATGATTTCTTTCATAACCTTTTTTGAAGATGATGTTTATAAGAAGTGGTAGTTGAAATAATGTTAAACTGTCCAGAGTTCAGAAGTCTAGATTCTCTAAGTTCAAAGTTCAAATGTTCAGCATTCAAATATGCAAGGAGTAAAGTGTTGAACCATTGAACTTGAACCTTTACGCTAATTCAAGGTTTAAAGTTCAGAAAGTTCAACAGTTCAGAATCATGGTTCAAAGGTTCAGGTTAGCAGAGATTGAACTTGAACAATTGTACCTATTTTTGGTTAAAATTTCAAGGCTCAATAGGTTCGAAGGTGCAGGTTTAACATCAAGAGTTAAGAAGTCCAGATTCCCTAGGTTCAAAGTTCAAATGTCCAGCATTCAAATCTGCAAGGAGTAAAGTGTTGAGCCATTGAACTTGAACCTTTACAAAAGTTCAAGGTTCAAAGGTTTGAAAGTTCAATTTCAAATTCAAAGGTCAAAAGGAAAAATGTTTCAATGGTTTAAAGTACAAAGACCACACTGACACACATCAAAGCATCATAAAAGGAAGTTGAGAATAGGTTCGAGCTACATCCTTTCCTACTTTAATAATTTGTCATGAGACAATGTAATGAAAAGTTTTAAGAGACCGCACATTCAAAATTCATCCTTTGCCCAAAAAAACACCATCTCATATGTTAGATTTTAGACTGAGCATGGTGGACGAAGCCAATGAAATACTATTCGAAAGAGCATATGCTAAGAATACATCTTTTCAGTTCCTAGAACTCAAACTTGAGAAAAATGATTTGATTGGAATATCAAAAATTCCACAACTTCACTCATCCACTCCATCAGCCTTCTCCAAACGTGCCCACGAACTACATCGGTGAAGGTCTCCTGAAGTCCCGATGACCAGCAGGAATCAATATCTATCAAATATAATTTAAATCAGAATGAAGAGTTTATAGGGTTGGGCGTGGTGATTGGATTGCAGCATTATTCATCATGACACCTGATATGTCATAGGTATTGATATTATTATGGAACACATTCAATATAGATAGTGGTAATCGATAATTGTGAAAGCATTATCTAAATCTTCCTAAGAGATTCCTAAATAGCTTGACAGTTTACTGCATTTCGATGAATAGACAATGTTTTGTACATGCATGTCACATTTCTAGATCTCCATGTGGACCCTTATAAGTGGCAAAGATTAAATGTTTTGGAGGCAAACATTGCATAGAGGGTTGTATTTTTTATATATAGTTTTATGCTTAAGTGTGCATAAATGCAAGGAGAATGTAATATTAATTTGCTTGATTAGGGGAAACACGAGCAAGTACTCATAGGTTGAGGCAAGAAAGGCCACACCCGTGGGTACTAAGTTTTACTTTCTGGAGTGTTTCAAGCATTAAAGATTGAGAAAAGAATAAAATCAGGTGGCTACACTAGACATTTATAGGGCATACATTCCTTTTTCGATGATGTATTTCTTCTTTGTAGAAAATAATTCTAGTATGGATTATTAGCATTTGGTGCTCATTTGATTTATTTTAGTAGAAAATAGAATTCATGATTGTGATTAGAGTCGCAGTGTTTGGTTATTGTTGGCTCATGTTTGCTCTAATTTTGCTAGTTTTTAACAGGGAGCACAAATAA
This sequence comes from Thuja plicata, assembly GCA_018584345.1. Classification (NCBI taxonomy): domain Eukaryota; kingdom Viridiplantae; phylum Streptophyta; class Pinopsida; order Cupressales; family Cupressaceae; genus Thuja; species Thuja plicata. Next base: position 67,712 of record MU226268.1, on the reverse strand, counting down.
GGTACCCAAGGACATGTTGTAGCAAAGGAGATATTCAAAGTAGCTCATCGTCATATCAAAAACCTTAGAAATAAATTTACAAAAGTGTTTTTTTTTTTGGTGATATGCAGCATCAGAAGTCTATAAATGAGAATGAGATGATGCCAAGGTTGGGCAAGGACAAATCTAGAGCTGCATGTGCGCATTTATATGTGCATAGAGAGAGAAATACCAAAATACGTAGTCTCCATGTTGGCCAACATATATTTGAGATTTCCAGATAAGATAAAAAAGTGATAGAGAAGCATCTCCAAGACAACTCTGCTTGGTTGCCCAGTGGTCATGTTGTACAATGCTCAAGGTAATCAATTTCTCTTCAACAAGAACATAAAAAGCTAAATCACATAGGGGCAACAACAAATGGTGGTGCAGTCTGTAGCCAAGGTTGTCGCACACTTATATGCTTGGTGGTCTCTGCAACCATTCACCCTCTACTTCTCTCTGTTTCTTTTGTCGTCATCTGCTCGCGTGATCTTCAATTCGGCTTAAATTGCAATTCTATTTCCTAATAAATCGTATCGTAATTGAAGGAAGAGACAGACATGGAATGGCCATTTTGGCATTTGAACTTGATACTACTGTGTGTCGAGGATGATCCAATAATGGTGTTGTCTAGATTGGATAGAGAAAAATATAAATTAGTACAAGAGAAAATCAGATGATATATTTCCTGACAGCATTGCTCAAGATTCTCGCTGTCCATGCCGACCCTAGAGATTCTTCACAATCCCGCCATGGAAACCCCCAAAAGTGCCATGTGTGAATTGCATGAAGAAACAAAGGTTTAGGGCTTGAGTCCATTTCATAGTCGATATGTACGCTATTCCTTAACAAAAACTAAAACTAACAATCACACCTTAGTTTGCAATGGGTACGTCGTAGAGATATGGAAGGTAATTTAAGTATTTGTCCCATTGTTCGTCTATCCCTCTCATCCTCTCTATATCTCTTTATTTGTCTATCAATATATCTCACCATCTATATTACTTTATATCTCTTCCTTTGTATCTCCCTAGATCTCTTTCTATCTTTACCTCTTGATCTATCTCTATCTCTCTATTTGTTTTTCTCTCCTCTCACTCTATATTATAAAGGAAGGGGGACTTTTCTCATATGTCATAGTTGCTCCTGCCTTGATGTATGCAAAAAGTGGAAACATAGACAAGGTGTGGGAAGTGTTTGACTTAATACCTCAATAAGATGTTATCTCACGGAATGCAAAAATCACGGGATATGCACAAAAAGGATTTTTTCATAAGGATTTACAAACTTTTGTCATTGGGATAAGGATGAATCTCCTCCCGGGATTCATAATATTTGATAATATTATAACTGAGAGCATCATTCAACTCCTCTAACTCATCTGAGCTCATCAGAACTATCCATTGACTTACTATAAATAGTAAGTTCACACCAATGACCCTCTAAACACCTCGCCAGACCACGAGGATCGCGATAATGATCTAGCACCATCTATTCAATGACCCTGCTAAAATTGGGGACATTACAGGGACATGAAAAATTGATCTCACACGTAAATGCTGCAAAAAATTGAAGCCTCTCAAGAGTATGTATAGAATGGTGAGCGGGTTGTGCAGGTGAGGATTGTAATAATGAATTTCCAAAGAAGGGGAAACATAGAGGTGAAGTTGATTGTGTTTATTCTTCTAGTTTTCGTGATGTATCCAAATGGATGTTTAATGTGGACTCCATTGAAGCAGATTTCTCGACAACTGAGTTGAATCATGTAGATGATGGATGAGTTTTTCTAGTATCGCAGAATCAAACTTTCAATCTGCTACTGGAAAATCTAAATCAACGGTTGGAAATTATGCAATGGTCGTCCACTGTCTCCCGTGCAGTATGCAGTATTGATGGACAATACAAGCTTCTGCATCCCATGATATAAAAAATGCCTACGTTGTCTAAAAAGTTGTTGCTCCACGCAAAGGTGCCCCAGGCAAAGGTAAGTGTAATTTGGATACATTAGACATAATTTGACAAAAAATGTAACAAAACAATTTTTAGTATTTTAATGCTTTAGCCATCATCTTCACAAAAGGTTATGAGAGAAATTATTAAAGGAGGGCTCAAATTTCAGTTTTGATGGTCATAAATAAGGGAAAAACTTAATTTCAAAATTTAAATTTGGGGAACCATAAGTTGGCCAACAAGGTATACCTTAACGTTATCTTAGAAGCTATTAATATTTTATATCAGATTTAGATTTTTGATGTGGGTGGTATGTAGAATATAGCATTGTGCTAATTTAAATTTTCATCTGCTAAAGTGATAAGTCTAACGAGAAGTGTTACAAGAGATGGCAGTGGAGCCATGAATGTTAGAATATTATGGGAGAGTATCAAGATTAATGACATCATGCGTAATTTTAGAGTGAATGTATCACCTAGCTAAAATTAAAATATGAAAGCTAACATTATCAATTTAAGATTTGTTTTTACCTTTATTATTGTTGTTGCATTTTTGAAATAACTAAACTTGAGAATTAAGATAACCAATAAATATTAAATATTTTGAATAATTTTTTATTAATTAAAATGTTTTCATAAGATATTTCTATTTGATAAATGGAATTTATTTTCAAAATCATATATAAAACTAATAATTATAAATAATTCAAATTCTATTTTCATCTCTAATTTATATTTATATTAATGATACTAATTTTTTATTTATTTATTTTCAAGAATTCTATAATTCTTTTTAAGATCATACTAGGTTACAAATAGCAACATTGATTTTGAAATAGACATGGAGTGTGATTTTTTTATCGGAATTGCAATGAACAATATACATATTTTGTGTTTCTTTTGAGATATCAAACATCTCCCATCACCATGTAACTAACTTTAAATTCTTAAAAGAAATGTGCAATGTTTTGAGATTGCAGGATTTGCTTAATTTGGTTGCTCAGATTCGAAAGCCCATAATCGTGGAAATTTTAAACTGCAAGCTATTAATATAACTTTGAAAGAGTAAATTAGATGTTGGAATTAAGTTGGTGTAGCCCAATCGCAAACAAGAAAAAGATTGGACAACGTCTCCAGACTCCCGAATCAGAAGAAAAAATCTAAACAAACCAGCAAGCAATGTAAGCCTCTGGATTCTGAAAGATAAGCCATTCTATAACTGGGTTACAGATTGCATCCGTTCCGAGCTTTGTTTGTGTTAAAAAAAATTCGGTTATGAGAACTGTTGTTAAGATTGTCCGAGTCAACGTGATTATAGTATAAAAGACCTATCCTCCACCACACACAACATTTCAATAGCAAAGAAACACCAATTAATCGACCAGAGAAGAGCTAAAAAATGTTAACGGTGTCCAAGTCTACAGTTTTAGGAACGTTATTTTCAGCATTTTTGTGCATGGCCTACCCGGGTTTCGCACACCGCAGACACAGACATTTTCACATAAAAGAACAATGGCTAAATGTGCACGCTACATTCTATGGCGGTGAAGATCTGTCCAGAACGATAGGTATGGCTGTAGAAATATCACGGGAGGAGCAGACAAATAACGTGTGGAGGAAGATTGCAATGAATGATGTGGAAGATAAGATCTTTAAGTGGGAAACAGTATACCGCTTCCGTAGCAAAACAATGGTATTCAGCGTGAGACAGGTATTGAGGCCCTCCGTACGCGAGCAACCTCACAGGTAAAGCCTATCGTCTAATAAAGGTGGAGACTTGTTTGGTGAAGGAGGGTGTTTGTTACTCTATGCGGGCTTTGCCTTTTTGGTGATTGTTTGGGTGGGGGATGGAATTGTGTTGTCTCCTTCGGGTTGGGCTCCCTTTCTTGCTCTATAGACCTGAGCTCCTTTCATATTGAGGTGGAAATGAGTTTCACAGTTGGGGGTGGGTGGTTCTTCAGTGGGAGAGATGCTACTTTTTTGTCTCGGGATGGTTTTGAAACTACTTTGTTATCCAGTGTAGCTAATTTGTGTGTTGTTGACAGCGTACTATTAGAGATTTCTCTTGACACCTGTATTGTAAGTGATTGTATGTGGCCTATTGTATCCTTAGTGAGACTCTAGTTGCTTCTATCTGTGAGCCTCTTTAGGCCTTGATGCAAGGGCCAACCCCCTTGTTAGGTTACTTAACTAATCAAAAACAAATTGAATCAATATTAATATGGTGTGATGATTAAATTGTGAGATTGGTATTTCTATCAATATTCAAACTCTATTAGGACATTATTGTTGAATGTTTATTTCACTCACAGCTCTAAGTAGTCTACCTCCAAAAAAATTGCCTAAATTAAAATAATTATAAATTTTGATAAAAAAGAAAAGAATAAAAGAGCATTGAAATGTACAGGTGCCAAGATAAGTTGCCTACCAACACATACTGATAATCTACAAGAAATTGTACCACCCAATCAATAAGTTGCCTACCAACGCAGACTGGTAATTTACAAGAAATCATACCACCCAATCGATAAGTTGCCTACTAACACGGACTGATAGTCTACAAGAAATTATACCACCCAATCGTTCATACTCATTCACATCCATTGATAAATATATTCTTCTTTACATGGGTGACATAAGTTGTCTACCAACACAAACTAATAATCTACACGTATCTATACCTACCTAGTAGCTAATCCATTTAAATGTATATATTTGCAAACAAAAATAAATATTTCTTTCTTAATATTTTATACTTTATGTATCCTTCGTTTTGCACCCTTCTATGTCACATTTTGCACCCTATCATCAACATTGCCATATATATTGCACTAAATTGGAATTCCTATTTTGTTCAAACTATGCAATACCTCTAATTTCATTTTGAATATTTTGAACTAAACCTAATCCTTGAATGTTTATTTTCTTTCTTTAAAATATAATACTCTTGTATCCTCCACTTTGCACCCTATTATCAACATTGCCATATATTGCACTGAATTAGAGTTCCTGGTTTATTCAAACTACGCAATACTTCTAATGCTGTTTTGAACTAAACCAAATCCTTGACCTGTTGATTTTCTTTCTTGACATTTAATACACAATCCTTGTTGATTTTCTTCCTTAACATTTAATACTACTCTCCATCCTTCATTTTGCACCCTATTATCAGCATTGTCATATATTGCACCGAGTCAACAACTTCCATCATAGTTCTGAGCTAAACCTAATCCTAGAGTGTTTATATCATGGATGAGATCTCCTGTTTGAGACTTAACCAGTTCATAACTCTAGGTTAAAAGCATATAACCCTTTATTAAAAAAAACTAGTCTAAATTGAAATAGCTTTTAATTTTGATTGATCAAAGAAAAAATAATAAGGATATTGAAATATATGGATGCCATTGTAAGTTGCCTACCAACATAAACTAAATAATGTACACAAAATCATACCAATGCAGTAGCTCATATCCATTGAAATTTTAGCAGACAATAATAGCAACATTTTCTGATCGCTTTATACTCTTGTATGCTTCATTTTGCACAACACAATTATCAACGTTGCCCTATATTGCACTGAATAGGAGTTCCTTGAGCAATACTCCTGATATGTCATTTTAAATTAACCCAATTCCCTTCAAGAGACCCAAACAATGTGCCCCAATTTGAGTTAAGGCAATTTCTTTCCACAAAGAAAATATACCTCCATAATTCTTGTACAAAAGCATAGTCTGCATCGGCAGATAAGGATTAAATGTTCTTTTTATAAATTTTAAAAAAGGAAAAGTAGATGATGTTAGCATTCTTAATTTGCTGTCATATAGGCAAATTATGATAAATGTTTCTATAGAACCATGAAATAAGCTCTGACAATGCCTGAAAACTAGAAGAGTTTGTTCTTTACAAAGATCTGTATGGTTGGGAACTCCCACCTCTAGAATATGCTACACTAGAAGATAATGCATGCGTAAATTCCGAAGGAAAATACAGGAAGCAAGACCTTTCCAAAAAAACCTTCCATACAGAGAACTATCAATACTATCAAGGAATAGGTGCATGAATCAAAATATATTGTTTGGTAGTGTAGCTAGGCCACATTAATGTGGCAATTATCTTCCTACTTTGTTGTATTTGCTGTAAGGATCCAGAAGAAACTTTCATCCAGATCGCATAGGCTGTTACAACACATTCCAATTTTTAGGCAGAAAGAAATTGGTCCACTTGAACTCCGGCCTTCTACTGAGACTAGCTAGATTTCCTGCATCAACATTATACGATAAAATGATATTACAAAACACTGTACTGTAAGAAACTATGCAATGAGCAAAGACGTTGCAAAATGTGCATGAACCGCAATCGAAGAAGAATCCACCTGTGCTAGTGTACTGAATATTAACCACTATCATAACAATAACTAGAACAAAAAATGGCCTTTCTATTGACAATGATAAAACACTAGTAGCTGCACAAACATTCCTTTAACAAATAGATCAATTTACACAAAATGTTCCCTGGTTAAAAAGGGATGCAAAAATGCTAACAAATTGAAATAGACAAACATTTTCAATAAACCACTCTCCAGTCATACACTAGTAACACTCCCCGGTTAAAAAGGGATGCAAACATGCTAACAAATTGAAATAGACAAAACAGTGAAACTGTGGTGCAAAGTTACAAACTGGTAATCATTGCAGTGGTTAAAGAACATTTTACAAAGAAAGATTTGCATCTGACATCTGATACATTCTCTCAATAGCATGAATAAAACTCTTATACCATTGCTGTTAATAGAATATCGCAGAACCATGTGAACAATTAGACAATTCAACAATCATCCCCTCAATTGTGTCCCTACTTCAAGGTCTTCTCACAGGAAAGATATCTGAAGCTAGATAATTATACAACCATCCCCTCAATTGTGTCCTTACTTCAAGGTCTTTTCATAGGACAGATATCTGAAGCTGGATTAGCCCCCTAAACTTACAGATAAAATTGACCTCTGGTTAATTTTTTGATGTAAATCGCACAAAATTTATATATATATACAAAATATAAGAAAAATTCCAATATCTTTATATATACAAACCACAAACGCAGAGAAACTCACTTTTTAGCACACCTCACCAAATAAACCTTTCAATAGGTAATTTCACTGTTAAAAATTTAACTCAAACACAATGTTTGATTTTAATTATCAAATCTTTCAATCCCTTCATTATTCTACTGAGCTGACAAGTAAGCTGTATATGAGGAAATCAGTGAGATTCAGACAGGAGAAGATAGGGGGAAAACTACAATGTAACATGGAACTAATATCCTCACTTTTATAAAAGGTCGTTACAATCGCTTTCCTTGGAAGCATTAAGCCTCTCATGTCAACAACTCCATCAGTTGCAATAACTAAACACATCCCATTCATATATACTAATCAGGCCTACAAGAGAATACCCCAACGTAACTGTAACCACACAGCGAAAATTCAAAAGGGTGCACACTAAAAAGACAACTCAAAAGCCCAACAGTCAGCCACAACCGCCCAACAGTCAGCCACAACAATCATCTGTAAATAGCTAAGTCAAACATGAGGTCTAATTAAAAAATAGATTGATTATAAAATTTAGAATTGTCGGGCTTCTTAGTAAAACAAATACCAATCTAGCAAAGGTTGCAAGGTTTTGTAGGTTTTGAACACATGCAGGTTCAGAAGTGCATCTCTGTAACAATTATATTAATAGATCATATATGTAAATTCAAAAAGGTTACATATTTCTCAAAGATAATTACCATTAAAAGCATTGAAAACATATGATCAAACATCAAATCAAATCCATCATAATTAAAGTGAAGACTTACTTTAGGTCAAACTCCAAACTTAAGTATATGATATATGGAATATATCACAACTTTGATCGTATGCAAACTATACCATAAACTTGTCAGGGCTTTACGTAACTCACAATCATCAATTTTTTTTCTTTTGTACACTACTGTTTAAATTGACTTTTGCTTAATGTGGTGTTAGGAGCACTTCAGTGGTGGGAAGTACAACTCGGGTTTGGAATACATCACATACCTGTCCTATTTAGTAGATAAGGTGAAACATAGAGGCATACATGTATCGGGGGTGGTCATGCACACAATGCAGCTGGGATTCAGCTCTGTGTGGCTTTGCTTCTTGCTCCATTAAAAATAAACATTCTTATTACAATAAGAGAGATGGAAAGCCAACATTATTGCATCAGATGTCGGTGGATTTTTCATCCCTAATTAATTATTTAATCTACAATAGATTCGCAGATCCGTTGACAATTAATTTCGTTTTGAAAACATTGGTCGTTTTAAAATGTAAATAAAACAGTATCAAGTCTTATCAAGACTAACAGTAAACGTATAATTGTTACAGAAAAAATGATCCTATTAACCTGCTTTCAAGGATAATGTCCAATGCTTTGCAAGTTCAAAAATATGATCATGATCAAAATGGAACTAAATTAATTTTGATTTATAACAAAGGAAAATAAAGTCCACTTGCACACTCAAGAAGTGATCAAAACTGGAGGGAACCCATAATGCAAGGAAGAATGTCTGCAAGATTAACACCTCATAGATCTCACTCACTTTTATCCTTTTCAAGTGTCAGGTTTAATTCCAACTCAAGTCAGTGCATAATGATTAGCAAACCCTCGTAAGAAGAGTTTTCTGTTTGATGATAAAGAGTTCAATTCAGTTTATTTTCAACATGAAAAAATCCACGAAGGACTCAGTACCTGGTGCACATAAGATTTATAAAATATGGGATAAATTATAATACATAACTGTAAAAAATAAGAATGTTAAAAAACAGCAAAATCACTAAGAAATATATTTTTCTATTTTCAAATCTCTAGTCTGAAAACTTATTTCATGCAGTGTATTCCATCATTTATATGGAAATTTTTTACCAATGCTGAATATAAACACCATGTATGTGGAGAAGAAAATAATTTCTAACCAAAGCATACCTGCTACCAAACTTCAGTCTGTTTCAAGCCACCTAAATCCCTATTTAATAACCAGAACGTCCCCCATAATTGCCAGACCTGTCAAAAGGAATAGTATGATTACATTCCATGCCCATGATAAGTGGCATCAAATGGCATCAAAATACACATTAAATGTCCATTAAACTTATTTGACGTTATAGACAGATTCGTGATTCAATCATGATTCTCATTAAACAATGATACTTTCCCTTGTTTGAAAGAAGAGGCCAAAAATAGATAAGAAAACTACGACTGAGAATTATGGCACAAGTGATATCAATGGAACTCTAGACCGCGACTTATATTTAACATGGATTTAGTAGCTGCACACCAAGGTAAATTCTCAGATACTTTCTATAGCTGGCTGGATATACAAGTTTGATGTTACTTATGAATGACTAAAGCTTACTGTAAGCACCAGTGTTTCACAATTTGCATTAATTCTACTATTAACTTCATCTAGTGAACATATAGTTGAAATCAGACTGATCGTAGAGTTCCCCAATAAAACATTATCCATGCATCTTTCTGACCTAGAAGCAGGGCCCTCCCTACACAATCATAATTTTTCTTTAGCAACAGATGCTTGCATTTCATTTTTCAGATATCAAACAACTCCAACCACACTTGCTAAACAGTGTCTGGAAAAAGAACATAGCTCTGCCAGCAATTGTCACCAAGAGGCTATTTGTAGTCATTCATCTTTCTAGCAAGAGGAAAGTGCGGTTTCTGAGTGCAATCAAAAGCTCAGGAGGAAGAACTAATTTATTTGTTGGTTGTAATCTTTTGGCTGACAATCTCTCAATGGAGCACAATCACCAATAATATGGCTGGTCAAATAGCCATTCTCATGCCATGAAGATTCAAATGCATATTCATGCTTCTATAAAGAGCAATATGTAAATGAATTACCTGCCATAATCCCTGGGATATCTATCAAACTGGTTGTTGTTAGTCTGATAATTAGGACGGTCTCCATAATTATCAAACCTGTCACCAGAAAATTTGTAGTCAGAGTGACTATTAATACAATGCATTGGTGAAGGCTTTAACACACTCGGAAATATCACTACTACAAAAAAAAATTCAGCCAAAATTCAAGATAAAAATATGAATGTTTAGATAAAGCGCAATAGTTAAAAATGAAATCCCATCCACATAAGCTATGAGCCATATGTATCTTAAAAGCCATGGTAAATTACTTCCTAAACATCAGGCAATTGTGAACCCTGATAAACCATATTATATATTATAATCCTAAAAGCAATTAGAATAGAAATATAATTCAAAAGTAACAAAGCAAAACATGTTCTGCACAATAGGCAAAACTCAGTCAACATTCTACAATTTTCATTGAACTTCAGCAAATTCAACATCCTAGAAAAGACAGTTTTCACAACTTACAATACTTTGAAAGTTCTATATCAGAGTGATTAGAAATAACAGCTATCACAATTTAGCAGACTCCAACAACCAGGTAGCATTTAAAGGAAAATGAAATAGATGTTCCTCGTACATCTACCTTGAAAGCCAACTAGCACTGTTCACATCGTTAATCATGATTATAGGTTCCTATCATCGCAAAATAAACAGTGATAACACATATTTCCAAGACACAACTTACGAAGATGAAGATGTGTTTCATTGTTTAAGCAGGCAACAGCAAAGTTACGATTCACCAAAAAGAAATCAACGTGACTTTCATACCTAATGGCATCCAAACAGAAGTTACCATGCATACAAGTTTTAGCAAAAGTACCTTCCACCTCCAGAATTGCCATAACTGCCGTACCCGCCTCCAGAACCACCTCTAGAACTGCCATAACCACCTCCAGAACCACCTCTAGAACTGCCATAACCGCCTCCACTACCACCATAGCCACCTCCTGAACTTCCATATCCACCTCCTGAATTTCCATATCCACCTCTAGAACCGCCATAGCCACCACCAGACCCACCGTATTGACTCCCTCCTGAACTACCAAATCGACTCATTCCAAAACCACCGCCACGTCCCATAGAGCTATCATCTATTTCTTCTTTCATTTTGGGAAGCTGCATGTAAATAAAGGATAATATGAATAATTCAGACTTCATGAGTTACCATAACAAAGTTCATAATATGGATTGGTAATTAAAAACACAATCCACAATCAGTCCAAATATTATTTGTTCCTTTAAATAAAAGCAGCTACCAATTCTCTTCAGCCACAATTAAATTTTAAATATCTAACAAGCATGATCTTTTAATCTAGAAAATTCGTGTATCTGAAACAGTTTCTACACCACAATTAATGCCTTCAATTTGCCCAGTTTTATAGTATAAAATACTGTTCAACAAGATAAACAATTCAGTAGGAATTCTATAATTAAACACCACCCCCATATTAAGCTTTACAAAAGATTATATATCCCTTATTAAAAAAATACAAGATAAATTACAATTTACTACTATACAAATAACAAATAAAATGCAAAGGAATAAAAACCCTCCCTATTTATAATTTTCAGACAGATTATGCAATCGATGGTGGTAGGAATTAATCATTAAACATTTATTAAAAATCACAACTACTTATTTACACAATGCTATAGGCAATTACAAGAGTATAAGGTTCATAGAAGCAAAAAATATTTGATGTATATTAGTCATGCTGAATTTCACAATTGCTTGGAAATTGATATTAGATTCACAAAACAAAATGTACAGGCCAAGTTAAGGGAAATCAGCTACAAGAGATAATACACCACCAAATTCCTTAACTATTCCTGAGTAGTTTTGGATAGCAATATTGATGTAAATAAATATACTGTTTTTAAATACACACCATCTACAAGCCATGGAGTTGATTAAGTTTCCATTATTTGAACCACATTCTGTGTTGGACCAATCATAAACCTCTTCAAATATTCAGAATAACAGAAGTAAAGGGGCAGTTCGGGAAGCTGAAGAGTACTCACATAAAAATTAAGTTATTGCAACTATAATGATACAAAATCATGGGGCGAGAACAAATGTACCACACGATCATTCACTTGCACTAACAAAACCACAAAATGCTAGTCCAAATATTTAATAGCATTAACAGAACCTCAGAAAGCTGATAAATTATAATTAGAAAGCATCTGTCATCATGTGCATTCCATATAAGAGCAGCAGTAAAACAGACAAAAGGAACCTAAAGGAATCTCAATCACATATGAACCAGACATAAATTTTGGCATAGCACCAGCCAAACCAGTAAAATGGTAATAAAGAAAACAATTATAAACAATTATTATTGCGATTGTGAAATTTGAATACCTGTGCATTTCCCATTTAGATTGAGACTATTTTGAGGGGAGTACTTTGGTACAAACATATTGACATAATTTTGTGCTAAGTTGGGCCCCTTGCCCTCTGTTATCTACCTAACTCATTACACGCCTTTCTATACAACTACCACTTTCCCCTCTCACATGCCCACACACCCATATACATTTTCCCTATCTACTTATCATTCAAATGCTCACACTTATTCCCATGCACACAATATCCACTATTCTTTTTAGCCCCTTTTTGTTGGAATTTTCTCTTTGTTTAAGCCAACTGATATATTGTGGCATAGGACTTAAAATCATGTGATGAAAAACAATTATAACAGTACTACAATCTATTCAGCAATATTAAGAAAGCACACAAAATTTATGCCAAGCACAAGTCACAAGACAACAAATGCATGTGAAAAATCCTTAGGGGAAAAACCCAGCATGAAATGACCATCCCCATTATATTATTCAGAATACAAAAAATTCAATACAACAAACCTCTTTATAGATTCTCAATCTACTGGTCTACAAAATACCCCATTTCTATAATCATATTTATATTACATATACCTTGCAATCACACCATCTTATTACATCATCTTCCGTCTAACTTTGGTCATTCATTCAAAAAGTTAGAAATAGATACTAAAACTTTCTCATAGAAAACCAACACTCTCAACTATCCAACCAACTCACAGAATACCACTTGTGTCACAGCTAAAACATGATCATACCACAGCATCAATATGATATGACTTCTTGGCATGGATAATCTTTGTAGAAGATTAGCTGCTGCTGCTGCTGCTGCTGGACACAAAAGAGTCAAATAGCTGTTGACTGAACTTTTCCAATAAGTAGACAACTTTACAACAACCAATAATGTCACTACGCTTCCAGTAGCAATGACATGTTTCTGATTGCTCCTATATGTTTGCAGGACCTCTTAGCATCTCCTAGAATTTCACCATGCTCTTAATAATCCCCGCATCTTCTCCAACAGCATTAGAAGAGCACCTATACTATCATTCACATTGACAATTACATACCTACAATCATGCAGTTGTGAGTTTTTCTCCAAATGACTTGCAGTTGGGAATATAGCACAACCACATGTCAACATACATCCATCCTGAGCTGCAATACCTGAAATCTTAGTTACCGATGTGCAGGTATAGAGCCGGAGGCGGAAGCCGGATGCTTCCCGAAGCAAAGGCGGAAGCCAATGCCTTCCGAAGCCCACAGGGTGCGTATGTGAAGTTTAGAATAAATTGACCCGGCAATAGCTTATCTGTTTTGACCCGAAGTGTATACGGATACCTTGTGTCTTGACCCAAAGCTTATGTGCCGTGACTTGTTTCAGTGTGTTCTGGGACATATAAATCACCTACTCTCAAATACTGCCATGAATTATTTCAGCGTGTCATTAGCTACGGCTGGCTCCAAGGGTGGGATGAAGACAGCGATCCAACACAGCTTCTTTCCCTCCACCAATCAATATGAACTAACTGCCTGGGTGAAACTATATTCTTCTGCTTCACAATCACCCTCATTTATTTAACAGGATCTTGGCATAAAAAATTGTAATATTATTATTATATATTATTATATTAATAATATATTATTGTATTAATTATATTATATTATTTATCAATTATTTAATTATTCTAATATTATATTATTATATTAATAATAGATTATATTATATTATTTATTAATTATTAATTATTCAGTTATTTTAATATTATATTTATTATTGTGCTATTATTTTAAATTTATATGGCTTATTTGAATATTATTATATTTGTCAACTATCAATTGGCATTTAATATTTATCTTGGTCAATGATGAAGTACATACTATCAAATGATTTAATTAGCATATTTCTTGCATTTTTTGTATATATATATATATAAAAGCATCCAAAATCCAAAAAAAAAATTCACACATCCGTGCACCCGATTCTCCTACCCGCATCCACACCCGAATCGGTAACTTAGCCTGAAATTAATGCAACCTTCTATAGCTTACTACAACTGTTTACCATTCTATCAAACAATTCTGTTCAAGAACTCTCTACAAGTAATAGCAAACCCTAGTTCCAACATCATTGTCACAAGACTACTTCACAATCACAGTACTGTCCTTGTGGTCACAAACTCATAGAGTCCTGATCAATTTTTTAATTCAAATTTGACCAACTTGCACATGTTTAACCTTGCCATCTAGGGCTAGCTAAACACAAGTTTGTGCAATTTATGTCCTTGTATTTAAAGGCATTTAATGCATTCCTTCTGTCCATATCTAAAAAATACAGAGTTGCAGGATTGCCACCATCCATACCCTGGTACATCTACGACCTTTCCGAGTACAATATGGACACAGCATAATGCTTATACAATGTGTATACTGTAACCACACATGCTGAAAAGATGTGGTTCCTTTTAGTTGTGCCAGATTCGCAAGGATTTGGATGACTAAAATATTTGCCCCGAATCTAAACTTAACTGCTATATAATCCAAAATTTATGGAGAGAATTAATTTGATTTTAAAGAAGACTATAAAAACCTTAGCTGGAATTAATCCGTACACCATTTGCAGTTTTTCGTGGATTTTTCTTGTTGCCAACACAAAACAACTTCGTTAAGCCCCCAAATTGTGATCAAATCCCTCCATTCACACCACTGTTAGGAGGAAAAAGATAATAGTCTCATGGGGTTGACCAAGGCACAGTACCCGTGCAGCTCAATCATAGAACCTAATAAAGTATTTATCAATATCACCAATCCCTACAGATATCAAGGAATGCAAAAGAAGTCAACGTACTGAGGCAAAGTGAAGAAAATCTGTGTGCAAATTACTCAAGTCAAGTTTGCAGGCATAGGATGAGATTGCTGTCATTTATGCATTTGACAGTTGGACATGACCATGCAAATTCATAGCATAATACTCAGAATTTTTATCAAATTAATTGTTTGTTACAGGTACTATTCCAGATTCCTAGATACATCAGATTCATATTCATATCAGCTTTAGAGGCATATTCAGTTATTCAGCTATGTACATTTTATTTTTCTATTTTCATTTCCTGTATTCAATTATCAGTAATTGTCAATTACCAATGTCAACTGTCATTTATGCACCAAGACTGATCTATGCCTATTTGTGTGCATCTTATTGGATTAGCTGGGTCACACATTAAGGAAAAATTATTTTTGTTTGCAAATATAATAACTGTTAAAATTAAAATAAGTTTAAATAGAGCTAAAATACTGAAGAGTTAAATAACTTTACAAATTAAAGACATAATATTTCAACAGTCCACATAATATATATAAAACTTTCGGCAGAAAACTCATAGTTCTTCCAGAAATATTACACAATTTTTAAAAGATTAAAAGTAAAATAAATTCAAAAATATTACTTAATTATTAAATCAATCCTAAAATATTAAAATTCAAATCCTAATCTAAATATATAAAATTTGACCCGTTAATGGGACTGGAAGGGTTCAACCTTTGGCAGGTTCACAGAGGGACAAACCGAGCGTCTGGCAACCCCCATCTCCCGGATGGGTCAAAATCAACTTTGATGGTGCCTCCAGGGGCAATCTAGGTGTCTCAGGAATTGGGTTCGTTGCTCGGGACAAGAGAGGTGACATTTTGGCACTTGGAGCCAAACGACTGAAAGATGGGACCAACAATGAGGCCGAATGCTCTGCAGCTGTAGAGGCCACTCTAATGGCAAGAAAACTAGAACTAAGGCGGGTCCATCTTGAAGGGGATTAGTTTTTGGTTGTGAATGGGATTGCAAAGGGCCAGATGGATACATGGTGCCTAAACAAACACATAAAGAGGATTCGGGCTTTGATGGCCGGGTTTGAAGATTTTAAAATTACACGTGGAGAGAGCTGCAAATGACTTGACAGATAAATTATCCAATGTGGGTGCCGATAGGTCCCTAGAAGACAATTTTGAAGTGTTTGAAGACTTGAGAACCAACCCCTAGATGAGTCTTTTTAATGTTTTTCAAAGACCTTAGACTATACACTAGATTTGAAATTCACACTTCATTAAGAAAGGCCTCAATTTTGGCGGGCATGCGATGATTCGGCCTTGCTGACGGCGGGAGATGTGAGGTGGAGCCTTTTTTTCACTAGCCGGGAGGTGATGATGCAACCCTCAAAATCAGGGGATCTTGCGGTATGTGAGGGATGTGGAAGTACAAGACGCAGTAATGTACTGCCAGAGGGAGTTAATTTGGAATGATGGCATTTGAATGTCGTGCTTCGAGAGGCTTCGACAGCCTTTTTATGTCGAAGCCGAGGCAGATTGAAACACAAAGCATTGACAGTAAGCCCGCAGAGTTCAATGAGATGGAGGCGAATTTCTCTCTGCGGACGGATGGACAAATTCTTGCCTTCATGGGACCGATTACGGTGAAAAGGCTTGGAAATATTTTCACTGAGGACGGGGACGATTTCTGGTCTGCTCTTGGTGAAATTTTTGGGGAGCACTACCTTCAAACTTGGTGGAAACCCCGCACCAATCTTGATGTGTCCTCGTTGTTCGTGGCTTTGGGCCTAATGGTGGCCGAATCCAAAGATGAAGTGCGGTCTGTGGTTAAACAATGTATGGCCATCAAATGGATTGATGGCATTGAAGAGGTGTTACAAAAGACCAAGGTGGGTGTCGGCCTGCACAAAGGAAATGATCCCATCTGAATGATAGTTCATGGGCAGCGTGAGTTGTAGCCGCTTGTGGTCTGGTCCTCGGCAAACCCCAAGGATATCCACCTCGCACGCGCGCACGCTGGCTGGAAGGATCTGTTGGAGGTGTTGGCAAAGAGGACACGGGAGGCGCAAGAAGGCAACGGGCTTGGGAGAAGGGTACGCAAGAGCACCCCGATTAAGTCCACCGCAGCCGGTGGGCGACGACGGAAGACCCCAAGTGTGGAGACAAATCACACCAAAACTGGGGAGGAAGGAGCCCAAAGCAAAAAACAGAGCTCGGGGTGTGAAAGTTGATGCTGGGGAAGGTGGCACGGGCAGCGAGCAGAATGCAGACATGGTGGATGGTGCCAGAGGTTTCCGAAACTTTTCCAAGGAGGAGGTCGTGGCCTGGTTCGGTTAAGTGTCTATGTGGTATTTTTGAACTGTCTTTGTGTATAGTTGTTACCGCTGATGGTCTCCAATAGTATCTAGGGGAATTTTGAAATGTATGC
>MU226268.1:32028-50047 GCA_018584345.1 Thuja plicata | reverse complement strand
TATATATATAAAATTTTAAATTTAAAAAAAATTACATTAAAAGTTAGAAACCTAAATCTAAAGCCTTATAAACTTAATTAAAATTTCAGATTATTTTGGTATATTTTTTTAGTAAAGGAAGAGCCCACATTGCCCCTGCAGAGTTGATCTCGTCCGTCAAGGGCCATGTTTATAAATTTCCATTTACAAATATTTTAATCCTTTTGATTTTTTCCCCTTTCCATGAAGTGTGTTGACAAAACAAAAGTTAGCTTGTTATGAGAAGTAAAAATTAAAAGGGTCACAGTTTGCAGAGGTTTCACTCTAGACATGCAATTTGGATTGCAGACAGATTCGCCCAGGTGCTACAGATCAGCCTGTGAACCCAAACAGGGAATATGAACAACCAGAATCCAGTAGGGTTTCTGGAAGAACTGGTAACATAAATTATTGCTTTTACAATTTTCTTAACATCCAGTAACATTAGAATATTGGAGGTAACATTTTTGAATCCAGAGGTGAGTAGAAACGTATGCTTACTAAAAGATACCTTGAAAAAAATCCGCTTATGTACAGGATCACGAGATCGCTCTAATACAGATGTGACCTACAAATCTAACATTACCTTTTATAGTTTTGACAGGCCACCTACAAAACCCAAAAAAAAAAACTCTGCTTTGGGCTTGAATACATACTTTAAAATTTTGAACATACAAATGACAGTGGAGTATAGGAAAAAGCATACTGGAGAATGCCAGTGGTTACTACAATATTGAAAAATTTATTGCAAATACAAAAAAGACCAATTAGTGTGCCAAAAACTTATCAATGTAATTACAAATACAAAGACAAGTAAAACAAAATAGTTTGGCAGAAACTAATCAAACAAGCAAATATGCACATGCATTTCATAAACCACATGAAAAAAATCTAAACAAAAAGGACCGGAACATAATGTTTCTTGTGGAAGTAGAGCACATACCTCTTTAAACTTGCAACCTACATCTTGTTCAATAGTCCTCACTGCCCTAGTCTGTTGCTCAGTATAGATAAGTATGGCAGTGCCCTTCTTACCAGCACGCCCAGTGCGCCCAGATCTATGAACAAAAATTTCTGAAGAATTTGGCAGCTCATAGTGAATAATCTGAAAAAAACAAATTGATTTTAAAGTCATAAATATTAAAAACAACATACATGACATTTATAAGAAATACAAACTATTAACAAATATTTGAAGATTTTGGTAGCCAAATGTTACTAATCTGAAAATCCACAAATCAACAATAAAGTCATATAAACATGATACATAGCGTGATTAAGAAACGCAAACACAAATAAAACAGTCATTCAATAAAACATGAAAGTGTGTTTTTCCTGTAACAAAAGGTGGCAAGCAAAAAGTGTATCTAACAATTAAACAAATAATAGGCAAAAATTAACTATACCAGATCAACATTAGGTACATCAAGCCCACGTGCAGCAACATCTGTAGCTATCAGCACATTAAAACGCCCTTCACGAAAACCAGCAAGAGTCTTCTCTCGTTGATTCTGAGATATATCACCATGTAATGCCTCGCATCCAAGAACCTGGCTCATTGATGTCGAAAGATAGTCTGCATCTCGTTTGGTTTGAGTAAAAACAATACACTTTCCACCTTTGGCATGTTCCTAAAACATACACATCAGATCAAAAGCAAAATCATATTGTGTTTTGTAAAAACTAAACTAAAAAGTAAAAAGAATGCTCTACATACAAGGGAATGCCAACAATGAACAAAGTGAATTATACTCTAAAAAATCTGTACAAACCAGAACATTATGAACATCAAAAGCCCAATCTGGTCTTTATTTTTGACAATATTAAATTAAGTTCAGTAGTTATCTCAAAAAATTGAGTGAAATCTACACCACTAAGAAAACAATCTTTTATAAAGAGTAGACATTTCTCCTAAATTTGTCAAAGGATGTGCCATTTTCTAAATTAAAATTCTGCAATGAGTTAAATACAGTTTATTGATCTCATTGCAGCTTTTTTTCAGATGCGACTTCTCAAAACCATATAAAGCAGATTGCCTCAAACTCCAACTTGTGTAATGAAATGCATATTACCCAGCCACAAAAGACTACAAACTTCTAGCATTCTACTATAGCAGTCATATTTACAATGTCTGCATATACCAACTTTAAAAAAAAAAGCTTAGGGTTCAGTAATGTCTATTAAACATCTTCCAATTGAGCTGTTCATAACCAAACAAACAACATAATTAATTAATTAGATTAATCACCATATATAAACTCAATTAGTTTCTCATAATAAGTCACACATAACCATTGCATTTCAACTTTTGTCATCCCCTATGTGAATTTTATATGCAACAAGCAACATCAGAAAACTTTGATTATCAATGCATGAAAGAATAATTAATCAAAATCCAGAACACATATATAACACCAAAATTTCCAAACAGTGCTTATTTTGATAACAGTGACAAGATTGGCAAATCCTGAATCAAAGCAAATAATTCACAACACCTATAATGTGCAAGAAAAGAAATCTACAATAAATACATTCAACTCCAAATAATTCTGCAAAACAAAATCAACTCAAATGCTTCAATGAATTAAGCACCATACAGTTACTAAGGGGCTGAGAATTGAACGTTTGCCATAAGTAGATGCCCCGATAGAATAGAGAGTAATTCCTTCAGCCAACTTCTGAGGAGAGTCACCTACCTGTATTGAAACATTGTTAGTAAAATATCTACTATATTCAAAAAATCAGTTAATACAAACTAATGCAACATCTGCAAATGCAGAATAGTTGAGATTCAACAGCTTATGGAATATTAATCTAGAATAAAGAATCAATATTAACAAGGTACATGCATGCTCAGCTAACAAATAATACCACCATGAAGCTACGATTTATACAGCTAGTTTACAACTTACAAGATCTACAAGCAGTGGATTTGTCAAATATTTCCTTGACAGATTATGTATCCAGGAAGGCAATGTGGCAGAAAACAGCATACTCTGTCGCTTTTTGGGCAATCTCTGCATAATCACCTCAACATCCTGGTCAAAGCCAACAGCAAGCATCTGATCGGCTTCATCCAACACAATAAATTGAACATCCGACAAAATTAAAGAACCCCGATTCATGAGATCAATAACACGACCAGGAGTTCCAACAACCA
Organism: Thuja plicata; assembly: GCA_018584345.1. Lineage (NCBI taxonomy): Eukaryota > Viridiplantae > Streptophyta > Pinopsida > Cupressales > Cupressaceae > Thuja > Thuja plicata. Next base: position 46,869 of record MU226268.1, on the reverse strand, counting down.
CATCCAGACCCCTTCTGATAATGTCAATTTGGCTACGTATTGGTACCCCACCATAGCAACAAAGTGTATCGAGACACGGTGCAGCTTGCATAAATTCTTTTTCAACTTGTCGTGCAAGCTCACGTGTAGGAGCCAAAACTAAAGCCAAAGGATTGTAGCCACGCCTGCAGATGCAGCATCATTTTCAAAGAAGGAATATAACATGAATAGTGACTGACAATATATAATTATTTACATTTTACTCAATCAGTAAAGATAACTTGAAACAACCCAATATGAAACAAGAACAAACCCATTTTTGCGGTTGTTTTGAATGATCTTATCTAGAATGGGAATTCCAAAAGCTAAAGTCTTTCCAGTTCCTGTTCTGGCTCGGCCAATCATGTCACGACCTTGCATTGCTGGATCCAACACCGCTTTCTATTTGTAACATCAACATGGTCAGAACTCATTGCCTAAATACAGAAATTTACTCAGCAAACATGCTAATGCACAATCATGCTCTTGCTTTGTATATGGAAATATTTAAAAGATTTAAAATCCAACTCAAAGCAAGGCTTGATTATATACTCAAGAAATAATCTCAACAGCAAACCCACAAGGCAAAAAAAATATAGAACTAAGGTAAAAGAATCACCAATGCATGCCAATTGCCCTTTGCATACAAAATGCACTTGGAATAGCAAGTTATTAAATCTTTGATGATGCTAAAAAATATCTTGAAATCCAAAAGTGCTTCTCAGAACACTAGTATAATTAGACATTTTATTGTGCTCCACCATTTGAAACCCTAATTGTGATATCCCCAATCTTTTCACATCAGGCAAACCCAGCAACTTACTTTTGTTAAGTCTCTGGAGAGACAAAATTGCAAAAGTATTCTTATAGATTTAATTTACAATAATCAACCTAGTGAAGGGAAGGCATAAGTGATTAAATGATCAACCCCAAAAGTACGATGAAGTAGACAGCAAGTGCAAATACCAAGACTAAACATGGAATGTTAATAGCAATGATAGTCCTTATGAGAAGGTCGATAGTCAAGCCTAACTGATTATATATGAAGACCAAACTATCAGATGATTACAGGGGGAATAATTAATTATAAATATGATATGGTTACGGACTGTCAATACAATAAGCATGAATTCCCGACCATAAGAAGAGTTGGAAATAGTTAACACACTAACAAAAATATATTATCCGTGCATCGGTGAATGAAATAGAATAGTAAGCAAGGGGGACATGACTTAGCCAATATCGATGTTCAATATAAAGGACTAAACACAATATAATCACCAAGTGCCGTTGAGAAGATAGCATTAAGGAAACAACGATTAATCTTGTTGACCACTTCAAATATCTCCGTCTCCAAGGAATGCGTAAGATACTAAGAAGGATAAAGAGAACAAAATCTACAAGTGTGATAGAGATTGCTATGTTCACAGCAATTTAGAATTAGTGAACACTGATTCTATCATCCTCCGCACAATTAATAGAAAAGTCAACAGTTAACAGCATTATGGTCAATGACCATTGGCGATAATAATACATACGCTTGGATGACAGCAATTAAAATGATCAGAGAAAATAGTTGGAAGATTTAAGATAGCAACTAATAATAAGAGAAGGTGTGATATTATACGACCAAACTGGGATGATCAGAAACAAGTATAATTTACCACCAAGACAAGGGAGAGATTAGATATTGATATAATACTGATAAATACGTAATACAGAAGCATTGATGATAACCAGCCTTGATGTCAAAAAGATTACGACATCAATGGCTCATCGATGATTTAATTACCAATAGTCAGTAGATTAATGGCAGCACACTAATATTATGACTCAAGACAATGATTAGTGAAGAGAAAACCAATCAGTGTTAATAAGATTAATAATAGGTTATGTGCCAAGTGGTGCGTTTAGTATAAAGGTAAGGAAGCAATTATGAATGGTCATTAGATGTGACTTTTGGTGATGTAACCCGTCATTACAATTTATACGGTACAAGAAGGCAATCAGTCCCACTTCAGCAATCATCATCTAAGGATTGGAGATTATAAAACATGTTTGATGCTCTGCACAAGGAAGAGATCAGAGGGGAAATAGATCATATTTAATTGCTAGCAAGCATCGTGTAACAGCAAGTTGGTATGCTGTAATTTATATATATGAATCAATACTGATCTACAGAATATTATATCTGATGCTATTAAGAATAAGGGGGCCAATACATGTTCTAATATATATACCACAGCATTAATATCAGTTATAAATTTATAATAGTGTAATCTGATATATATATACCACAGCATTAATATCCATTATAATAGTTACTGGTCAAAAAAAAATCCATTATAATAGTGGAATCTGAAACTTATATATATATATATATATATAACACCACAGCATTAATATCCATTATAATAGTGGAATCTGAAACATATATGTGTGGGTGTGCGTGTGCGTGTGCATGTGTGTAACCCTGAGCTTCTGGGGCGGGGGGGCAGGTTTCTGGGACATTCTTTTTCCGGAGCAGGGGATGGCTATATATATAGGGAAATCTGAAATTTCAAATATACTCGTGAATTATATAACATTGTAAGATTCATCATAGCCACATAATAACATTTATAAATCTAAAATCAATGATCATTCATTAAATCATCATTGAACATAGCATCGAATGAATCAAATCAAATCCTCATATAATAAGAACATAGGATAGCATCAAATGAATCAAATGAGAGTTCAACTTTCAATTTCATATATTCATAGATATAATTCATTGAAACAATGAAAAGTATCATATCATTTATCAAAATACACAAAGGCTGCAAGTTTCAACAAAATGAAGAGTTAAAAGACTTAAAATATCATATATCATATATTAAGATTCAATTATCATCATAGTTCAAATTTCCATTTCATAAATTCATAGATATAATTTATCATATATCAAGATTAAAAGACTTAAAATATCATATATCATATATTAAGATTCAATTATCATCATAGTTCAAATTTCAATTTCATACATTCATAGATATAATTCATTGAAACAATGAAAAGCATCATAGAAAAGTATCATATCATATATCAAAATGCACAAAGGCTGCAAGTTTCAACAAAATGAAAAGTTAAAGACTTTAAAGTATCATATCATATATCAAGATTCAATTATCATTGCATCAATGTATCATATAATGTCAGAAGACTCAAAGCCTCAAACTCCAAAGTCAAAATGAAAACAAATATAGTATGTTGCTGCCCCTAAGATTTGGTCTGAGAATATTAAATATTGCTCAAATTTACACTCAGTCTGCCAGATTTCACCAAAGACTTACAGAATTCACAGATAACTCTGTTCACATTCTAACAGCAGCAAGAGCAAATGATTATTCACTCGGGTGAGACTATATGCAACTTGCAAGGAATACATAATTTAATATTTTAGATCATATGCTTAAGATTTGATATTAGTAATAACATATTTTAATATTTAGGGTTGCCTTGTGTGTGAGGCCCGCGCAAGATTAAAAAAATTTGCAAATATTTTATAAAATTATCTTACTTTTTGCCTCCTGAAGCTGGAAACAGCCATCCATCCCTGGGATGATCAGGGGACGGCCGGGTTGACTTGAGGTATGAGGCCCGCGCAAGATTTAAAAAATTAGCAAATATTTTATAAAAATTATCTTACTTTTTGCCTCCCAAAGCTGGAAACGGCCACCCATCCCTGGGATGGTCAAGGCACGGCTCCCGGGGATGGTCAACAGTTTCCAAAACCTCCGTTGACTGTCCCCAAGTTTCCAGGACGGTTCCGAAAATTTTGCTTCATCAGGGGCAGCTTGGAAACAATTCCAGCCGTCCCCTGTCCCCAAAACTGTTTCTATTTCCGAAACGGGTGCATTTATGGTGGAAGCACGTTTCCGGGTAACATTGATATATATCCCTTAATCACTCGCTTGCCCCTTAAGAGGATAGATTAGTTTTGCTAGGGAGACGTGGAGTAATTCGTCAAAAGGTAGGTGAGTCCCAAGATGGGGTTAGGACATGTATTTCTGAAGCCTTGAGGGAGAAGTCCCAAGATGGGTATGAACATGTGTTACTGAAACCTTGAAGGACCCTACTTGTAGATTGGTTTCCAAGCACCCTATGACAAGTAATTTCACATCTTCCTTAGGGTTGATGATTAGGACAGAAGTAAGGAGTTGGAGCTTAAGTATATTAACTGACAAATGTATTATGTGTTAGAGTTTGTAGCTGCAGGAGACATTTTTCTTTACCCGCATTTCTTCATCAATATTCGATTGTATGTATGCGATGCCTATTCTCCATGATGCATACTGAGACTGCAGAGAGTCTTCATACTGGATGGTTTTCCATATGTAGAGTCACGGCTCTTAAAGTCAATAAAGAGTCCTCAGCGTTGGAAAAATAAAAGGTCATGTGTGTGTGTGTGTTGAGCACTGAAGAGACCATTACCTTTCGTGATGTTTGAAAAAAACAACAGTTGCGTCTTTTGGAGACTGTAAATAGTCATTACCGTCAGTAACTGAAAGGTCACATGCTGGCATAACGGTTGGAGATTGAAGAGCCACTTGTGCGGAGGCAGACAAAAGCCTTTGTGTCGCATTTTTCCCTGCGTGGCTGTTGGGCATACAAAAGGTTCATCTTTGTGTAACTGATGGATATTAGAAGGTCATCGCGTTTGGTATCCAGATATATATCACATGGCTACTGGAGTTACTTTTTATTGTATCGTCACTGTGTTTGAAGTAGAGGAGGCTTGCAGTAGCATTTGATTCTCTGCCATATGTGAGAGTGTGGTTGCTATAGTAAATGCTGGAGTTTATGTTTGCAAATTCTATTAGCAGAATATTCTTGCGGGCATAATCATTGCAGGCTTTCTATTGTCATTATCGTGTGTAGCTGTTTCAGTTTGTTGTGATTAATCTGTAGAAGGATATTATCATCCTTTGTAGCGTTCATCATTTCTCAATAATATTTAGGGTCCTTTGCATATTCAGGAGTATTAAGTGTGAAGTATCAGTCAATAATTAGTTGAGTGAACATCGTGTATTGTTCCTCAAATGTGTGTAGTTGCAGAAGTGAGAAAACATTGTGCTCAGACATTCATTATTATTTAATAAAACATTATTTTTGGTGTAGCTGGGTTTTTCCCTTGAGGAGGGTTTTCACAGGGTATCTCTGGTGTTATTGTGTTTTTAGATATCTGCTATTTATTTTATGATATTCTGGTTCAAAACATTAACATTATGAATCATTAATAATTTAATTGCTAATCATAGTGATGTATGTTAATCATTGGAAATTAGTAGCTTCCTAGTAAGGGACATTACAAAGACTAAGTTAAATTTCCATTTCCAAGCACAATCCAAGCCCTAGTTGAGAATTTGAGGGTAAATCAAGTAAAGTTCCAGTTGGGGACATTACAGCTATGCAAATAATCCATCAGAATGCCACATTTTTATTTTCATTCCTCAAGAACCAATAAAATGCATTAATGTTTTATTATAGCAGTCATCTTTACAATGTCCTGGTACAATAATGGAAATTGTAGGAAAATGTACAGTTCTTAATTTTAAAAGAAAGATTCAGAGTAAAACTGCAGGGTCTTTGCAACAGCAGAAGAAAATGTAGAAAATTCATAATGGGTTCGACAGACCCACAATACTTTTCAAGGACCCAGAAGTGACCCCCCCCCCACAAACCAAACCTGTAGCATAGATATTTGCAGATGTCAAAAATTTCAGCAAGTAAAAATATTCTGGAATATTTAATTGAAGAGATAGAATGGAAGAATAATAAATTTCAGATTTCTATAAATTAAGCACTGTCTTTGCAAAAGCCTGCAGACAAATTCTAGATCTTATACCAAGTCTGTGTTGAGAAATTTTAGGAAAAAAATGATCTTTTATTAGCATTTAGAATAAAATAAATAACAACCAAACTGGCAATGCTATATCACTGCAGAAACTCCAATACCATAAATGCAAAAGAACAAATTAATAAAACCATAGACTTTTTAAAATACCTCAATAGAAAACAGTTTGTCAATCCCTATGTTAGCAAGGTGTTGGATGCTCCAATAACCAAAATTAAGAAAGAAACTAATAAGGAAAAATAAATATCCTATGTTACCCCAAATTTCCAGGATGGGGGCAGCAAGGCACGAGGGTACACGTTTCAGGGACAGCAGTTTTTTATGCCAATTTTGGGGATGTCTAGGGGACAGAAAAGGGAGCCTCTATATAAAATTTAGGTAAAATTTAAAATATATAGGGAGTTTTAAATATTCATGGTCTGCTGGGTGGTATGATTCCGCGCATTTCTCGGCCCCTTTGTTGCTGTTTGGTGGTGCTGGTGGTGTATGTTGCTGCTGGGTAATGTTGGGAGATATTATCTGATGTTTTGGGAAGGTGTTTGATGAATTTTGTAGCTGTTTTGACCTGCAAACAGTTGAATATCAGACCTGCAATTAAATTTGAGCTTTGCGCAGTGATTTCTAGACTTGAGATTGATCATTCCAGCACTCGTTTGCCAGTAGTTCATTGTGTCTTTCTGATTCAGGGATATTTTTGTAGTATTCTATTACTATTATGACCTACAACCAATTCTTTATGCACTACTAGGTTTTGGATGTTTGTGAAATTGATTACAAAGTTGTTCATATTTATGAGTGCTTTTGGCTATGATTCAGAGCTGTTTACCCCATAGTTTAAAATATCGTTATCGGCAACTTATCGCCAAGGGCAAAAATAAATATTGGCAAAATATCAGAGAGATAAATTGGCAACTTATCGACAAAATATCAGGAACTTAAAAAATTGCTTAAATTTAATTAGAAATGCTTTTTTTTAGCAAAATTCAATGAGGAGATGCATTTAATGAGTCAGTAAATGAGTAAACAAAACAAACAAGCTGAGTTTAGATATATTTGAATGCAAATAGGGTACAAAATGGCATGCTCATGTGGAATGTTGATAGCTAGTAGCCATAGCCTGATAGTCTGAACTCTGAAGCAAACTAAAAATAGCAAATTGTCTTTGTAAAACCATAAGTAAATACAACTACATCATCAAAATGGTCTACATCTTCCTCTTCCCCTTCCCAACAGCTCTAGTAAAAACTACTGGAGGGGTAGTAAGTCTAATCCTAGAAGGACGTTGTGTATGTGCCTCCTCCCTCTGCACAATTGGCTATGACTCGACTTATATTATCAAACATAGCAATAGGAATTTTATACCGACTACATCATCCCCCTGTAAGACCAGAAAAAGGCATGAATAGCATATCTAGGTAACCACAAACCCTAAAGACATGCAAACCTATCTAATCTATCATGAAAACCATTTGAAATGAGAGTATAACATAAAGCATGAAAACACTTAAAACTCCCTTCAAATGTAGCTCCCATGTCCTCCTTTCTTCTCCATGAGATGGATTATATGTTGCTCTTTTGTCAATGACAAAATTGCACAAACATTGAAAAGCCCAAATTGAAAGCGAGAATACTAGGAGATAGTGGTTCTTAAAATTGAATGAGAAGAATGCATCTCAATTTATAGAAAATTAGAGGCAATTAGGTGAATTAGAATGCATAAATTCAATGCGTAATAAAGGGAAAGGTAGGTAGGATATTTGGAAGCATGATATGGGGGAAAATGAATGAAGAAATATTGAAGATATTGAAGATATCATGAAGCACCTTAATAGGGATGTGAACCACAATTAAGGGATATGACAATTAGGTGAGATTAGGAGGATTTAATCAATTAATAAATCAATATTCCTCACAAATCTAAATTAGTATTTATGAAATTATAAAATCCCATAAATTGGAATTAGGCAATTAATTAATTAATTGTGAAGACTTAGGAAAAAGGGAATAAATAAAGTCAATTTATTTATTCAATTAGGGCATAGGGATAAACTATGGGTTATTCATCCCGAGAGGATAGATTAGTAGATTATCGATCAAATTGAAGGTGTTAATGTTGAATTGAAATGATTTTGATGATATTGATAAGGATTAGGATCAATTCTGAGGGTTATGGAATAGTTTAGGAAATCACGAGGCATCGATGAGCTTTGACAATGCGCCCGCATAATGATGTTTGGAAATGATTGAAAAGCACCAATGAACTTTGATGGCGTCATGGGATTGAAATAGGAATGGGGAAACATCGATGATCTTGGACAATGTTCCCGAAATAATGATGATCATAAATAGTATTGACCAACATGGACAACACTATTGAATTGATATTGATAGATTGATAACGATAACACCGATGAACTTTGACAATGTTATCAAATAGTTGATTAAGGGGATACAAAGCATCGATGAACTTGGACAATGCTCCTAAAATGATGACAAGATTGATCGAATTTGGAATAGTGTTTTGATCGGTTTGGAAATTGGGTTAATTAGGCATCGATGATCTTGGACAATGCCCCAGAAAAGTTGGAATGAGTCCAAACAATTCTAAAAGTGATTAGGAATAGAATAGAATGGGTTTGAATTGATTTAGGAAGATTTGGAATGGTTTAGGATCGAATAGGATCGGTTTAGGGTTGATCGGAATTGATTAGGAAAATGATCGATTTGATAAAGAGAGTAGAAATGTTGGTAAATAATTGAACAATTTTGCAATATTCAATCATTGACGAAAGACACAATGTTGTCATATAATAAAGATCATATGCGCAACATAGAGGAATAATTAGGTCGCAAAACAATGTTTCGATTGTGATGCTAAAAATGTTAAAACACGTAGACCAACAGGCTCGAACCATTTTTAGGTGTCTACACCCCCCTAAAACAAAAAGTTGTCATCCAAATGACAAGTATACATCAAGTAATATCCAAGAAGACTAATGACAAGAGTGTAGATAATGACTTGTACTGCACAAACTCAAAGTTGTAGTGTACTCCAAAAATAAAATGGGGGTCTGGGGGAACACCCCAGCAAGATCAAGGGGCAACACCCCTTGTGGAGGTCTGGCAGCGCCCCCAAGGGGGTCAAGGGGCAGGGGGCAGGGGGGCAGCACCCCTTGCGTGGGTCTGGGGGCACCGCCCCTCGCAAGCACCTTGAGAACCACACACAACTCCATGGTGCACACCATTTTCTTGATTTTTTAAGATGCTCTAGATCCCTGCAAATCACCTTTCTTTTCCTTGAAATCCTTTTTTTTCTCCCCCAAACAGCACTTGGCAACTTTTAAAATATAAAATGAACTTCATTTGGGCCGGCAGTTCCTATTAGCGGATTGTGGCCAATATTTAAACAACTTATCGCTAGTTTATCGACAATAAGTTGTGACTTTATCTGCGATAAAATAAAAACTTATCAACAATAAATTCGATGATAAAGTTGTTCTATGGTTTACCATTCATATCAGTGAAACGTCTAATGTTGCTTAAAACCAACCTATGTAGTTTAACGTGTATGAAATTTATCAAATACTTATGCACTATTGCTGAGGAGTGGGGGCCAACAAAAAGAAATAAAAAATGCTTTTTTGAGCATTTGGGACTTTTTTTAATGTGCTAGGAAAAGGGAGATAGTTGGCCATCCCTGGGACGGTTAGGGATGTTACAGACATCCCCAACCAACTTAGGGACGGGCGGACGTCCCCGCTAAGAATTGCAAGCATCACCAAGACTCTGGGATGTTCCCTACAAATTTCCAAATTTTGGGGACGGCTAGGGGATGTCCCCAACCCATCCCCCCATCCCCAAGAAGTCTCGGAAACAGGGACACGTCAAGGGGCCAGGGACGTGTCCCCTGGTTTCCTTGTAAATATTCCAATTAAACTGAATGGAAAACAATTTAGCAATCCCTTGTGGGCAAAGGGTAGATTTGTTCCATTGCAAAGGCTCCAATTATTTTAAAATAATGAACATAACACAAACATGGCAACTATTGTAAAGAAAACAAATAGAAAATTGCAAGGTTACACAAGGATGTGTCCCCTATCCCCAACCCCCCCTCCCTGTCCCCTGAGCGTTTCCTGGTCAGTGGGACTCAAAGGGGACATGATGACCAGAAATTGGCCAAAACAAGAAACATACCCTGCCATTTGGGGCGGCTAGGAGACATTTCGGGAACGGCTAGCCATCCACAAAACGGCTAGTGGACATTTTGGGAAGGGCTAGCCATCCACAAAAGGCAGAGAACATTTCCTGCCTTAAAAAAACAAAAATATAAAGTTTTGTTTAAATTCCGTTTGCTTTTATAACTCCAAATGAGAATCTAAACAATGTATTCAAATTTCAAATGTATGAGAATCTAAACAGCTATCTAATTTCAAATGTATGAGAATCAAATATATTCAATGAAATACACATTGAAAGTTGCTGTTGTTTAATTTTCTAAGGCATGCCAAATCCGAGTCTCAATACTATGCTTAAGTTTTGTTTTTGAGTTTTGAAATTTAAAAAATGCACTATTTTATTTCTTTGTATGATTGTACTTTATTTGCTCTGAAAATGTTTACCATTTGGCACTAACCATATTGGCTACCATTGGATGATCCACTTCTGCCAGAGTCTTTGGATATTGATAGCCCTAATGAGGCTTAGTTACATAGACTATTATATTTTGATGTTTCAGACTGCTGTTATAATGCTTTATTGAAATTTATTATGCTGTTAAACTACAGCTCTGATGATATATATATATATATATATATATATATATATATATATATATATATATATGGCTTAGTTTCATAGACTATTATATTTTGATGTTTCAGACTGCTGTTATAATGCTTTATTGAAATTTATTATGCTGTTAAACTACAGCTCTGATGATATATATATATATATATATATGGCTTAGTTTCATAGACTATTATATTTTGATGTTTGAGACTGCTGTTATAATGCTTTATTGAAATTTATTATGCTGTTAAACTACTGCTCTGATGATTTACATACATATATATGGGTGAGAAATATGTCAATAATTGATAAAAACAACATCAATATGTAAATAAATCATGATAGTCCGAATGAGGCTTAGTTTAAGACTGCTGTTATAAAGCTTTATTGAAATTTATTATGCTGTTAAACTACTGCTCTGATGATTTATTTACATATTGATATTGTTGTTATCAATTATTGACGTATTTCCCTCATATATATATATATTGTGTGTGTATGTGTGTGTGTGTGCCTCGTCATCCCCTACTTTTGGTCCTCTAGGAAACATCGCACAAACGCATCCCCTACCGCCCCCCATCCCCATCCCCATCCCCAAAACGCCATGGAACATAGGAAAATTGTCTAGCAAACCACTCCACATCAGAACTTTCACAACAGAGGCACGCTTACAAATCTCTAGAGCATGATAAAATGTACGAATCAAGGTAAAATACATCATACAACTAACTGGGTGCAGCACACCCCAATGGGCAAGAAAGGATCAAGTATAATGCCATTTTGGATGAAGATTAATTAAAATGAGTGTTAATGCAAAATAGTCCTACTTTTTCAAACTTAGGTCCCTAAATAACTTTAAAAGGAATGAAAATAATAACTCAGATTTAATTAAATATCCTGAAATAAGAGACAAGAAGAAGTGTAAACAGTCATATAAGGCATCCAAAATACTGGGTGTGTCCCTACCCTAACAAGCCAAGCTGGGTACAAGTTCGTGATGAATTTGACCATTAAGACACCATATAAAAGTAGAGTTTAACAAATTCAAAATAAAAAAGATCTAATAAAATTTGCCAAAAGAGAAGTTCTAGTCCACTTCAACTTGAAATTCTGGATAGGGAAGAAGTACATACTCAAAAATTAAAAATTAAACTTAGTCCAAATAGGAAAAATTCCAGCAATTAATTAAAGTGTACAAATCTCAGGTTAATTTGACAGAAAAACGTCAGTAATCCAAATTAAAAAATTGCAAACAATAAGAGACAAAACTATCTTGTAAGAATAAGCAGAATATTATTAATATCTTCCAACTTTATCCCCTTGGCAACGCAAACTCATCTAGTATGTAACTATAAAGTGAGGGTGGACCTTACCCTGTCATGAAAAATTCAAATGTCTTGCTACAACACCATCAGAATCCTAAATCTTCAAATTTAAGTCTATTGAAAAAAACAAATATATTTTTAAAAAAATAGAAAATGATAATAACTAACTTGGATAGGAAACAATTTGGCAATCCCCTTCTTAGCAAGGGAGTCAATAATCTCCGCATCAATCCCGAGCTTAGCAATCTCCAGCCCATCATCAGAGTCACCAACACCATAGTCTTCAGCAACTGCGAACTCCGCCAACGCAGGTGAGGCTGCCTTGGGACCAAATGCTCCAACAGAAGAATAAAACCTAGTAAACCCATTGCCTGTGCATATAGCAAAGTTGATTCCAAATATAACCATCAAAATTATTATTTGCGGAAATCCGAAAAACTTTAATATACTAATTACTTTTATAGTATGTAAAAAATCCCTTCCAATACAAAAGAATAGTAAATTCTATACCCTGCTCTTAGAATATTCTACAAGACGCATCACCAGTGTTTACAAGCCTCGTCGTTAGGACTTGGATGAACTTACAGGAATCAACTAAAGGTTTTAAAAATCTACTCATTGAGTATTCGTTTATTCTCTGCATTGGGCTTACAAGCCTTATGGTTAGAGTTCGAGTGAACTCAAGGAATCACGCATAGAGTTCACAATAACCGGTGCTCTTCGTCAGGATTTACAAGCTTCGTCGTCAGACTTCGAATGAATTTTGGGAATGGAACAGAGGGTTTTTAAAATTTACACTCCATCATCAATGTTTGAAAAAGTTTCAAGGAATTAATCATAACCAAAACAGAAGCCCTCATTGCTTCCAATTAAACTAATGAATGCTCGTGTTAACTAAATGTCTTTAATAAACCTTCATTTCATACCTTTTATTCCATTGCATAAGCCTTCGGTATGTAGACTCCTTTGCACTGAATATCCAAAAGCACCAGAAAAATACGCCGACAAAGGGTTTAAAGGGCTATCATTTTTTGGAAAATAACTCGACGACGACAATCTCTTCCCACCTTGTGCTATCGCACGCAGCGCCATGGCTGCGGTTTTATTTAGCATGGATGCCTGCATTTTTCCCCTGTTTATTCTTCCTAATTGATTAGAAGAACTTGAGCTGTATATAAAACTGTGGTTCTCGAAAGAGAGAACCTCGAAACCCTTGAAACCCTTCTGTATTTGACTGGGGTTTTAGCAGATGAATGATGACATTATTCGATCGATGAATTTGTATGGTGTGTCTTAAACCCTAAAGCCCACAAAAAAAACATCTTGTGCCGGTATATTCTATATAAGTGTACCCCACCATACCATACAAATATGGGGAAAAAAACAATTAAATGTAGCCTTGAAATGTTGTTCTAAGAAAGTAATTCCATACTCTTGTGTAATGTCAATTTTTGTATGGTGTGAGTGATGTTAATTTTTGTATGGTGTAAGTTCTTCTCTTAACAATGAAGGGCTTTTTTATTTTCTAGATGTATATACTAGCAATCGCATCTTAGTGTGCAATGGGAACGCCGTAGAGTTATGGAAAGGTTATTTAAGTATTTGTACCTTTGTTTTTCACTCCTTCTCATCCTCTCTAGATCTCCTTATAATAAATTGATAACTCTTCCTTTCTATCTCTCCCTCTCTATGTCTCTCTTTGTATCTCGCTAGATCTCTTTCTATCTTTACCTCTTGATCTATCTCTAGCTCTCTATCTGTTTTTCCCGTAGCCTCCCACTTTATATTCATCTACATCTATATCCAACCAACTCTCTCCATCACCCCCTTCCTATACCTTTTAATCTCTACATCTCTATTTCTTCTCTCATCTCTACCTCTATATGTATCTCTCTCTTGTCATCTCTCTATCACTCTTTATGCCTATATATCTCCCCCTTTCTCCCTCTCTCTATTACTTTCTACTTATATCTTTATCTCTATATCTCTCCCTCTCTCATTCTCTCTCTTGTATATATTTACATCTTTCATNCATCTGCACTCTCCCCTCCTCTCTCTTCTCCATGTCCCTCTTCCTCTCATATCTTGCTCTTTCTTCTGCACCCTCCCTCTTTCTATCCCTATCTCTCCCCCCTCACACACACACACACCCTATCTCTCCCCCTCACACACACACACATTATCACTCCATTTAGACACATCGCCCTATCTCTATCCATCCATCTCTCCATGACCCCTTTCTTATACCTTTAAGTCTGCACAGATTTGCTTTTGCAAAGCCGACATATGACTTTTTACATTGCATGTTTTATTGTAGGTTTCATATAGGCTAAGAAGATGTTCACTGATATCTTCTTAGCCATCAAGACGATAATAACATATGTCCTTTAAATGTAATTAATTTATTTCATGTATAATCCCCAAATTGAAAAAAAAAATCTCCATGAAATAATTTTAGGTTTCGTTTTCTTTAATTGAACACAATTTTAAAAAAAATCATAAAAAAACAAAATTAGGTATGACCCAACCACACCCGGTCCCATAGCCTTTTTGCATGCCATACATACATCACTAATCAAATCAAAATTTTAAGTGTTGTAAACAACAATAAATGTTCGATACAATTTGCCTCTCACAATTACCAAGATTAATGAACCATTTTTTAAATTCAAGAGTCAATTATGTAATCTACACTGTTAATGTTTGTTAATAGTATATTTATATTGTTATTATTGAAAATTTACTTTAGAGTAAAATTTGTAAATATAGCAAAATTTTAAGGCATTTGGTATAATAAAAGATGATATTATT
>MU226267.1:4322631-4342509 GCA_018584345.1 Thuja plicata | reverse complement strand
CATACAATACATCATTGAATGTGCCATCCTGAATGCTGACTGAACCTATCCCGCAGACTGTCTATACAGTGTTATTCCCCATGAGAATATGAGGAATAGGAGAAGTCTCAAAAGAAGAAAACAACTCTTGAGAAGATGCCATATGGTGAGAAGCACCAGAATCCAGAATCCAAGGGACCTGTGAAGGGGATGCAACAGAAGCTCATAAAGCATGACCCTTTCCAAAATCCTGTCCAGATGTCAAAGATGAGGTAGAAGACTAAAAAGCAGACCCCTGTGAGGTGGAAGAGGATGGAGAGGAAATAGTGCTCTTCTAAAGGAGAGCTTGCAAATCTGCAATCCGTTTCTCATAACCATCACATCTCTTCTGAAAACACCGTGACTCATCATGGTTCCTCTTCTAAAAATAGGAACATGTGGGGATCTGAGTCTTCTGATTCTCCTTCTTAGAAGAAGATGGTGTGCCGGTAGAGTGCTGAGAAGAGGAGTCAGATATCTGCTTCAGCTTCGGCTTCTGTGTGTCCTGAGATGACTTGGCAAGCAATGCCTGTGACTGTGAACCTGTAAGAGAATCCATCTGACTGAGCTTGGACTGATCATGAGTTAACCTGTCACAAAAGGTCTCAAAAGAGGGCATGACATGCCGAGTACCCAGTGCATCCATAATGGAGTAGAAGGTAGAAGTGAAGATCTGATAAGGACCACGAAGCTTGGAGAGTATCAGGAAGATACACTCATCATCTGACTTCATCTTTCCAGCAACCTGTAAGATAGATCGAAGGGACTTGACCTTCATCAGGAAGTCCTCAATGCTAGTGAATGAGTCAGGTGCCAAGGCGGTGAACTCTACATCTACCTGGAGAATCCTAAACTGATCTATGGTGCCAAACAAAGTGGAGACCTTGTCCCACATATCCCTGGGTGTAGTCAGGCCATCCAGGTGGAACAATAACCCATCTGAAATGTTCATGGCAATGAGGCCCATTGCCTCATCCTTCCTGTTTCTGTGCATAAGTGCCTCATAAGGCCTCTGAAAAATTGGCTGAGCCACATCCATGCAGGACCATAAACCTCATGACATGAGGAGTTTGGTCATGTGTGGCTTCCATGTGTGGTAGTTGTGAGGTGTCAGTCGAGCCACAGAGGGGTCCGACATTGAAAGAAGAAGAAGACGGAAGTAGAAGGGTCTTTCTGAATGAAATGAAAGAAAGTAAAATGCACCCCCCCACAATGTAAAATTCTGTCCCCTGAGCACCTCAAATGAACAACTACTAAAAGCACACAAAGAAAAATGAGGAGAAAACCTGAGTTCCAGAAGCCGAACAGGAGCAGAAAGGAAGGTGTGACTTTGACTATGAAAAACAACAACCAAATGAAAAAAATAGGAAATGAGACCTATACCAATGCGTCCATCTTGGAAACACCTTTTCGGTGATATTTTGTTTTCCAAAAAATGAGCTCGTATGCTCAAGTTATGAGCAAAAAACCAACTGCCCCTCAAAATGCATGCTCCCTGGAAAAAAATAGGCACTAGCTTAAATTTGACAGCCGTATGGCTGTCACCGGACGTCGGCGGCGCTCCAGTGGTCAGTGGGTGGCGCCACCGGTGGGGCGGCGGTCTGTCGGGGTGCCGGCGGTGGGCGGGCCAGGCGGCGCTCGGGCGGGGAGGAGGGGCGGGGTTGCAACGGTGGCGGGCCGGTGGGGCGCTGGTGGCGCAGCCAAGCAAGGGTTGCGCGGTGGCTGGGCACCGGTTGCGCACCGGTTTAACAGCCGGTGGCGGAGGCCCTATGGTGGTGCGCGGGTGGCGCAATCTTCCAACACTGTATGTGTTATTTTAAACGCATAAAAAACCATATAAAATGGGTTTTTTTTTATTTTTTTCAAAAAGTTTCAAGAAATGACCTCGATTTTTGAGCCGTATGGCCCTAGGAGGCCAAGAAATTTTCCCTGTGCTCTCGGATGCTAAATAGGTCAAACTTTATGTGATTTCAACTCTCCTGGGCCTTCTGAATGCAATGGCGAAGTCTGTTTTGGCTCAAACAGCTCCAAACAGTAGCGCCTCCTTAGAACTCACAGAAAGAACCCCAGAGAGGCTGTGACTGACTTCTTCGAATCGCGGCTTCAAATATCTTCAAACCAGACAGCAGCAGGGCAGCTCTGATACCATGTAGGAATTGCTAACATGCAAATCTACAGACCCCGAATACACCTGCATGCAAGAACCTGATACAAAGTAGAAGCAGAAAGATAAAAAAGAAGAACTCAGATGTTTACTCAAAGTGTGAGAGCAAAATTATCAACTGAATTAATTAAAGACAATTACAAAGTTCAACCTTATAAAGGTGAACTAAACCCTAAAAGGAAAATACTAGGTTGCGCATTATTAAATAGGAATTAATTAATAACGCACCTAAGAGAAGCATAAGCTAAAAGAGTAATAATACTCTAACACTTGGTTGGGGCATTCTCTAGTGATCAAGAAATACTTACTAGTGATACAAAAACCATGTCATCCAATGTTTCAATTCTATTAAGTTATTTTTATGGTCCAAAAATGTGGAGTGAAAAAATCTAATGTGGACTATTGGTATGCGCTAGTGTTTCTAACATGGTGTTTGGATCTCACCATAGTGTGTGGAGGTTGGGATACACTTGGAAGGCTAGGTGATTCACTGGCTAGTGTATTTCTACACATTTGAGATGGGAAAGTTGTTTTAGGAATTATGAACCCATCATTGGGCTATGTGTAGCGGGTTTGTGGTTCCTCTCTCTTTTGGAGTGGATCATGCTTCTTGATTTAGGTTTGGGTCATGCATTTAATGATTATCTCTTATCTATGTGGGTTCATGTTATATGTGACCTATGCATTTAATGATTATCTTTTACATAGTTGGGTGATGCAATAAAGGATGGAGAAACCTCAAGGAGATTAGTCCAATCGTTATAGCCAATAAAACACTACCGAAAAAAAAAACAAGAACAAAAACAAGCCAAGAATGATAGAATGAAAGATCATCATTGTATTATTCATAGAAAATAATTTACAATAGATCTTCAACATGTAGTCTTACATGCCAAGCATACATTCCTGATTACATTCGGAAAACCCCTTACAAAACCTAGCCAACTAAAGCCAAATAATCTTATTAAATTTACCTACCCCTTAGGAAAAAGTCCATAAGCTAATAAAGCAATCAAAACATTAAGTTAGCCTAGAAAAGCTCATATTTCCCAATAATTGTCTGGTAAGTGCACCAAGATAGTGTACAAAAATGGGGTATAAGTGGCAACTTTTTTTCTGTAATCATGTAAACCTGAACTTCAAGGAGAAATTTGAGAGTCATGCACTCAAAATCATAAGATGTGCAAATAAAAATAATTGTATTAATTAGAATCTAGTTTCTAAACTACTAAAGTTTTTCTTAAAATAACATTTGATGCATGAAAAATTGTTCCTAACGTTTTCAGAAAAACATAACATAGCTATTTACGTGTGCTTGAAAAAATATATATAGTTAGATTTGGTATTTTGCAAAACCATTTGGCAGGATGATCGGTAAGAGTGAGATCTAGAAGTTCTCTTTTTTTTTAAAAATTTTTAGTTGAGTATTTTTTATTTATGATTTTTTTAAGTGACCGCATCCTAAAAATTTGGTACCTGCTCATGCAGTAGGAAGAACATGCATCAAAATAATAAAAAATGAAAACTTTTTTAAAAAGCGTATAGAATCTAGTGTAGACTAGTAATATCTAATTTGTTTTGAATTTGGTCAAGTAGATCAAATATTATTAAAACAAATGGAAGACATATGTCAATGAGGACTATCAAGACACTGGTAAATAAAATTAAACTTTAGTATGATAATTTTGTCCAAAAATTGAAACATTTATATGGTTAGAAAGCTCAGACGATGTGTGAAATTATGGTGGTAATGTTACAATTACCCACTTGATGATGTTTAAACCTGATGATGTAGAATTTGAGAAACTTGTTCTGAAGAAAAAAACATGTGAAAAGGGAGGTAAATGGAGGCAAATGAGGCTCCCAAGACCCAACCTTGTTATCTAGGCCTATTAAATACCCTCATTCCTAGCTTTCAAAGTTACCAAACATAAGCCCAATTAATTTACTTTAATTTAAAGTAAGAAAATTGTGTTAGGGATGTTTTGCTATTTTTTTGGGTGGGTGGCCACTTTTTTGCACACCATCTTGGTGGAATTACCCAATAAGAAAACATGTTACCACAAATAGGGCAGGACCCAAATCATTCTAGAACAACCTCAAATGAAAGAAATAAGTTTGTATCAAATGTATCATTGAGTTGGCATGATCATTTAAATGGAGATTCCCATCGGAAGATCGGAAAATGATCAGAAATTACAATTACTGACTGGGAAAATGAAGAAAAGAACAGTCACACAAATAATATACAAAATCTCACATGCAAAGAATCAAAATGATATTTGATCATAGGATAAGGTCCAACATGAAGCCAAAAACACACTATAGTGACTGCAACACAAAAAAACAACCAAAAATTGACCGCTAACAGAAACAACAAACTGATCAAACAAGAAAAAAAATATTTGTGTTTAATGCAAGATTGTTAAGATCCCTTGATTCTCCTGCATCAGACACTCAAGGTACTTGAAAAGTGATCCTCTCACTTTTCTAGGGCCAGAGGAAAACCAAAGTGGTCAACCTCATCCTAAGATATCCACAAAGAATCCTCTACTAGCTTTTCCTTCCAGTAGACAAGATATTGCATATACTTCTTTAACATAACAAATGTTATATATAAAATGTAAAATAATAAATGGATTGTGTTTCAAGAAATGGATATTTATTAAAGAAATGGATGTTTTATACCAAAATGTAAGATACAAAATGTGTATTTGAAATGTAGGGGGTAGATAAGAGGTTCCCCTTTTATCCTTAGATATACAAATAAAGATCCAAATAGATTAATCCCAAAGGAAGGATCAATACACAAATGAATCAATCATTTGGAAATAAATGTAAAGAGGAAGATCTTAAATTTCAGTTTATAGAAAATAATGTGTGATAGATATAGAAAGATTAAGAACTTTTATTGAAATGGATAGGAAAAAAGTACTAACCTTCAAATGTTATAGATCTAAAGAATGTTGTTTTTAGGGGTCTGCACACAATTTCTGGAAAATCTTAGACCAGATCGGGAATAGAAAAATAGAGATGAAAAAAACCCAGAAATATTTTTCCATTCTAACAGAGTTCCGATTTTGACCCTCAAGTCAATGTCACCATTGACCCAAAATTTCTAGTTTTGACCTAGGGCATAATCGACCTAAAAATTCTCTGACAGGAAATCTATTTTTGGATCCTGAAAGTTTTTTGAAAAGGGTATCCAAATTTGCATTCCAATCTACTATTTTGAACCTGTATGTACAAGAAAAATGGATTTTTTTGTTGGGGGAGGGGTTTTCCTTGGTAAAACCCCAGTTTTGGAATTAACCTCAAAGTATAATTGAAACTGCATAAGTAAAACAAATTAAATGAACAAATTCACCCTGCTTGTAGAAACCCTTGTGGCGGATTCAAATTCGTGGATCCACAAGTATGTATGCACCAACTGGATGTAGAATATAGAATGTATAATGTGGGATGTCTCAAAACAATTTCTTGTAGATCTTCAACACCAATCTTGAATGGATCTTGGAATAGGAAGAGGCTTGGAGGAATGTGGATGAAGAAATCTTCAACAGGAAGGCTCCATAGAGCTTGAATCCTTCAATGGCTACCAATGGATCTTCTTGATGAATTGAGTGCTTGAGAAGTGCTTGGATGTTTGAGAATGGATTAATGCTTCAATAGCTACTTGGCTTGCTTAAAATATTGCTTCTTCACCTTTGGATTTCACTCTTTAAGTGTTTGATAGTTGATGATCACGGTTAGAGAAAATGAGAATAGAAAGATTCCTTATATATGAATCTAGGGCACAATCTTCTAGAGAGGCCTACATAGGATAATTAAATTCCAATTAGACCTATATCTCTAGAAGAGGACCTATATTAAATATAATTTAAGATTTTTTGTTCTGAATACCAAAAAAGTCGACCCGGAAACAGGAATTAACTCTTTCCAATGCCCGACATCCAGAAACCCTGGAAATCTGGAATGTGGACCTTAGGTCAGAAAAAGGTTGATTCTGACCTAGGTCAAGGTTGATTTTGACCTTGTCCTAGGTCAAGGTCATAGTTGACCTTGACCCAAAAAGGTTGACTTTGACCCTAAAGCCAAAATCCCAGTTTGTAGTTTGGAATGTCAGAAACAGGCTAGAAAAACTGGGAAATGGGGCAGAACAGAGGAAAAAAGCCAGATCCAAGTTAAAGATCCATTCAAGGTTCCTGAAATGACCCAAAACCACTTACTCGGAAGGATAAACCAATCTACAATGGAAGTGATTCCATTTTTTGACTATACATTTAGCCCCCACTTTAGAAAGAGTATGGACTCAACGCAAACTCTTGGTAAAAGATATCATAAAGAATAGATAATATTATTGTAATCAGAAGGGAAAAAGGAATCCTCAAGTCTTTATCAACCCTAAGATCATGATAAGAGAGACATCACCAGTTAAGGAGAAAAAGAGAGAGGGTGTGATTACCTCGCCCAATGAGAACTTATGTCCCATTGTGAACCACATAAGGAAACAGTGCAACTGGAAAGATGGAATTGAACCGCCTAGTGAATGTGGCTACTCACTGGTCAACCCATCAAGAAGATCTGATCTTAAGGACACCTTCCAACTTTAAGGGATCAAAACTTTGTAAATTGAAATTGGAAGGATCAAGAGATTCGTATAGATTTAAACTAGAGGGATCAAGAGATCATATAAGGTAAATATCCATGCTTTAAGGATTAGTTTTTAATCCATAAAGGGAAAAAATTTTAAGTTTGAAAATATTTTGAGCGTGCGTGTGTGAAAAAAGTGAGTAGAGAGTATGCCCCCATGTTAAAGTCATTGCTAACACTTTACCAGGAGAAATGGATTGAATGGAAACATAAACAACTCTACTGACTATGTTTCCACTATGAGATGCCCCCAAATGAAGAAAAATCAAGGGAAATACCACATAAACGTACAAAGAACATAGAAGGGATCTACCTATTGTGGGGTCAGTATGATCATAGGATAATATGTATATATAGATATGATATTATTGCAAATTAATTGACATCATTCCCCAAATAAAGTATAACTACAATCACAATAGAGGAAATGAAACTCAAGAGTTATGAAGAAGAATCTTTTCAGACCACAACATGGAGACCAAAAAGACTCAGTGCTACCATGTTGCAGATCCAAGCCGACTACACAAGGAAAACATTTACGAACAATAACACAAGTACAAAATAACATGAAAACAACATAAAGAAGAATAGAGATACATATAGAGGAATTGTATAATAGGTTTGATTCCTTTATCACCTTGCACCAACAAAGTAACAAGGGTCGTATAAAAGAGTCTAACAAACATATAGCAAACACATTACGAGAGAAGCACAATACAATAATAAAACACAAAAAGGGATACCATGAAGGATAAGCCAATCAGGCACATCGCCTACTTTCCCCATCTCAATTCATATCATTTAGGGAAGGTGGGAAACTTGCAAAAGGGACTATATCCATTAAAGTAGGAATAATAGCTAGTTCCAAACAAGGATCCTCTTGAGAATCACATTGCTCGATACTAGGTGTAATTATTAATTGAGTTGAAAGCATATGAGGTAAATCCGTATCAAGATTGATGGTCTCATATTCATCACTAAGATCAATAGGATCATCAAGAGTATCCTCTTCATCAAGATTAATTAAAATAGGATCTAAGATGCGAATAGGATCATCACACTCATTCATCTTAACATCATTATGAATATTAACTATTTCCAACACATCAGGCATAGGTTGGTCAAAAGAAGGTAAAGAATTTCAAAGAACATAAGCATAGGCCCTAGCATTATCTCTACGCTTCTTATAACATTCATTAGCATATTTGTTATGCTTCACTTTGTTTGACACATGTTGAGAACTAGGAGGAATAACTACTAGTTCCTTCATAGGTTCTATAGGAGGATTGGTAGGATTCGTAGTAGGTAGAGAAGTGACACTGGGAGGTTGAGTAATAGAGCTAGTTGTAATAGATAAAGGAGGTAAAGAAGGAGTGGGAAAAAGAACATGGTTAAGATCTATTCGAGGCATGCTTAACTTGACAATCTTGCATTATTTATAGGCTTGATATGAATGAAAAAGGTTGTTAGGGAGAGGAGGACATAAATTAGGTAACAAAGGCCAAAAGAAATCAAGATTAGCACAATCTCTAGGCCTAGAAGGTTGATACAAACTATGATTAATCATTTTCACTTCTCTATTATGACTGAACTTGAGACATTTATGAATAGGAGAAGCAATAGCATGCATAGAAGTTATCCAAGGAAAACCAAATTTGACTTGAAATTGGTTAGAAGTAGGAATGACAATGAAGGTAGTATCTACAACTTTGCCACAAAGTTCAACAGGAAAGTTAAAAGAACCAAGTGCAGGATAGAGAAAAACAATACAAGTTTGGATCCATGCATCAGATGGATCATAACAATCATGTTGTAGGTTTTTCATAAAAAAAATTCTTCAGTAATGATATTTATTAAATATGTGGGATCAGCAAGACAACTTAGCATAGGTATCTTAGCAATCCTAGCATAAATATAAAGGGGACCATCAGGAGCCTTAATAGTCTCAGAATCATCAAAGGTAATTGAGAGTTCCTGAGGTCGTTTATCTTTAGGTTGTTTCTAAGGTTTAGGTGGAACTTGAAGTTGAAGTGGAGGTGAAGGATCTTGAATAGTAGGTTGAGGTGAAACAGTGCACTCCACATGATTAACAATGTGATTAAGATCATCCATCTTTGAATTGCAAACAATATTCACAGAAGATGGTTGAGCGATGGTATTAGTATCATGTGTAGGTAAAGGATTCGTATAGATTTGAAGGTTTTGATTAGGAGGAGAGACATATTTTTTCCCATTACCATCAAAATTATGAAGAGATAAAGCATTAGAATCAATTAAGTCTTGAACCTTATGCTTTAGAGAATAACATTTTTCAGTATCATGGCCATTATGGTGATGGTATTGGAAAACATATTTAGAATCAAAGGATTTTGATGCTATCATATTAGGAAAAAGAGGTTGAATAGGAGGCAAGGTAATCATATTAGCACTTAAAAACCTACTCATAATAGAATGTAAAGATTCAGAGAGAGGAGTAAACATACAATTCATACGGAAAGCAGTGGATGCAAAAGTGACATTGTTGGATGCAATAGAAACTTGATCAGCAACTGCATTCATTTGTTTATTGATATTGATATAGTTGTTAGGTTTCTGAAACTTATTAGGATTAGGAGCTGTGTCACTCTTATCAAATGGAACAGGAGTCATTGGAGTGATTCTCTCAAATTGACTCACTTGTAATTGATAATGATGAAGTGTTTCACAAAGTTGTTGAAAAGAAATAAATTCAATAAGTTGAATCTTATCTCTAATATTCTTTTGTAAATTTAAAATAAACATATGCTGAATATAAATATTAGGAACAAGATAAGAAATATGAGCATATAAATGCTTAAATATACCAATAAAATCAGTCAATTTTTCCTTAATGTTTTGTTTACAATGCATTAAATCAGTTAAGGAAACTTGCGGACCAATCTTATTTTTAAATTGTTGAATGAAGGTATTAGCAAGTTTAGGAAAAGAATCAATAGAATAAGGAGGTAAAGAACAATACCATTGCAAGGCCTTATCAAGAAAATTCCTAGCAAACAATTTAGCTAAAATCCTATGGTCATGAGCATAATCACTACAAAGGATTTGAAATGTTTTAACATGAGTAACAGGATCTCCTTTACCATTGTAATTCTCAAGGTGAGACATATCGGCTTCCTAAGGAATAGTAGCATGAATAATGTCTAAGGATAAAGGACTACCCATGTCACATGTAGGAATGCTAAAATTGGATTGGATTAAGGATGCAAGTTGTTGTTGTAAAGATGACACAGTTTGAGCCAAACTAATAATTGTGTAATCATTAGAAGAAATAGGTGGCATAGAAATATTAGGAACCCTAGGAAAAGTGTAGGAAGCAGCAGGAATGGAAGACGCAACCAGTGGAATACATGGAACCTTATTTGGAAGGGGATTGGAATAAGTAAAAGGCACACTATGATATGAAGGTTGTGAGGTACGTAGAGATACCGGTGGAACACTCACATGAATAGATGAAATTGGAAGAGATGTAGTGATCAAAGGAGGAGTATAAGTAGGAATTCTAGGTAAAGGAATAGAAGAAGGTCCCTCACTAGTGACAGGAGGAGTGAATGCTAGCTCTTGAGCCTCTTGAGCTAAAGGTTTAACATTAAAATGCACAATATGAGTGATACCATGCAAGAGATTAACACCTCGATCACTATCACAAAGGAATTTCTTAAGAGATTCTATATCTTGGATCGAATCTTGATTATGGTTTTCTTGAATAAGCCAATTTCTAATTTTATCAAGTTCTTTTGAAAGTTTTTGGACTTGTTCAGGAGGAACTCTTAAAGCATTTTCCTCATCACGAGATGAGTGAGAAGAGTTATGCTCCATAGAAGAATTGAAATCATGAGTGATCAAATTTTCATCTGGGATCCAAAGGAAAGGAGAAGAAGACTCATGATCAAAGGAACCCATAAGTCTATGACTTATTCTAATTGGGATACTATAAATAGGACTGGAAGTGGTAAAGCTCATACACCAATGCAATAAAAATCAACTAATTTAGGAAACACAAGATTTTGATTTTACTTTTTTTGAAATGTAAATGCAAGAACATAAAAAAAAAAAAGCTAATCTAATATGCATGAAATATCTAACAATAAAGATGTAAATCTAACACCAAAAAGAAAGAGTTGTCTATTGCGGGTTCACCAAAATGTAACATAAGAAATAGGATGTGTTTAAAGACATGGATGTTTATTAAAGAAATGGATTTTTGTTACCAAAATGTAAGATATAAAATTTGTATTTGAAATGTAGGGGGTAGATAAGAGGTTCCCTTTTTATCCGTAGATACACAAATGAAGGATCCAAATTGATTAATCCTAAAGGAAGGACCAATACACAAATGAATCAATCATTTGGAAATAAGCATAAAGAGGAAGATCTTAAATTCCCATTTATAGCAAAGAATGTGTGATAGATCTAGAAATATTAATAACTTTGATTGAAATGGATAGGAAAAAAGTACTAACCTTGAAATGTAACAAATCTGAAGAATGCTATTTTTGGGGGTCTACACTCAGTTTCTAGAAAATATGAGACTGGATCTGGAACAGAAACACAGAGACAAACAAAACCCAGAAATATTTTTCCATTCTAACATAGTTCTGATTTTGACCCTCAAGTCAATGTCACCATTGACCTAGAAATTTTGATTCTGACCTAGGCTAGAATTGACCTAAAAAGTCTCCGACAAGAAATCTATTTTCGGATCCTGAAAGTTTGCCGAAAAGGGTATCCGAATCTGCAGTCTGATCTGTTGTTATGAGCCTATACCTGTAAGAAAAATGGATTTGTTTGTTGGGGGGAGGGTTTGCCTTGGTCAAACCATAATTTTGGAATTAACCACAAAGTATAATTGAAATTGCATAAGTAAAATAAAGTAAATGAACAAATTCACCTTACTTGTAGAATCCCTTGTGGCAGATTTGAATCCATGGATCCACAAGTATGTATGCACCAAATGGATGTAGAATATAGAATGTAGAATGTGGGATGTCTCAAATCAATTGATTGTAGATCATCAACACCAATCTTGAATGGATCTTGGAATAGGAAGAGGCTTGGAGGAATGTGGATAAAGAAATCTTCAACAAGAGGGCGTCATAGAGCTTGAATCCTTCAATGGCTACCAATGGATCTTCTTGATGAATTGAGTCCTTGAGAAGTGCTTGGATGCTTGAGAATGGATGAATACTTCAATGGCTACTTGGCTTGCTTCAAATATTTCTTCTTCACCTTTGGATTTCACTCTTCAAGTCTTTGATAGTTGATGATCATGGTTAGACAAAATGAGAGGAGAAAGCTTCCTTATTTATGAATCTAGGGAACAATCTTCTAGAGAGGCCTAGATAGGAGAATTAAATTAAAATTAGACCTATATCCCAAGAAGAGGACATATATTAAATATAATTTAATATTTTTTGTTTCGAAGACCAAAACAGCCGACCTAGAAGTGTGAATTAATTCTTTCCAAAGCCCGACATCCAGAAACCCTTCAAATATGGAATTTGGAGCTTAGGTCAGAAAAAGGTTGATTCTGACCTAGGTCAAGGTCGAGATTGACTAGAGGTTGACCTTGACCCAAAAAGGTCAACTTTGACCTGGAAGCCAAAATCCCAGTTTGCAATTCAGAATGTTAGAAATAGGCTGGAAAAAGTGGGAAATGGGGTAGAACAGGGGTAAAAAGCTAGATCTAAGTCAAAGACCCATTCAAGGCACCTAACATGACCCCAAACCACTTACTTGGAAGGCTAAACTAGTCTACATTAGAAGTGCTTCTATTTTCCAACTATACAACTTCTTACCTCTTGTACTTTGACCAAGTCTACTATCTAAGATCTTCTCCATCTTATCCATATACTTATTAGGATACTATTGTTCAACATATGATCCTTCACTGCTACTACAATTTGATTCATGATACTCATACAAATCAGTGACATTGAAATCTGGTGATATATCCATGTCCTCTGGTAAGTCCATGGAATATGTATTCCCTGATCAAATATCCTGAAGATCCTACAAGGACCAAACTTATTCATCCTCAACTTGTTATAAGTTCCAATATGAAATCTAACCTTCTGCAATTATACCATAACTTCATCTCCAACTTGAAATGCCTTATGTCTCCTCTTTATGTCTACTCTCCTCTTATAAACTTGACTCATTCCCTCCAAATGATGTCTTACTCCTCCAGGAAATGATCTCATAACCTGAGAAAATTCCTCTCCTTCAACACTCTTCTTAGTATCATGACTGATATCCCTTAATTCTACAAGTATACAATATTTACAATTCATTACAAATACTTTCGGATCTGCAATCCATGCTCAGAATTAATTTCCACACATTACAAGTCTGAAGTTGGCCAGGAAATAAGTCTTCTCTAGAATACACGCCATAGCTGACGTCATCAATACCCAAATAGAAATTAAACTTAACCCATTTCACAATCATATATCAGCTCTCCATAAGTAAGCTCACAAGTTCTGAAACATCTTCCTCAGCAAGATATGCCTGAAACACAAAGACCTTCTCTGTCCAAAATCACAGTCATAGTCCAAAAAAATAGTCTTTACTAAAATAGTTGTAACATCCATGATATGCAACATAAAGTCAAGCAGCCTAAGATGTAAGGTCAAAAATAAGTCTTCTTCTTAAATCCAACTTCTCTCATTTTGGTTCATCTGTACAGTGTCTGTACATGCCTTCCAGTCAAGTAACTAGTTTGTCTTCTTCCACAGAAATATATGTTGACATCAGTGACAAAACATGAGTATCAACAACATGATTAGTACCAAAAAATGATATTATCCAACAATCTCCCCCTTTGGCATTGATGGCAACATATGGGAAAATCCATATGCATCAACCCAAAAGTACTCTCTCTTTACAATCTTCTCAATATCCTCAACAAATCTCCCCAAAATAGTAGGGATTTTCACATAGATTCCTTCCCCCTTTGGCAGCAATGGCAAAGGGTGCCATAACTCATCTGTAGTTTTTGGTAAGGTGTAGGTTTGTCAAATATTCATGTCCAATTAGGTGCAAGATCACCCAAATGTGCTCCATAGTGTTCACCTATGATCACTCCCCCTAAGGAGTAGATCCATACATCAAGTCCAGAGAATAATATAGTTCTGAGATCCACTGGACTGATGCATATCTGCATCATTTAATTACCATTGTGAGGGGCCATCACCCCAAGCATGCCTCTGAGGTATTCAAAATAATTTTTTGGCAAAGGTTTAGTAAATATATCTGCTATTTGTTCCTTTGTGCTTATGTACTCCAGTTTAATCTCGTTAGCAGCTACCTTCTCCGTTAAGAAATGATACATGATAGAAATATGTTTAGTCTTTGAGTGCATTATAGGATTCTTTGACATTTTTATTGTACTTGTATTATCACAATGAATAACCACTGGCTCCTTGAAAATTATTCCAATATCTTCCAGTGTTTGTTTCATCCAAACAACTTGCGTGCAATTTATTGCAGCAGCTACATATTCTAATTCAGCAATAGATTGAGCAATACAGTTCTGCTTCTTGCTTAACCAGGAAACCAATCTCTTCCCAAGGAAAAATGCACCACCACTTGTGCTCTTTCTGTCATCCACCTTACCTGCCCAATCTGCATCAGTAAAAGCCTGCAAAGTAAAATCATCAGATTTTTCATACCAAAATCCATATTCCACAGTTCCTTTCAAATATCTGAAAGTTCTTTTCACACCAGCAAAATGTGTTTCTTTAGGACCTGCTTGATATCTAGCCACAATTCCAACTGCATTGGTAATATCTATTCTAGTGTGTGTTAGATATTGTAGACCTCTAATCATTGATCTATACTTAGTCTGAATAACACTCCTAGTCTCATCATCACTAGTCAGTTTGTTTCCAGTCACCATAGGTGTTACAACAGGTTTACAATCTTCCATTCCAAACATTTTCAAAATTTCCTTAAGATACTTGATCTGAGATATAAAAATCTCATTCTTTCTCTGATTAATTTGCAAACCAAGAAAATATTTCATCTCACCAATCATAGACATTTCAAACTCATTCTCCATTTATTTAGCAAATTTCTTACTCATTTTGTCATTACCTCCAAAAATGATATCATCAACAAAAACTTCTATAATCAAGATTCCATCTTCATCAGCTCTTAAATATAAATTACTATCTGCATTACCTTTTGTGAAACCAAGATAAAGTAGATATTTGTCCAGTCTTGCATACCATGCCTTTGGTTCTTGTTTCAATCCATACAGTGCCTTCTTTAATCTGCAAACCATGTTTTCATCATTTGTAAAAGGAAAACCATTAGGTTGCTCAGTGTATACCTCTTCCTCTAGATCACCATTTAGGAATACTGACTTCACATCCATCTGATACACTTTAAAGTCTTTATGTGCAGCATAAGAAAGAAATAGTCTCACAGCTTCAAATCTATCAACAGGAGCAAATTTCTCTTCATAGTCTATACCTTCTTGTTGTGAGTAGCCTTTACAAACCAATCTAGTCTTGTTTCTTACCACTGTACCTTTCTCATTCATCTTGTTTCTGAAAACCCATTTAGTGCCAATCACATTTTTGTTCTTAGGTCTTGGAACCAATTCCCAAGTGTTGTTCTTCTTAATCTGCTCAAGTTCTTCTTCCATAGCTTTAGTCCAAGATTCATCTCTACATGCTTCATCAATAGTCTTTGGTTCAACTTGAGAAATCAAACAAATATCTTCTCTAGCCTTAGATATATTCATTATACCTTTACTTGTATCACCAATAATTTGATCTTCAAGATGGTTCTTCTTAACATACCTTGGTGTCTTATGTGGCTTAGTATCTTCAATCTGTTCATCTTCACTTTCATTTTCAGTCATCAGAGGTTCATTC
Organism: Thuja plicata; assembly: GCA_018584345.1. NCBI lineage: Eukaryota > Viridiplantae > Streptophyta > Pinopsida > Cupressales > Cupressaceae > Thuja > Thuja plicata. Next base: position 4,326,753 of record MU226267.1, on the reverse strand, counting down.
TCAATCATCAAAGGCTCTTCCGGTTCTATAGTAACTTATTTTGTTTCTATAGTCTGATCACATCCATACATTCTTTCCTGAATTTGGAACTTTTCATCTATCTTCACATTGGCGCTTGCAATCAACTTTCTTAATCTCAGATTAAAACATTTGTATGTTTTACTTTTAGTAGAATAACCAAGAAAGATTCCTTCATCACTACTAGCATCAAATTTTCCAATCTCTTCTGATATAACATTTACTTCCAAATATTCTAAAGTACTTCACAGTAGGTGTATTATCAAACCATAATTCATAAGGAGTCTTACTTGTACCTTCTCTAATTTGAATTTTGTTCAGTGTGTACACAGCAGTCCCAACTGCTTCTCTCCAGTGAACATGTGATACATTTCCTTTCAGCAACATAGTCCTTGCAGCATTTAGTATAGTTCTTTTTCTTTGCTCTACTATCCCATTCTACTATGGAGTTCTAGGGGATGAAGTCTGTCTGTATATCCCAGTCTCTTCGCAGTATGTATTGAATAGTTCTGAAGTAAACTCTCCTCCTCTGTTTGATCTCAAACATTTCATCTTTAAACCAGATTCATTCTCAACTTTTTCCTTGAATATCTTGAATTTGTCAAATGCCTCAGATTTCTCTCTCAGATATGTAACCCACACCATTCTAGAAAATTCATCAACAAAAAGTATAAAATATCTTTCACCATAGTATGATCTTGTTCTTGTAGGACCACATAGATCTGTATGCACTAGATCCAACTTTCCTTTTGCAGAATAGGCCTTGCTCTTGAAAGTGCTTCTAGTTTATTTCCCCATGACACATTCTCTACACATAGTGTTATATGGCTTCACAATTCTAAGTAGATCTCTTACTACTTTTGTCATACTTTCCTTCACAATGTTATCAAAATTAACATGAAAAAATCTTTTGTGCCATAACCAACTATCATCAACTTTAGAAATAAAAAAAAGTAGCTTTAGATGTGTTAAGTTCAAATATATTACCTCTAAATTTAGAACCAGATGCTATCAATTCTCCTATCTTACTCTTGATAGAACATTTCCCATTAAAGAAATTCAGCTGATAACCCTTGTCCACTAGTTGTCCAATACTCAAAAAGTTATGTTTAAGTCCATCAAAAAGTAATACATTGTTAGTGTTAGTCTTCCCATCCAAAGAAATAGATCCAACTCCAATAATAAGTTTAGGAGTATTGTCATCAAATCTGACAACACCACCATCATGTTTCTTTAAACTCACAAACTTATTCATATCTCAAGTCATATGGTGTGAACATCCACTGTCTATAACCCACTCACGTTTCTTTTCAACTCGGGATACTAGGGATTTTCCCTCATGCATAAGTGCATCATCTTTAATAGAAATGAATCCAATCTCATCAAAGTTATCATCCTCATCATCATATATTCCCTCACTAGCATAATAACATTCCTTATCTTTTGAGAACTTAGACTTGAAAAACTTAGGTTTGTTCTTTGGGATTCTTGTAGGACATCTAGATGTAAAATGACCAATCTTATTATATGAAAAACATTTCAAAGGTAATTTGCCTTCAAATACACCCTTACCTCTCTTTTCTCTTCTAGCAATCAGTGCCAAAATTTCATCTAGCTTTCTTTCTTCTTCCTATATCTGTTCCCATTCATCAGCATAAGTTCCAAGTTCTTCTCTTACATCACTACTACTTGCATTTCTAGATAAGGTCTTCTTGTTCTTGTGCACAGTTGCCTTGAATGATGACTCTACCCTAGGTAAAGTGTCTCCCAATTCTGCAGCCTCGAATGTAGTAAGCTTGCCAATTAGCATCTCTCTGGTGAAGTTTGGTGTTAAAGGTGTGATCTCCTCTATAGCCTGTACTTTGGTTCTATATGTAGGTGTCAAAGATCTAAGAATATTTTCAATTACTTCTTCCTCACTGTAAGTACCTCCAGAGTTCGTAATACCAATAACTACCTAAGTAATTCTCTGTACATATGCTCTAACATTCTCATCTTATGTCATCTTCAATGATTCCATCTTTGTTTTCCAGTTCTGTAACTTTTCTTGTTTTGTAAATTTGTCTCTAACATATAATGCTTCCAGTCTTGTCCAGATCTCATGTGCAGAGTCCAATTCCTTCAATTCAATGAATTCTCCTCCATATAGGGTGTTGATCAGAGATTCCCTTGCAACCATATTGTAGGAAAATAGTTTCTTTTTGTCTTCAGTAGCCTTTTCCAGCTCGTCTTCGGTCACTATCTTTTCATTCTTCTTTGTGATCATCCAGTACTCAATTCCTAGACATAGAAAATGTGTTCTCATCTTGTTCTTCCAACTGTCAAAGTTTTCAGGATCAAACTTTGGACTATCCTTCCTATAGTAAGTCATCTTCAGGATCACCTCAAGCTGTTAAAATTTCTCCCTAAGGACCAGCAGCTCTAACACCAATTGTTAGGAATAACAGTCCACAAGACAACTGAGAGGGGGGGTGAATCAGTTGTGCAATAGATTATTAAAATTTAAACTTTATGAACCATAACAACAAAAATAAATAACACAGTAACTGCCAACACCATAACACAATGTTTGTTGTCGAGTAAACCTTGTTAATGGTAAAACCCTGGTGGGAATTAACACCCACAAAATAATGTACTGAGAGTATAGTATCCCTGTTAAAAGATATTATCCCTGTTAGGAGCTTGTTATTACATTACAGTACACAGTCCCTATTAGGAGTTAATGAAAGTAATAGGTGTATGCGGTAGATTTGGCCTTGTTAATCAACCATACACTTCAACATAGTCCTTATTCATCAGATACACACAAGAATGAATATGAGATTATTCATCTTGCCTATCTGTATGATTCGACCTGTTTCCTTCTATCCAGATGGGGTTTGGAAATAGCTCTTAGAATGAGAGTCTCACAACCATAGACCAATCTAGAATGAAGGATTTATGCTTCCATGAATGCAATGCAATGATCAATATAGAAATGAAACATGCAAGATTAATCTAAATGATCCATTTAAACTAGAAATGAGATTAAAACTATGCCATGACTTTAATGAGATTATTCTATATGAGATTTGTTAGAGTAATTTAGCAATTGCTCTTTAGTGCTTAAGTTTCACTTAGGCAGGTTCTTTAGTTTTAGGAAAGTTTCTATTTCCTAGCAGTTGCCCTTTTAGGGTTTCGACATCCTTTATAAGGATTGTCATCTTTGTATTTCTTAAGGAGATCAGTTTGTAATCTTTATTATGTTAATAAAAATTATTTCTGTCACAATGGATTTGGGTTCTCTTTCATTTTGGCCGCCATAGCTTTCTGAATACTTCTATCCTCTTTCTGTCTTCTTCTTCTGTGTAACAACTTTGCATGCAGGTGATCTTGGTTGCATTGCGTTTTAGCAATCTCTACATGGTATCAGAGCTTTCCTGCTGTCAGCTGTTCGTTCTCAGTTGAAGCGTTCGAGGGTTTCAGAAGCTTTTTCGGCTTCTTTTCGTGGTTCTGGGGGGTCTCTATTTTTGGAGGCACTTTGGGCTCAAACGGACACCATCATTGTGTTTGGAAGGCCCAAAAACCCCAGAAACCATATAAGGCACGTCCGTTTTGGACACCGAGGCCTCAGGCGAATTTTTTCGGGCCTCCGAGGGCCGTACGGACACGCAAATCGATGCAAAAATTGAAAAAATTTGTGTTTTTATGCATTTTTGGAAACGCGTGCAGTACATTTACAAAGGCACCACCGGTGCGCCGCCGGCGCCCCACCGCCACCGGCGTGCGCCCGGCGCGCCGCCCCGTTTCCGCGGCCCCACTGGCTGCACCTTTCAAACGCGCCACCAGTCCTTCTGCTCTTGGCTCCGCCCTCCGCGGCCCGACGCCGCCCGCCGCCCCGGGATCTTCACCACCACCGCCGCCTCTTCGCAGCGGCCCCGCCGCTCATCTTCGCCGGCCACCGCTCTATGTTTGGGCCCGCAGCCTCCTTCGCAGCGGCGACTCCCGGCGCCCACCGCTCCCCGGTGGCGCCTTTTTCAGCGCCCGGCGGTGATTTCCTAAGCCCCCGTGGGCTTTAAACATTCGCGCAAGGTCATATGCGTGACCGAGTGCCTAAGTTTAGCC
>MU226267.1:4280222-4302880 GCA_018584345.1 Thuja plicata | reverse complement strand
TAGAAATGAAACATGCAAGATTAATCTAAATGATCCATTTAAACTAGAAATGAGATTAAAACTATGCCATGATTTCAATGAGATTATTCTATATGAGATTATGAACTAAGAATGTAGCAACAATTCAATATTCTAACAATGCATATGACTAGAAATTCAGGAAGGGTTTTGAATGAGAAATGGGAGTTCTTTTATAGACTCAGAGGTTGTTTAGAATAGAAACTTTCCTTTTTGAAATAAAACAGATAGAAAAGCCAGTTCAATTTAGAAATATTTCTTTAAAAGAATACAATAAATTGTTTTTCCTTTGCTTTAATTGTTTTCTTTCTTTGATTTTAATTGTTTTATTTGTTTTATCTGTTTTCTTTCTCTTTAAAGCATAATTAAAGAGAAGTTTCCAATTCTGAACTGAAGATAAGATTTTTGAGAGAATATTTAATTAAATAAATAAAATATGACCTCATAAATGTGTTTTTCTCAATTATTTGAATAATTAAATCCAATTATTGAAAATGAGGATATTTATTTAATAATTAAATATTATTTAATTCCTTTTTATGTGTCTTAGCTAAAGAGGGTGAATTTAATTTAATTAAAGTACTAGGACTTTATAATTAAATTAATTCAATCATAGGCTTTGTTTAGCCAATAGATATTTAGGAATTAAATATAATGTATGATTAATACAGATTTAGGATTTTTTGAATTTGACCCTCAAGTCAAGTAGAGTTAGTTAAAACTCAGAATTGCCTAGTACAATAGGACTTTGATGATCTAGAAGAGTGACAAATGCAACAAAATTGGTTAGGGTTGCAAGATGCCAATTTTGGGGTGTTATAGTAGGCTCACTGCCAAGGCTCACTGCCCAAAGAAGGTTAAAGCCACCCTCAAGGATTCACAATCTGCATCAAGTGTATACAACAAATACACAATCCAGTGAACTGTCTAATAGCAACTATCTTTTCTTGGTCAATTCCAATGAAGTACCAACTTTGTTCTCTATCCAATAGTCAAGCTTTGTAGCGTCACAAATCTCTGCTCTTTTCTTTCTCTACCACACTTTTCACAAATGAAAATATCACTCATATATACCCTCTTACAATAACCCATTAGGTCGGCCAGTTAAGCTTTCCTAATACACAATTAACTAGGTCATCCAATTAAGGCTTCCCATCATACAAATAATTACATAAGACCTTGCTAAGATACACATGGTGCCTATAACAAGTATACAATATTTACAATTCATTACAAATACTTTCGGATCCGCAATCCATGCTCAGAATTAATTTCCACACGTTACAACTCTGAAGTCGGCTAGGAAATAAGTCTTCTCCAGAATATACGCCACAGTTGACGTCATCAGTACCCAAACAGATATCGAACTCAACCCATTTCACAATCATATGTCAGCTCCCCATCAGTAAGCTCGCAAGTTCTAAAACATCTTCCTTAGCAAGATATGCCCAAAACAAAGAGACCTTCTCTGTCCAGAATCACAGTCACAGTCCAGAAAAATAGACTTTACTAAATTAGTTGTAACATCCATGATATGCAACATAAAGTCAAGCGGCCTTAGATGTAACGTCAAAACTCAGTCTTCTGCTTAAATCAAACTTCGCTCATTCTGGTTCATTTGTACAGTGTCCATACATGCCTTCCAGTCAAGTAACTAGTCTGTCTTCTTCCACAAAAATATATGTTGACATCAGTGACTAAACATGAGTATCAATAACATGATTAGTACCAAAAACTGATATCATCCAACATTTCAAAGTTTGAATTTTCCTTGTATTAATATAGAACTCATGTGATGCTAGTTTTCTTCTTTACATGCTTAATGTTTCATGTGGTGGCTATACAAGTTAAGTAGTATTGTTTTGGTTTATTTTTATTCATCCCCCCACTCTCAATAGTTGAAGTGTGTTCACCAAGTAGAATCATCTTTTGGATGTATGTATGCTTTATTAAAGTCATTTATCCTCTTAAGAAAATTGTAATCATTTTTATGTGGGGGTACGCCCTCTACTCATTGTTTCATGTCTTTTAAACATTAAACAATAAACTTTATAATATTTAAATATTTAAGAATGTTTAACAAAAAATTCATTACATCTTTTTATGCTCATGTGCACTATTTTACATTACTTTACAACATGCTCCTATGTTTTACCATAGCAGATTCCTATAGAGACAATGCTTTCCTTTAACCTAATCCTCCTTTCAAAATTTTAATCTCTCTCCTTGGATGGCCCACAGTAAATTAAAGTTTCCTAGGGTAGTTTGGTTGTGACCTCTATCTTTATTCATTTTAAGTGTTGCTTCTTTTTATCTTATTTTTGGACTTGATGAGGATCTAGGTGACTTGGGGTCTTGGAGTCTCCTTGACTCCTTGACCTTGATAAAAAAAGATCCAATGCTTTAATAGAATTCACTATGAGCATGAGGGAATCTCATAATTCTGCTAAAGTGGGGACTAAATGTATCATCCTAAATTATAACTATCGATAATTAGATGCTAGTTAGTCCCCATTTTATTATTTTTTGGCTTCCATATTTGTTATAGTTGATCTATCCCTTATTCCACTTGTCATCTTGACATCTTCTCCACAATCCTGACCCTTGGACCAAATTAAACAACCCTTTCCATAGGCTAAGTTTTCATATTCATGGGAATAGGTTGACTCAACCAGCCCATTACTAGAGGTTTGCCCCCAAAATTTAAATTGGGGGCTCATCTCAATTTAAGTGGGAAATCTGAAATCATGTTTTTATATGAATAATTAATATATTATATGAATATTAATTTTAGCTAAAATATGTTCTATTTATAATATTTAATATCCATATGTAAAATATTTTATAATATAATATAATATAGACCTTTAGCCTTTGGTCTTTTGCCAAAATAATTATAATATATTATATTATATATTACTTTTAATAAAAATAGATTACTTATTATTTCTATATTATTATTATTATTATTATTATTATTATTATTATTATTATTATTATTATTATTATTATCATCATCATCATCATCATCATCATCATCATCATCATCATCATCATCATCATCATCATCATCATCATCATCATCATCATCATCATCATCATCATCATCATCATCATCATCATTATTATTATTATTATTATTATTATGAAAGTATTTATTATTTAATATTATATTATTGTATATCTATATTTTGTTTTTGGTAAATGTGGCTAGGCCACAATATATTTTATTAATAATAGTAAAAAATTTACAAACCTGGTTTAGGTGGGAATACCAGTAGGAAAGAATCAGGAAGAAAACCTATGGTTGTAGTCCATGCAGATAAATTCATATACTAACATACTATTCTACCCAAATCAAGCCAAAAAGAGAAATCCACCTAGTAATGTGCCCAAACCTACCAAAAAAACCCAAACGAGAACTCCGAAATAATCCCAGAGAATCCATACAATCCCTATTATCCCATTACATCCAAGAAAGACCCATGAGAGAGAAAGGTAAGAGAAGAAGAAGGGGATCTGGGTGTTACTACTGAAGAATATTGTCTCTCATCCACCATAACCTGACAAGGAACCTCACCTAAAGCAGTATCCGCACCAAACATAATTAGTTGATCCTGCATACATAGTGCAAGAATTTGAAGGGGATTACACACCCATAGAAGCACACCTACACTGAGAAAAACTCTACCATTGGCTAAAATCCATATTAGTACCATTGATATAGTATGGAATATTATGGAAAAAAATTAAAATCCATGAAGCAAGAATATACTCTGAATCACACACATATATGAGAAGTAAAAAAGGATAGTTGTGAATATGATAAATCAGCATGGTAAGTTATCCTCAAATAACAATATCAATATTATACCAAATGTGACGAGAATTCATATACACTTCCTAGAGTGTGAATGGATCATCAATTGTCTTATTTGCCAAAAAATCAGCAACCATATTTGCCTCTCTGAAATAGTGAAGCTCAAAGGATTGAAAGGATGTTAATATTTTCAGGACCAAAGCCAGTCTGTATGTTAGTTTCCATGAGGAAGTCTTTCTAGAGTTAATTTATATCAAGCCAAATTAATTTTTGTAAAAAAAAGACAAGCTTTGAAGTGATCACAAAGATTAGGGTGAATAGTTGTAAGCCACCCTAGCCTGTGAATAATCTAATACCAACAATCAAGAGCAAAGGGGCAGTGAAAGAATAAATGATCGGAAGTTTCCAAAAACTATCCACATAAAATATAAGGAAAAACAACGGTAATCCCCAATCTATCAAGCCTGGCCCTAGTGAGGACCCTATCCTGGATGACCAACCAGGCAAAGGCCCCCAGCTTAGGAAGACATGCAGATCCCCATATATATAATATTGAGATAAGTTTAGGTTAACTTAGTGAAGAATATGATTACTATTATGTTCACAAGTATTATTAATGTTTAATAAGAATTGTGATTTATTGAAGGTTTAATTAGAGCTAATATTAGTATAAAATAATATAGAGATGGGGTTAGGTGAACGTTTTTCAATAAATATTATGATTTCCATTTCATTTACAATCACAAGTAAAGTTTGGCAAGAATTGTGGTTTATTTATTGTTCAATTAGAGTTAATATTTGTATAATCAATATAAACTATAGTTTATTAGGGCTCTTAAATAGATTCTAAAGCTATTTGTCTACGTATTTTTATATAGATTTATTAAATGACATATATGCTAGTAAGTTAGTCTTGAAAGACATTATGAAGTTAAATAAATAAATAATCTACACTTGCATTCTAAGATCAAGTAGATTTTAAATAATGAGATAGTGCTCACGTGCACCCCTATGATTATGTGTTAAAGTGGACTTTAAATAATGAAATAGTACCCATGTGTTTGCGTCGTATGATTGAGTATTAAAGTAAATTTTAAATAATGAGATAGTAAATAAATTTTTTTCCTACGATTGAGTGTTAAAGTGCATTTTAAATAATGAGATAGTATCCATGTATTTCCTATGATTGAGTGTCAAAGTGAATTTTAAACAAGTGCCATGTAGTGGCTAGTACTTGTCATAATTAATTATAATTTTAATTATATATGTAAATTTAATTCTAATTTTATTATCAGTATTAAATATGTTTTAATTAATAGTTATTTTTTTGTATTAAATATAGAGAGTTAACAAGAGAAGATCAACCACAAAACAATTCGGGGAGGCTCAGCCTTAGCCAAAAAGGGGCACAGACTACACAGAATTTACATAAAGCTGAAAAAAATGGAAGAGATAGAAAAAAAAAAGAAACAACCTTGTGAAGGATTCCATCATAGGCATCTTCCCACGCAGTCCATCCCAGAGGGTCTTCCATCTAGACGATGTTTCGTCGCTCCTAAATTGGAGAAAGCATGACAAACTTGTCCAAGGGGATCTCTATTCTCCTTGATTTCTTTCAGCAGCATAGAAAAGGTGTCATTGAAAGCATTGGGATTATTCATATTCCTCCTCCACTCATATCCATTCTTCATCTCATAGATGAACATAGTGGAAAAACCATCTTTAAGGAACTTGTTGAGATTTTTCTTCTCAATAAAGAGGGTGATAGAAACATGTTCAACAATTTTAAAGTAAGTTAGTCTATCAAAGGACTCAGTAAGAAATACAAAATTACCTTGAAATCTATCTTCATTTTTTATTTTCCATCTATACCAAAGTATATTAGAAGATAAAATAAACCAAAGGAAATTGTTATGTTTTTTAAGCCCATGGATAAAACCAGTGATAACTTCAAGAACATCAACATGGTTAGGAATAGAAATACCAAATAAAAACTAAATCTCTTTAACTATAAGACAATAAAAAAAAATGTTTTCAAGTTTCAGGAGCTCTGCATAGATTACAAAGATCAATAGAGGGCAATTCCCACCTCAGAGGGAGCCTATCCAGAAGTAGCTTCCATTTTAAACATTTTATCTTAGGAGCAACTAACCCCTTCCAGAGCCAATCAAATTACTTCTTCCAAACCTGCGGATCATGGTTAGAATACCATATTTTGTTAACATGTTTAATAAAATAGTCATCATAAGTCAGAAATTTATAGATATTGCAAGCTTTAATCATAGAGAGAATGGTGCCATTAGGCCATTTGAATTCAAGAAAGCTATGAGAGTCAACATTACAATTCCTAACATTAGTAATATTATAGAAAGATGGATAAATCATATTATAGGTTCATTTTTGGGAATGAGGCAAGTTGTAATTGGTTATGAGGGCATCCCAATTGATAAGGTCATCATTCTCCAAGATGTCAATAAGACAGGAAATACCTGCATTGTTTAAGGCCCTCGCAGAATAGCCTTGAGTGAGATCAATGGGTTTATTAAGGTGAGATAGGTTCCACCATAAGGATCTCTCCCCATGAATATGATGCAAATTTAAAGCTTCAGAGTTGGATAGGTGCACCCTAAAAAATTCCCAAGATTTTTAGATAGTTTTGAAGACACAAGATCCCTGAACTGAAATAGGGATTTGGCCAGTAATAACGTCACTAAATGGTAAAGCTTTCCAAGACTTAGAAATTTTAGGAACCCCATGTTCTATATTATTTATGACCAGCACTTTTCATGGCTCATTACCATCCAGGGAATGAAAATTTCATTTAGCAGCCAAAGCAATACCTTGGGTTCTAAGGTCTTTGAGCCCAAGCCCACCAAGTTTCTTGTCAATGTGGCACCAATTCCATTTAACAGTATGCATTTTATTTTTGTTTTTTTTTCATCAGACCAAAGGAAGTTCCTAATAGTCCTCTGAATATCATGAATTTGGTAGATGTTAAACATCTAAACCAAAGAGTAGTAAATGTTGTAGGAGGAATTTTTTTTTTGAAAAAATTGAACCCTACCAGCAAGAGACATGAATCTATTATTCCAATTATTAAGCTTCATGCCAATTTTATTTTTAACCCATAACCACATGTCCTTTATGGAGGGATCAATAGAGAATGGAATGCCAAGATATTTAACAATCCTATTGGTTCCTCCACATTTAATGTCAAAACTATTTAGCCAGTCAGGAGGATGATCCTTCGAACCCAGAAGAATAGACTTTGAGTTGGAGATACGAGCCCCAAAGATTAAGCTAAAGATTTAGAGCTTTTGAAGCAAGGCATCAAATTTCTGGGCTGTGAGCTCAATGAAAAGAGAGGTGTTATCAGAAAATTGGGTATTGATTAATTTACTACCATCAGGTAAGTTAACTCCAATAACCTTAGAGGAGAGTGTGTTATCTTTGAGAAGATAGAACAAAGCATTTGAAGAAATAAAAAAATAGGGCAGTGGCCAAGGGAAACCTTTCCTAATGGATCTCTCAAGTCTGATAGGGGGAGATAAGGAGCCGTTAATATCAATTTGAGCCATAGAATCCTTGAGGAGCACACTGAAAAAATTGTAGAATTGAGCGGGAAAACCAAAAGCTTCGAGCATCATAATGATAATGCCCCACCCAACCCTATCATAAGATTTTTAAAAGTCCAAAAGGAGCATAGCAACATTTTGACCTGAAACCTTGGACCGATCCATAGCCTCCCAGCTAGTGATGAGATTCTCAAGAATATATCAAATTTTAATGAAACAAGTTTGTGTCGAACATATGAACTTAGGGAGAATATTAACAAGATAGGTGGCCAAAATTTTGGCTAGAATTTTATAAGAAGCATTGAGTAGGGTAATGGGTCTCTAATTCTTAATCAGGGCTTTATCCCCATCCTTGGGGATAAGCTTTATAATACCCCTATTAATGGAGTCTCCTAGGGAACCTATGTTATTAGCTTTAGTATAAACCTCATTCAGATCCTTACACACCCAATCAAGATTGGCTTTGTAGAACTCAAAGGGGAGGCCATCCAACCCCAGGGCTTTATCATCTTTTAAAATTTTGACAGTAGCTTTAATTTCATATACCAAAATTTCCTGACTAAGATAGAGGGAATCTTCCTTAAATATTTTGTTTGGGATGAGATTCCTGCATTTATCTCTCATGCACTTAGCATCCTCACAATCTTCAGAAGAAAACAAAGATTGGTAAAAATCAGTGAAGACGCCTTGATCCAGTCACCTCCTAGTTAAAACTAAGGACCCTATCTATATTTTCTCTAATTTTCTTTTGTTTAAGAGCATGGAAAAAAACTTGGACCCTTTATCTCCTTCTCTAACCCACTGCATTCAGGATCTAACTCTAGCTCCTCTAACTTTAGAAATCTGGTGGTTCCTAAGAGCATCTATGGCCTTAGAGACATGAGTAGCAAGGTTACAGTCTTGAGGGGAGTTTTAGATAGCCAACTCAGTAGAATGGATCCAATTGGACAAAGACATTTCAATGAATCTATAATCCTTGGCATTCTTTTGACCCACAGTTTGCAACAGCATTTTCCAAGAGAGAATATTAAAGTTTCATCTATTAATGTGAGAGGGAGATTTTTTCATATTTATTGATGAATCTAATAATGTTGATGGTGACTAATATGTTAGGGTCTTTAAGAAGACTGGTTTTGAGCAAAAATTTATTGTTATCGGGTTTAACATGGACAGGGATGTTGCCAAAAACAAACCAGGTAGATATAGGGTGATGGTCAGAGAGAGAAGTCGGCTAATAGGCCTAAGAATATGTGTTTGGATTCTAGGGTTGTTAAGGTAATTTAGGAGAAAATCCACCTTTTCAATGATTAGGAGGGATAATAGGCCTAAAAAGGCTGCAAGGCCTAAAAGACTAGTAACTTAGAACCTAATTGGAAATTGGGTGAGAGATCCACAAATTTGGATCTATAGGAGTGGGAATAGACCTAAGAGGAGTCAAGAATCCAATCAATAAGAAGTTGAAAATTTTGGGAAAGTAGGTCAAAGAAAGTCATGGATGTGAGAGGTTATGGAGAAGGGTTTAGTGAAGGGTTTTAAGTTGTTGGAGAGCTCCTAGTGTGTTAGAGGATCAAAGAGGTATCCTCTAGTTAGGGTAGTGATAGAGACCCTAAAGAAGACCAAGAGAAGGTCTTGAAGAGAGAAAGAAAGCTCTAGGAGATGAGCTCCCCATCAAATTGGTATTAGAGCATATAGAAAGGCTTGGGAGTAGACTAGTGTATGTCAAAGTGGAGTGAATCCATAGGTGAGAACATCATGGTAACCAATGCAGAGTTGGCCAAGGACTTGTCAAAGCAACAAGTCAAGAATAGTCTTCTTGAAGAAGCCATGGAAGAGATGAAGATAAAGATGGTAGAGGTTGTAGAGACAACTAGAAATATGAGAGAATAAATGCATGAGGGAATAGATAAATGAAAGAAAGAAGTGGATGAGGAGGTAGAGCCAGACCCTGATCCTCCTCTACCTAAGGATCCATTTCTCAAAGCACTCAAGGCATTGAGTGGAAAGTCTCTAGAAGGAATTCCAATGTTCTCTGGTAAGATGGATGTAGAGATGGTCATGGAATGGATTGAAGGTATGGAAAACCACTTCAAATGTGATGGGATCAGAGAAGCATAGAAGGTGAAAATAGACAAGTCTAGGCTAAGAGGGCAAGCACTCACATGGTGGAAGTTCTTGCAGGAGGAAAGAGAGAAAGAGGGCAAGAAGCCCATAAAAAATTGGACAAAAACTGTGGCAAAAGTGAAGGAGAATTACCTTCTAGAAGACTATGACATTCAACTACACAAGAAGAGGTAGAACCTTAGGCAAAAGGATCTAGATGTGCCATCATATATTGAAGAGTTTCAAAAATGTTGTCTTAGATCAAGAATATAGGAGACAAAGAGTATCAAAGTTTCTGGGTACCTCAATGGTCTAAGGTGGAATATCCAAGAAGAACTTAGTCTTTTTACCCTAACTTCCATTCATAGTTGTTTTCAAATGGCTTTGAAAGTGGAAGAAAAACTTAAGAAGAGACAATATTCTAGCTCCATAGGTAGAGGAAGGGGTAGAGACAATAGAGGTGGCCATAGAGGAGGTTCAAGTGGAAGAGGTAGTGATAGTAGAGGTCAAGGAGACTCTAGATATGTAGAGCAAGGATAGGAATCAAACAATAGAGGTGGATACAAAAACAGAGGAAGAGGTTCTTATAGTAGTGGAAGAGGAAGATCAGGAGGTTTTGGGAGAATCTCTCACTTTTCCTCCATGAAATGCTACAACTGTAGATAGTTGGGACACCCTACATATAGGTGTCTAGATAAACCAACATCCTCACAAGGGGAGAAGAAGATAGCTTATGTCCAAGAAGAATATTGCTCTAAATAATCAGAGGTGAGTTTGTATTCAGAGAAAGGATAATACCTTATGTTGAGAAGAATACTAATCAAGATACCCACCAAAGATGAACACAAGTAGAGGAGGGCTCTTTTTAGGGTCAAATGCAAGATATTGGGAAAAGTGTGTAAGGTGATCATTGATTCAGGGTCTAAAGATAATGTTATATCTAAGGAGGCAACAGAGAAGTTGAAGCTCACCAAGATTCCACATGTGTGCCCTTATAAAGTCACATGGTTAAAAAAGGGTTAGAAAATCTTGGTAAATGAACAAGTGTGGGTAGAATTTACCATTGGAAAGTATCAAGATAGGATACTATGTGATGTCTTTCCAATGGATTCTTTCCATTTGTTACTTGGCAAACCATGGAAGTATGATAGGCAAGCTATCCATAATGGGAAAGATAATCAGTACTCCATGAAAAATGGGGTAACTTTCAAGATAGAGTCCTTACTAGAGGAAGACATAGTGGAGAATGCAGAATCTAGTACCTTATTGATGAGTGGGAAAGAATTCTTAAGGGATATGAAAAATGAATAAGTTGGCTATGCAATCTTGTTAAAGCCAAATGAGGAGGAGACTCATAAGCAAGCACCTATACCAAAGGAAGTGAGAGAACTATTGGACCAGTTCAAGGACATAATATGAGAAGGTACACTAGCCACCCTTCCACCAAAGAGGGAGATAGTTCATCAAATTTACTTCATACTAGGAGCATCTTTGTCAAACAAGGGTGTATACAAAATAACAACAGAGCAAAACAAGGAGATATTCAGGCAAGTACAAGAACTTTTGGACCAGGGGTTGATCAAAAAGAGCATAAGCCCATGTGTTGTCCCAGTGGTGTTGGCTCCTAAGAAGGGAGGTAAGTGGAAAATGTGTATGGATTTTTTGGGCTATAAATCGGATAACTATTAGGTATAGATTTCCTATTCCTAGAATAAAAGACTTGATGGATTGTTTGGGGTGCTAAGTACTTCTCTAAAATTGACTTGAAAAGTGGGTATTACCAAATTAGGATAAAGGAAGGTGATGAGTGGAAGTCTACATTTAAGACTACAAAGGGGCTATATGAATGGTTAGTTATGCCCTTTGGGCTTACCAATGCACCTAGTACATTTCTTAGGGTGATGAATGAAGTCTTCAAAGGCTATTATGGAGTGTTTGTAGTTTTCTATTTAGATGACATCCTCATCTTTAGTAAGACAAAGGAGGATCACATGAAACACTTGGAGTAAGTGTTGAAGAAGTTGCAGGAGGAGAAACTCACCATCAATCTTGAAAAGAGTGAGTTCATGAAAGAAGAACTAGTCTACCTAGGATTTGTAGTTTCCAAGGGTGACTTGCAAATGGATAAAGAGAAAGTAGAGGCCATATTGAACTGGCCTACTCCTAAGACAAGGACTAAAGTTAGGAGCTTCCATGGATTAGCCCAATTCTATAGGAAGTTTATTAGGAGATTCAATGAGATTTTTTCTCCAATCCTAGAGACCATAAAAGGAGGATTGAAAACAAAGTTTGTGTGGACCAAAGAAGCTAATGAGAGGTTTGAGAGATTGAAGAGGGAAGTAGCTACTCAACATATATTTTTGTTACCAAGTTTTGACAAACCCTTCATAGTAGAATGTGATGCCAATAGCATAGTAGTAGGGACTGTCCTCAGCCAAGAAGGCAAGCCTATGGAATTTTTTAGTGAAATACTAAATGAGGCTAAGTCTAGGTACTCTTCCTATGACTTGGATCTATATTCTCTTGTAAAATCCTTAAAGAACTGGAGGCATTATCTATTACGTATAGATTTTGTTGTCTTTAGAGATAACCAGGCATTGAGTTTTATAAATACTCAAGACAAGCTTAGCTTGAGACACATCAAATGGAGGGAGTTCCTATAGTCATACACTTTCACTATACACCATAAAAAGGGGGTTCAAAACAAAGTTGTAGATGCCCTTAGTAGGAGACTACTCACCATTCAGGAGATTTAGTTGCAGAGTATAGGAGTGGAAGGTTTTAAGGACCTATATGAGGGAGATTTAGATTTCTCAGAGATCTAGAAAGTGTGCAAAGATTTTGAGAATCACTTTCACAGTGAGTTTGCAGAGTACATATTGCAGAATGGGTTTCTATTCAAAGGAAAGAAAATATGTGTTCCAAAAGGCTCTATGAGGGAGAACCTCATGCCAGAGAAGCATAGTGGGTGCCTAAGTGGACATTTTGGACTGAATAAGACATTAGACCTAGTGGAAAGGTTCTACTGGTGGCCAAAAATGTAGAAGGAAGTGAGAAGATATGTGGAATAGTGTGACATATGTCAGAAGGATAAAGGCACTTCATCAATTGAAGGACTTTACCTGCCATTACCAATCCCAAACAAACCTTGGGAGTGCATAAGTATGGACTTCATAGTGGGGTTACCTAGGACTCCAACTAGTTTAGACAGTGTGTTTGTAGTAGTAGACGGATTTAGTAAGATGATCCACTTCATCCCATGTAAAACTACACATGATGCCAGTCATATTGCCTACTTGTTCTTCAAGGAGATAGTGAGGATTCATGGCCTACCAATGAGTACTATTGCAGACAAGGATGTGAAGTTCATGGGGCACTTTTGGAAGACCCTATGGAAGATACTAGGAACAAATATATCTCATGGCTCTGCCTATCATCCTCAAACAGATAGACAGATAGAAGTAATCAATAGGGGTATGTGCAGGATCATGGTATGCCAAAAAGTGGTGATGTGGAAAAGAAGTCCTGATTGGTAGACTGATTGAAAATTATCTATAATTTTCAAATGGTATAACATTTTTTAAATCTGAAACATGTGTCAGATTCTATGCTTTACCTACTATAAGAAAAAAAGAAAAAAATTCAATTTGATTAAGTTTAGACTAAGTTAAGGTGGTCAGACACGAGATTTTTTATATTCTAGAAAATTTGTAGAAGAAAAATCATAATTAATTATTTAATTAGAAAATAATTACAAAAAAATATGCGTCACATTCGAACATGAGTCTACTTCTTATATCTAGAATCTAGTCAAAAAATATTATCATTTGATTTTGTTTAAGGTGGTCAGACATACACCCACTTCTTATCTTTTTAGTCTTGATTGATACACTGATTGAAAAATAGCTATAGCTTTCAAACAATATAACATTTTTGAAATCCTAAACTTGACTCAAATTCTATGCTTTTCCTACTACAATAAAAAAGTAAAAAGTTTTAAATTTGATGAAGTTTAGACTAAGTTAAGGTGGTCAGACACGAAATTTTTTATATTCTGCAAAAGTTATAGTAGAAAAAACATAATTAATTATTTACTTAGAAATAAATTACAAAAAAATATTCCTCACATCCGGACATGAGTCTACTACTTATATCTATAATCTTGTAAAAAAATATTATCATTTTATTGTGTTTAAGGTGGTCAGACATACACCTACTTATATTTTTCTTGAAATTTTCATACTACTGCATATAAATTTGAAATTTAACCATGTAGAATATTTTTTGAAATTAAATGGCTTGTAGAAAAGAAATTCAATTCAATTTTCTACAGATTCTCTTCTTACACATTTTTTATATAAGATTGATAACTTATTCAAATTTTTACGTCAACTTTCCTAAACCTAATTTTTTGAATTTTCATTGCCACTTAAGGGTTTGGTTTGGCATACCATGATCCTGCACATACCCATAGAGTTCTTGGGAATTTTCTTAGATGTCTGATAAAGGAATATGGGCAACGATGGGAGCAATTTATCCCATAGGAAGAATTTGCCTATAATGATAGCACAAATAGGACTACAGGAAAGAGTCCATTTGAGATTGTGTATGGGGCACATCCAAGAGGTGTGATGGAGCTCAGAGACCTAAAAGGGTATGAAGGAGTTAGTGTAAATGTAGATGATTTTGCACAGTCAATGAGGGAAGTCCATGAACCTGTAAAAAAGACCTTAATGGAGGCCAATTAGAAGTTGAAAGCCAAAAGAGATGAGGGAAGAAGAGATTTGCAATTTGAAGTGGGTGAACTAGTAATGGTGTTCCTGAATAAGGAAAGACTACAAAAGGGGATACCTAGTAAGCTACAGATGAAAAGGATTGGGCCTTTCAAGGTATTTTCTAAGTATGGACCCAACGCCTACAAGGTGGAGTTGCCTAAGGAGATGTCAATATCTCCAATATTCAATGTGAAGGATTTGATCAAGTATAAGGGGCCAGATATGGATGAGGTATAGTACAAAACATAAGTGAATACGGATATGGGAGACTTCAAGACTCTCAAACAGATCAAGCCACAAGCTGAAAAGATATTGGATTCAAGGGTAAAGAAGAAGACAAGACAAGATCTATATGGAGCATCTACTGAAGTGGAGGTAGAAACCAGAGTCAAAAGCCACTTGGATAGCTGAGAGTGACTTCAAGAAGCATGGAAACAATGAGGATTTCCTAACACCATAGGTACCTTAACTTGTTTGTTGCACGGGGAGGATGGTGCAAGAGCACCCTTAAGGTCTTTTGAAAGATCTTTATTCATTGTAGCTTGTAGGTTGGTTTGGCCAACCACCTTTGAATAAGGACTATTTTATAAAGTACCATTCATTTTTAAGGTGTGTTTTAGTGATAGGAGAGGTTAGGGTTTGTGTGTTGTTGAGTCAAGTTGATTCTAGGGGTCTAGAACCTAGAAGTCAACTAAAAGGTCAAAGAGTTTACCAAAACCCCAAAATGGGAAGATTTTCAAGATTTTAATGTTTTCAAGTGTTTTAGAATCATTTGGTAAGTTTTGAAACCAAATAGGGCTATTGAAGTTGATAGATTGTCATTTTGACAAAAGTTGTCATGACAACTTTTGCAACTTTTTAAAGTTGTCATGACAACATTTCCTAGATTTTAGGAATCGGCTTTTATGATGCCCAAATCCTGACTAGAGGATCCAAGCATGTGGGATGAGAGTATATAAGGTGACACAAACCCTAAAATTCTAGTTAGACTTCATTTTATACGGAATGGTTATTGAAAAGGAGCAATTAACACTGTAATTAGCATACAAAGCCATCATCCAACACTTTTGTGGATTGAATGGATTGAATGAAATCATGGAGAGTGTTTAAAATTTAATTTCATAAATCTTTGTGGCATTGGATTCGTCATTTTTTCATTTTGGTCAACTTTTAGTAAATCTTTTGTGTTTTGTTAGTTCACCGTCTAGTTTTGGACCAGTCATGTAGAAAATGGCTTTTCTTGGCATTCTCGTGGTTCAAAATCCCATGACCACTTGGAATCCATTAAATCCTTGTATATAAATTATAGATATAGTGTGTGGAGTGTGTGTGTGTGTGTCCAGGGGAAGTAAGAGAACATTCAGTCCCTAGGCGAGTACTGGTTATTCTGGCTAGGGTGACTGAACAATGAAGTAGCAATGGTAATTGCTAGGTGATTGGTATGTGCCAATCAATGATAGAGAAGTGTAGGGGCATCAGTTGTAGACATGTTTATAGAAGGATAAGTTCAGAGGAAATAATTTTATCAATCAAAGAAGATAAAGAAACCAGACCAGTGCTCATGCCCTAGAAACCCTTATTTTTAGGGGTTTGGTGAAAGTCCACTATACGAACAATGTGGGAATTTGAGACCTAGAAAATATCTAAGGTTAGGAACAACCCACAAATAATATGTGTTTGGAATCTAGGGTTGTTAAGGGATTTTAGGAGAAAATCCATATTTTCAGTGATTAGGAGGGCTAATAGGCCTAAAAAGGCAACAAGGCCTAAAAGACTAGTAACTTAGAACCCAATTGGAAATTAGGTGAAAGATCCACAAATTTGGATCCATAGGAGTGGAAATAGACCTAAGAGGAGTCAGGAATCCAATCAATAATAAGTTGAAACTTTTTGGAAATTAGAAGGTTAGAGAAAGCCATGGATGTGAGAGGTTATGGAGAAGGGTTTAGTGAAGGGTTTGAAGTTGTTGGAGAGCTCCTAGTGTGTTAGAGGATCAGAGAGGTATCCTCTAGTTAGGTTACTTATAGAGACCCTAAATAAGACCAAGAGAAGGTCTTGAAGAGAGAAAGAAATATCTAGGAGAGGACCTCCCCATCACTTATCATATATATACAAGGTCAAGTTTGGATTGAAAGTGTGTGAGTTTTGATATGAAGAGTGAACGAGAAATCAGATGAGATTCTGATTAAGGACAGAACTTCCAGACAGAGATGCAATAGAATATTTTATTAGTGAGGAACCAGTTTAAATCTAGAGCATAGATCTGAATCAGCAAAGATGGTTGCTTCAAAAAACAGGTCAGTCCATTGTTACTCTCTAAAAATTGTAGCAGTGATTTAACTCTCTTTATAGAGTAGACTTAACAATATTTTGTAAATCCTCTCACAAGGTGACATTTCTACATTGAAGTGTTTGAATACCTCTAACAAGGCCACTCCTTACATGGTGATTAAATCCTCTAACAAGGTCATACCTAACAGTGTGTATTGTAACCTTTAACAGGGTTGGCTCCTAACAGGGCTCACCTTAGAAGAGTGAAGAAATGTAACTAGTTGCAATTGGTGGTTTTCCAAAATTGGGTTTCCACGTTAAATCTCAATGTCATCTGTGTACATGTTATTTTCTTTATGCTTTATGTTTCTACACTTAATCTCTAAAGGATAATCACAGTTAATATCTTAAGTTTTCTTTTTTAACCGAGTAACAGAAGAATATCTTTATTAACCGGGTAATAGTGATAAGTTTGTTTAAGACGTCTAAGGGACTTGGAGATTTTTTTATGGTAGCTGATTCACCCCTCCCCTCTTAGTTACTCAACTCATTTACAAAAATTGGTATCAGAGCATTTGGTTCTTTCAAGGAAGGTTTCAAGGCCTAAGCTAAATATTAGAGATGTCCTACAAAAGGGAGATCCCCAAGCTTAACAAAGACAACTTCGTTGCATGGAAAAATTTGATGAGGCCATCTATCTACTATTGGAGATACTGGTTTGCAATTCTTGGATTACAGGTATGTGGAACCACCGAGACCTATGTCTATGGATCAGATAATGGACATGAGGAATCATAACATAATGATGATTGATATAGCTTCTTCACTCAGCTATTCTAAATTTGATGAAGTCAAGGACTGCCCTACTACCTATAATATGTGGAATAAACTACATGATATACATATAGGAGATGACAATGTAAAGAGAGCCAAAGTAGAAAGTATCAAAGGTTGTTTTGATCAGATGGAAATGAAAGAAGGAGAAGACATTACAAAATACAGTGAAAGAATCAAGAAAAGTGCCAATTCCATCAGAGCTATCGGTGGAACAATTGAAGACAAAACAGTGATTAGTAAGGTATAGAGAAATTTTCTTCCTATCTATGCAACTAGAGTTTCAGCTATTCAAGAGATGAGGTGCAGTAATGATATAACTGTTAAGTACGTGAAATATCACCCTAACTCAGGCATTGGGGCATAACGATATCTCATGGAAACAATGGAAACCTTCCTGAGTTGTGGGTGCCACTCATTAGGAAGGAATCTCCAGATTATAGGTTAGTTCCTATTTGATTTTGGATATTTCCTATAACTAATTCTCTGGTTGGGAAAAGGGTAAAAGGATAACTTAAAAACTAAATAAATAAAATTGAGGTGATACACCAAACTAATTTCAGACTAATCATAACTTCAAAACAAGGATCAACATAAAATATACTACTGAGACCTGAAATGGACATTCACTGTTCAATGTATAGGTTGACCTAAACATCTCACTATTAGGGTTTGCACCTCAAATAATGACCTATCAACAGACATACAACTTCTACAAATAGGTTATATTTTAAAACATTAGAAAAGGAATTAGATTAATTCACTAATCTCTTCTATAAAAACACATCAAACTAAATGCAGAAAAGGAGAATAGTATTGAATATCAAAAGTCAAAAAAACATATGTAAATGATGAGAACACTTGCTTTATTTCCTTCAAAATCTTCCATGGTAACATCAAGATGCAAAAACATGCCAAGGAACAAAATACATTCACTTTAACACTATAATGCACCAAAAACTAAACCCCTAAAACTAACTATGAAGTCCAGATATATACCCTAAATGATCCCCTCAAGCCATTTTCTAAAATGAGATCCCTCTAAAATACTCCTCCAATCAAGCTAAAAAACCCTAAATAATAGGCATGACATATGCCTTGGTCCATGCTTCTAATGTTGAAATTTAATATATATCCCTTTGGCTTACCTAAAACCAAGACACATGAAATCCCCATAAACAAAACTTAACCCCAAAACATATACCCTAAACCAATGCCTCTCACCCTTCCGTAGGGTCAACATGACCAACATTATACACAGGTTACAAAGCACTTTCTCAAAGAGAAAAGTATCTCAAAAAATGTGGCATAGACTTTGTGGTTGTGACCTGCTATTGTGCCATTTAGAAAGAGAATCCCAAGGCTCCTCTCTGTCAAACACTGCAGTCTTGAATGGCATTAACTGCTCCATTGTACTTGGCAGACTCCAAAACTTATCAAGTTTTACTTTTGTCTTGGTCTCAATTATGGAACCATTCACATTTGGTAAAAGATAAGGGTTTGAAATCCTAACTATATAGCGCTGCTCATGGTGTGATTGTGGAGATGATCTTGGTTTTTGTTTCTTTACTGACGCTCAAATTGTTGAACAAGACCTTGTCACCATGATCTGGAACTTGGGTTGTTGGATTGGAGCTTGGATTGGGTTGTAGGACTATTGTTTTACTCAACCTTTGATTGTATAGTCCATGTTTGAACTTGGAGCTCGGCTTCTGACATGTGTTTGAACATAGAGCTCAAGATCTTGAACTCTAGTCATCTTTTCTGATTTGGGGCTTGGGCTTCACATTATTATAGCACTGGTGTTAATCTCAAGCTTTGACCTTCAGATAAGTTACTTCATTCATTTCCCTTTCGATTGAACTCAATGTTAAACTTGTGTTGTTGAATAACTTTCATGCTTGCTTGGTTTCCATAATAATTATTCTAGGTTCCTTTTATCTGTTATATACAATTTCTATTTGAACTATTGCCTAGCTTTAAAAGCTCAAGCTATTAAAGTATATCCACTTCTTGTTTTATGAAACTGGAATTTACACTCTGTCTGCAATACGCATTTGGGGGTAGTTACATTTGTATTGTCGGCTCCTTTATCTGGCATTCATGAACTACTCCATGTCATTGAACTCAGGTTTTTCCTCTTTCTGTTATGTGCAACTTCTATAGATATCCGTGTTTCTTGGCTCTTATTATTTTTTTGTTTTTGTTTGTATCCACACGGCTTGTAAACATTTTCTATCTTACTATCGGGTGATGTGGCTTGACATTAGCAAGATGTGTCACAACCACAAAAGTGTGACTCCATTATGAACAATGTTTGTAAGGTTTGAGCATGGGCTCGTGACACCCACAAACATGAATTTGTTTAGTTGGCTGATAACTGTAACGTAACCTTTTATCATTTTCTCTTAGATAACATTTTTATCTTTCTTTTCTCTGTTCATGTATACCAATACTTGCTCTACATTTGATTATTGATTATCTTGGCATCAACAGTGTTTGAATATGAATTCTTATTGTTACATAATATATAGTCGGAAAATGGAAACACTTCCTTGGTAGACTGGTTTAGCCTTTTGGGTAAGTGGTTTGGGGTCATGTCAAGCACCTTGAATGGGTTCCTGACTTTGATCTGGCTTTATCCTCCTGTTCTACCCCATTTCCACTCTTTCTAGCCTTTTTCTAGCAACCCAGACTGAGAAACTGGGACTTTGGCCTTGGGGTCTAGGTTGACCTTTTTGGTTCAAGGTTGACCTCAACCTTAACCTAGGTCACAATCAAAAATTTTCAGGTCCAGGGCCCAAATTCCAGAATCTCAGGGTTTTCGGATGTCGGTCTTTGGAAAAAGTTAATTCCCGCTTCCGGGTTGGCTGTTTCAGGCTTTGGAACAATAAATCCTAAATTATATTTAACATAGGTCCTCTTCTAGGGGCATGGGTCAAATTATAATTTAATTCTCCTATGTTGGTTACTCTAGAATATTGTGCCCTAATTTTATATAAAAGGAAGCTTTCTCCTCTCATTTTCTCAAACCATGAATAACCTTCATCAAGAATAATTACAAGAACTTTCAAAGACTTGAAGAGTGAATCCAAAAGGTGAAGAAGAAAGATTTTAAGAAAGCTAAGTAGCCATTGAAGCATTCATCCAAGCATCCAAGCATTCAAGCATCCATTTTCATCAATGAGATCAATTGGTGGCCATTGAAAGATTCAAGCTCCATGGATCCCTCTTGTTGAAGATTTCTCCATCTACATTCCTCCAAGCCTCTTCCAATTCAAGAACTCATTCAAGATTGGTGTTGAATATCTACAAGCAATTGATTTAATACATCTTTCATTCTACATTTTACCTTTTACATCCATTTGATACATACATACTTGTGGATTCAAGGATTCAAATCCTCCACAAGGACTTTACATGGGCAAGGTGAATTATTTCATTTACTTTGTTTATTTTTGTAATTTCAATTATATATTTGATGTTAATTCCAAAATTGGGGTTTGACTAAGGAAAACCTCTCCCCCAAAAAATAAACCCCTTTTTCTTATAGGTACATGTTCAGAACAACAGATCAGGACGGAGATTCAGATACCCTTTTCAGCAAACTTTCAGGATCTGAAAGTAGAATTTTAGTCTAAGAATTTTGAGGTCGATTGTGACCTAGGGCACAACTGGAAATTCTATAAAATGGTGACATTGACTTGAGGGTACAAATTAGAACTATCTTAGAATGGAAAAATATTTATGGTTTTTGTTGATCTCTGCATTTCTATTCCAGATCCGGTCTTAGATTTTCCAGAAACTCAACACAAGCTTCAGAAAATATAATTCTTTGGATCTGCAATATTTTAATTTTAAGCCCAAATCCAAAATGTGAGATGTGATATGTTTGGCAAGCACTATTATTTTTAAACCCAAACTGACAAATGAATTCCTTTTAATTTACTTTTTTTAGACAAGTTAGTATCGAAAAGGATTCTTACAAAATGAGAGTATATGTAACTTTGAAACAATGAATGATGCTTACCAACACTTACCCTTCTCCGTTCTCAGTGATTTGTCCAGTCCTGCACATAAAACTAGAAAATGTAAGTTTAGAATTGAATGGACAGAATATTTGGAACTGATATGCAATATTTCTTGTGATTGCGGAAAAGTACTGGCAAGTGTGGCAAATATATTGCAATTGCGGCAAAGCACTGTCAACTGCGGATAAGTTTCATCGATTGCGGCATGGATCGGGCAATTGCAGAAAAATAATGAAGATTGCGGCACAGATCGGGAAATTGCAGCAAAGTACCAGAAGAAATAAGACAGAAAATTATAGAATAATACTGTGAAAGCCTGCAATCAATTACGGTATTAAACCAGTCGATTGTGGCACAATTTAATCGATTGCGGTAAAATACCAGCAACTGCGAAATAACATGAATATCGAAAAAAAAGATAGATTTTTAGATTTGCGACCGTACGGCCGGGGTTGATCAATCCTGTTTTTCATCTGCAAGAGATATTTGGGCTGTTTGTTTCAAGTCAGGTTCACCAAAATTTATGCCTCCTTCTTTCGTGATCTATGGATTCCCAAGCTTTCCAAAGGCAAGGGTCAGTAGCAAAGGTTTTACAAATGATATAGATCAAGTACACAATACCACTAAAATGAATAACAATGAAACATAATCAATAAAATGTACAAGAAAAATAAAGGAAAACAAATAAATGCAAACCCCACGATGCTTGAAGCTTCTATTGTTTATCTCTACTCCTAAAACATTGTTCTTGATGCTCAGTATTGGTGGGGTAGCGTCTATGACTTGAGGAGTGTTGAGAATTTGCTAATTGAAATGAGTGTGTGATTGCAAGATGGCTTGAATTCTAGAACCAAACTGACTTAGTAATGGCACACGAGAGCTTGAAATCCTGGATCCTTCAAATGGTTATGAAGGGTTTATTATATAGGAATTAGTGATGATATGAACGGTTGAGATCAATCCCAGATATAGGGAGATGAATGGTTGAGATTAAAAGGAACTGGAGAGGCCATCAGTAAACTCCACCTCTTCAATTGGTAAAGAGGAGATACAGTTTGGTTGACTGAAGAGCTAATTGTGAGTTACCTTTTTGAACTGAAGAGGTGTGTGAAGTTACCCATGTGGACTGATTGGAGTTATCTCTTTGAAGATAAATGAATATTTAATTCATTTATTTAATTAATGTTTTCAACATGTGAGATAATTGAATTCTTTTTGATTTAGAATTGCTTTA
>MU226267.1:4242543-4267661 GCA_018584345.1 Thuja plicata | reverse complement strand
TGAATCTCTCGTTTCATGGTGTATTTGCAATAGACACAACTAGGTCAATCTAAGGGCCTTCATTTTATATTTTTACACATCCATGACTAGAGAGCTATGGATCGATATTTGAGGCCTCATTCTTGAGAAACCTTGAATGGAATGATTCATAGAAGTGTGACAACATTTATGCACACAATCCTCATTCTGTTATACATTTTGTCCTTGAAGGTAGTGAAGTATTCATCCATGACTAATGTGAAATTATCCCCTAGTGACTTAATATATTCACTAATTTGTATAGTGATTGGTCGGCTTGTGTCCCAATTGACATTACCGACAGATGGGAAGAAATTTTGAAAATAGAAAAATGTGCACATGAGGAGTGAACCGAAATTACATGAATTAGATCTAGCTGATCTAATAGTCCTCATGTTCTCCTCCAGTTACTTCAATAGAAGCTCGAATAATTCCAGTTTTAGTGCTTTCTTCACAATCTTATAGGCAGTGTCAACTGCTCTGCATGCTATTTTGTTCAATCGGCTGACTTGGAATACCTTGTATCCCAGTACACATGCACCAAACTTCATCCCTAGGTCAGTGATGGAATTAACCTTTAAACCTTTGTCGACCCATACTGCACATGTCATCTTTTCAATCTCGAGGTGAGAAGGATGTTTTAGGGCTTTGTCCTTGTCGGTTACTGGATAACCAGTTACTGCGTGAATCACATCCTTAGTGATTGGTTTTGGTTCATCCAACAACATTTTCCTATCATGTACTCGAATGAGTACTATTCAAATCCACTTAGTTTTGAACTCTTTCAAAAACTTAGGGCATTAGTTAACCCTTTTACCTCAATGTGTTTATGTTCATCTTTCAGGTTTCCATCTATGTAGAGCTTCTTGTAAGCTTCTTCAACCTCAAGATCTCTGATCTCTGCAATATTGCAGTGGATATATGCTCGGACATCCTTGACTAGAAAAACCCTAGGAGGTATACTCGATAATGCTCCTTGGTCATCAGGTTGTGAAGCAACCTCAGGGAAAAATTTATACTTGGCCTCTTCACAGGTAGATATCTTGATCAGGCTGACCTTCTTGTCCTTCGCATTCTATATCTTGGTGACTCGCGATGTGGTTTCCATATTTATGAAATTAGGGATTTCTCCGTAAATAAAATGTGTGCTCAATAAGTCTTGGTACTTACATGATCTTTGATTTAGATGCTAAAATCTATTTGGAATCGCCTTTGAATATGTTGTAGATCAATCTGCGAACTCATCACTTTTGGTCACTCTGTTGTTTTCTCATTTTTGCATGGTGAATAAAATGAGCACTTTGATGCCCTATTTATAGAAAATGACCTAAGTGGTCCAATAAATTATTTAGCTACCACTCAGTAACAATGATGCTCGGGCATCATACCAACTTCATCCTTGGTGATAATACAGCACTCGGGGTAAGTTACAACTTAGTTGCACTTTTCACATGTTCACCAATGGTGCTCAGTATGTAGCCAAGACTTGATTGTCTTTTACATGATTACTGACGATGCTCGGTTTACATTGACAACTTGATTTTAATATGTATACCGACGATGCTTGGTATGTATTGACCAACAATATTGGATTAACAAATTCATAACAAGTAATACCATAGTGCATATTTATTCATGCTAATTTGGCATATTATCAATGAATATTGCAACTAATGTAAAATATAGCTTTGTATAGTGCAGTTCCATACTTACTTTTTTTGCTTAGGTGGGGGTGGTGATATCACCAGATCCATTGGATGAGGTGTCACCAACTATGGTGCCTGGTCTATCATCATCTTTTCTTGAAGCTTTCCTCCACATTTGATTTCTCATTCTCCTGATATCTTCAATAGTATTCCCATTAGAAAAAGTGCTTGACTCTGTAACTCGGTCTCTATAGTCTTTGCTTAGATGTCTGACCTTATGACAGTGTAAGCATTCCATTTCAGAGTTAGTCCGATTCCTTGATCTTCTTATCCATTTCCTCATGCAATTTGCAGCTACATGTCCATATCTACCACATGCTCTGTAATTTTCCCATGTGTTGTAATCCCAAATATATGAGTTACTGACTCTTTTGGGTTGATAAGAATTTTCTTGTTCTTCAGGTTTCCAGGCTTGCTTTTTCTTTTTCCTACATTCATGAGATGTGTGGCCATGCATTTTGCAAGTAGAACAATATTTTTCCATGTAGGATTCCATCTTTGGTTGTTTCACCTTAGATCTGCATCCATGTGCTTTATGTCCATGCTTTTTACAGTTATAACAACTACCTATGAATGTAGATGTGGATTTAGGAATACCTTTATCTTTTCTCCTGCAAACATTTGATGTGTGGCCTGGATTTCCACAGTGATTGCATGACTGCTTCTTTGTTCTTGGATTTGTGTAGACATCTTTCTGATCAGCTTGGTTTTATGATTCTCCATGCTTGGTATACCCTAGATCGGTATTTTTGTTGAGTCTCCTTTGTCCATTCAGGAAATCATCCATTCTTTTTGTACTTTCTTCAGCTTTCCTTAACAAATCATTGTGTTGTTGTTGAATTATTACTTCATGCTTTAGTTTCTCATTTTATTCTCTTAGTTCACCAATAGCTTCCAATTTCCCATTGAGTTCTATGTTCACTTGTTTGGCCTCATGAGAACTATTTGATTGGTGATCTCATGATGATGTTTAGTGATTCTTTGTATTTTAGTTTCTCTTTCTTGTAGCTTCTCAGTGATCTTCCTCTTGTCATCAATAGCTAATGTTCTTTCTTGTTCAGCTTGTCTAGAATTTTTCATAACATCAATCATTCTTACCATTTATGTCTCTTGACCGATTTGTAGTACCTTTACTTGTCCTGTCAGATGTTGATTGATTTCATTCAGACTTATAATGCTTCCTTCAGATGTGTTTGATGTATTGCTAGATGTAGATCCTGATGACTCAAACAAATTAGGTATCTCTTCTTCATGATAGTTTGTTTCATTACAGTGAGATGCCATAACTTTTATTTCATCTATTAGCTCTTTCATCTTGATTCTTGCTTCTTTATATTGTTCATAGAAGATCTGTAACTGGAACTTCTGATTTTCAATATTCTTATCAAGCTTATACCTTTCTATTGTATGATATTTTCTCTCAAGTGATTTAAACTTTTCCAAATAAGAAATCTAGCTCTGATACTAATTGTTGGAATAATGGAATGGTGTGTACTAAGAGGGGAGGGTTGAATCAGTACCCTTAAAAAAATTTATCAATTAACCTTTAGTAATTTGTTCTTGCATTACTGACCATATTTTTTTTCTACCTTATGCATGTAATATCAAAACATAAACTTAATTGCATGTAAACATTCATGAAATATAAGTACACATGACACAAGAATTGGTAATGTAGAAAACCCATGTTAGAAGGTAAAAATTGCATTGGGTATGAAACCCACAAAGCTTCACAATCTGCAAAATGGAAGGTGACAGTTAAGGCTGCAAGTGTGATCACTTCTGATGATTTTACCTTGTTAGGAGTAACATTTTAGACTAGTTAGGTCTACTCAGTTAAGATATTTAGCAACACTATTAAGTGTGCACTCGGTTAAGATATTTACAATAAGACTATTAAGTCCACCTTCTTAAAGGATTTCTTCTATTTGCTATAATTGTTAGAGAGTAGTTAAAAATACTTGTTGACCTGATGGTATGTAATCATCAATTTTTGAATATAGATCTTTTAAGTTCACAATGTATATATCACCTCTAGTGATTTATTAATACCTCTGTTCTTCTCGGTAGCCTTTAATCTTGATCTTTGTAACTGAATTCTATCTTTTGTGTCCTTCTACATGAAACTTTTTGTCTGATCCATAGATGTCTACTATGGCTACAATCATCATGTTCTGATTGATTACTACATCTATTTATACAATGTATTGACCTAATTAGGTTTCATGTTTTACAATAAAAATTCTATGATCAAAGGTTTACAACTTGACCTTGATCTCCTAGTTTTCAAGTTTACAATCAGTTAGACTGATTAAAACAATTACATATGCTTTACTTGTCCCTCAAGGAATGGTTTTATAGCTAAGCATAAAGCTAATTATAAAATGGAAGTATTTTATCTATCGGGCTAACTCAGATCCACAATTCTCAGAAATAAAATTGTCTCTCGATAGACCGGTGCTCGGGTTTCTCTGTAGTCTATGCTCAATGCTGTCTTTGAGCTATCTATTAGTTT
The DNA here is from genome assembly GCA_018584345.1 of Thuja plicata. Lineage (NCBI taxonomy): Eukaryota > Viridiplantae > Streptophyta > Pinopsida > Cupressales > Cupressaceae > Thuja > Thuja plicata. The sequence continues at coordinate 4,263,422 of MU226267.1, read as the reverse complement.
ACTCTGTAAATTTTGTTCTTGGTTTACACTGTAAATTGTGCTCTTAGTTTACACTGTAAATTGTCTATCGGTGATAGTCTAATTTTGGTGTTCACTTGCACTAACATTTTTGGTGACCATTGTACTTGTCTATTTTCATTTTCCTCTGCACTTGATTGTTTTGGTGTCCATTATGCTTAACTGAATGTTGTCACTCGGTGATCATGTTACCAACAGTCTAAAAATTGTTTCCTTGTATACTAATGACCAATATGATCCTTTATGATTATCACTCTCATCAATTTTGTTTGCTATCTCATCAGGAACTAGGTTCCCAATCTCCAAAGGTGTCATCTTGTATGTTACTGACATATCCATCATAGCTTCTTCTATCTTAGCCTTATCATTTTTTCTTAATTTCTCAAACTTAATAAACTTAAAACCTGACAAACCTACTGAACTACAGATGTTTTGACATATTTCATCAACATTGGTAGGGTGTTTATGCTTTGCAACTTTGAACTTGTTGATATCCTTGATTTCTGTCAACTCTTCATCTTCTTCATCTTTACCCATAATATATTTTCTTCTTAGTTTCCTCTTTGGTTGACTTGGATCAGATTTAGTTTGTGCTTATTTTCTCTTTCCTGAGCTTACCCCTTCAGCATCCTTTACCAATTTCTTCTTTGGTGGCTCGATAGATATAGTAACTATTGATGCCCTGATTCTCGGTCGAGATGTGGAGGAGTAGATTTTTGTTGTGAAATCCTCTTCTTGGATGGATCAGAAATCATCACTTTCTTTCCCTTTTTGTCCACTTCCACATCATCACCACTATCCTCAAACTCACTAGATTGATCCTCTCCCTGACTTGTTGTGATCTGTATTGATGCATCATCTTCTTCTTCTCCAAGTATCTTCTAAAGATTCTTTACAAATTTCTTTCTTTTCCTCTATACTATTGTAGCCTTTAAATTTTAAGTTATCTTAGATTTTTCTTCATCATAGGTACCAAATCTCTCAGCTTTCCTATCTATTTCCTCTACAAGTAGAGTTGTGATAGCTGCAAATGTTTCCTCTATGTTTACTTCATGGGGTAATGGCCTTAGCAATGTTGTCCTCTGTACTACAGCTTGCACATAGGTGTTATCATTGTCAACTAGAAATAAAACATCATTATAATGTTTCTCCACTAGTGATACCAGGATTCTGCTCCTTAGTCTCATCTTCTTCTTGAACTCCACAAAGTAATTACCTATTATTGAATCAAAATTCTCTCCTAATTTCTAAATAAACTCATTTATTTGAATTTTTATTGGTTGGTCCTGACTCCATACAACATCTCCAATAGTAGGAAAAGTGTTATGTACATAGAAGAATATGCAAACAAGTAAGGAACCTAACTTGCACATTGAGTTCTTCGCCTTCATTATTTTTAACAGGTTCTCGGCAAGTTGAGTCATTTGTAACTCAACAAGATCATAAGTATGATCCTTCTTCACTATTTTCTATGTTTGATCGACTCCAACATATGGGACACTATCTGATCTACTAGATTTATAGAATTTATGTGTAATGACTCTAACTCCAAAGTTGATTTCTAGATTGTTGATTGTATAAATTTTCATGCCTCATTTATTCCATTCGGCCAAAGTTAACTTTTCAATATCCTCATTTTCTGACAGTGCATTGTAGGCTTCCCTTGCACCATGTGATATCTAGTAACTCAATGAATAATTTCTTTGGTAATATTTACTAGTCCATTTTCCAACCATAAACACATGTCATGTGTTTTTCTCAACACAATCTTGATCTATTTGACCTTAAAGTCGCACAAGAAGTCCAGGGCACGGACTAACCCTTTCTCGGCAATATGCTGATGATCAGCCTTTAAAGCTCCATTTTCACATAATTTGTCAGAAGCTTCCCTCAATTAAAAGTCTCCAACTTCTCCAACTTTACACATATAACATGCTCGCACATCATGGATCATAAGTACCTTTGGTGGAATTAATGACAGGGCTCCCGTAAGATGTCCCTTCATCGCAGTTTCAGGAACAGCTCAGAAGTTTGGTGGTATACACATATCGCTCCTGATGAACTGAACATTCATCACTACCTTGACTTGTCTTTTTACTTCAACATATGAACTACCTACCATTACTACAAGTTAGGGTTCACGAAACATATTCTATGTAACTCGACAATAACTTGTCTTCAAATTTCTTAACACTTACCGATGGTACACAGGTGGAATCTTTTCAAACTCATCTCAAATCACTCTTGAATCGCCTTAAAATTCTCTACAAACTCTAAATCATTGTGTGAAATGAATATTGAATCCCTAAATTGATTATATACCCTCAAACAGTTGGATTAGGTCTTCAATAAATACTTCATGCAATGGTAAGTGGATAACATTTTTCCTCAGTCTTTGATTAAGTAGCTTAGTTATCACACACCACTCTATCAGAACAGTGACTCAGTCACTACTAACGCTCGGTCGAATGATGCTCTGAAGACATATTAGCTCAGTTGGTATGAAATCTTGGCATATGTTGATACTGATGCTTGGCACCAAATATACATTATAGTTATTTTGATCATTTCTTGTCTCAAATCTATCCTAATGTATCTTAACTTATGTAGATATGGACTTTAATACATGTTATGTTAGGAACTAGTGTTAAGTATGACATTTGAGAAAATAGCTCCTTACATACCTTTCTGCTTAATTTGAAGTAGTGTGATCACCTGATCCATTGGATTGGGTGATCTTGGCTTCACTGGATCCACTACTGGTTGATTCTTCTTTCTTTCTCCATGTTAGATTCATCTGATTCCTTATTTTCTCAATAATAAATGTCAGGGATCTAGTCTTGCAATCTCTCTTGGTATGACCGGTCTTGTGACAACTATAGCATACCATACTTCCATTCATCCAACTCTTGGATATACCTCTAAAATGTGTACTTATACAATTCTCTGCAACATGACCATATTCATTGCAATAATGACAACTATGCCTTGTATTATAATCCTAATTGAATGTGTTTCCTTTCCTTGGTGTATTTCCTTGTTTCATGGATGTCCATTTGGATTTTGCACTAGATCTGCAATCTTGGGTTCTATGTCCAAATTTCGTACAATTTTAGAAATATCCTTGGAATCTAGGTGAAGTATGTGTATTGCTATTCTTTGACCTGCATTCATGTGCCTGATGTCCATGCTTCTTACAGTTAAAACAATATCCATTGAATTTAGGTTTAGGATTTGAATTACTATTCTTGCTTTGTCATATGTTTGCGGTGTGACCTGGTTTCCCACAATGATAACATGTAGGCTTGTTGTTCTTCATATTTGCATTCCTCAGTTCTCCACTCTTTGATGATTCTCCTTCTTCAGTGGAAGATTGGTGCTCGATATGTCTAATTCCAAATGTGTCACTATTCCTTCTTGGTGATCTCATTAGTTCCTCAAAGTATCTCAATGCTTCATTTAGTTTGTTTATCCTCTCAATAAGTTCTCTTTCAGATATCAATTCATTTTTTAGTTGATTTTTCTCAGATCTCAGATATGTGATTTCAATTTCTTTTATGTTTGTCTCTTGATTTAAAAATAATAGTTGGTTGACCATGTCCAAATGATTGTTTGTGAGCTTCTGCACATCACTAGTCCTTTCATCAATTCTAGTAGCCATTTGTCTCTTGTATTTTTCTTCCATTGTCTTGTCTTCCTCAGCTTTCTTCTTCTGATCAATCACCTCACATAGTGTTATTGATTGAGTTTCTTATTCTATCTTCAAATTTTGACTTGATATTTCAGTGTGTTGTTCTTATCCAATAGATCTGCAATTGCTACATTTCTTTCTTTTGAATCGTCATTGTCAAATAGACCTTCAATGTCTTCTTCCTTATATTGAGTATCTTTCATCTGAGTTGGCATTTCCTTCCTAGCTTTTAAGGATTTGCTTAATTCTTCTCTAGCTGTCTCAAGTTGTTGTAGTGCTAGCTGACTATCAATCTTTTAATTCTCAATGACCTTTCCCAACTTATAAGCCTCCATTTCCAAGATCTTAACTCTCAATTTGTTAGACTTCTTTTAAGAGAATATTATCTATGATACCAATTGTTGAAAGTCTAATATGGGAAAGCAATAACTAAGAGGGGCGTGAATCAGATCTATAAAAATTCTACCAATTCTTAACTAACTGATTCAACCATGTATGCATAAATATAAACTAAAATTTTATAAATATTTAACATCTAATTATGAATACATAATACAAAGATTTTGGTAAACCAAAAAACCCTTGAAGGTAAAACTGGGGTGGGGATGAAACCCACAAATATTCACTACTGTAGTAATAAAGTGTGCCGATTAGGGCTACAAAGTTTTGATCACTTCTTATGATCTACCCTATGAGGGGTCTTCCCTATTAAGAGCTTTCATATTTATACAATCTACCTTGTTAAAGGATTTAAACTTATAACAAAGTAAGAACTCAGTTAAGAGATTTACAAAGGCCTGTTAGGACCACTCTGTTAAGAGATTTACCCTAATTCACTTGCTATAATGTATTAGTACCTGATCCTTTAGTCTGTACTACAAATTATGATAATGGATCTCCTCTTTCCAAATCTTAACTGATCTCTCAATCTGATTTATCTATGTTCTTCTCTTCACTGCTCTGCTCGGTCACTATGTCTGGTCAATGCTTCAGATATGCAAAACATGCATATACTTCTGATCTTTTCTCTTCACATTTGTATCCAAACATAAGATCTCTATCACATAGATTAGGGTTTGAATCATCACATGTATAGATCATCCAGATCAAGATCAATGATCTAGATGCATCATCTTTTGTTGCTTAGGCATCCCTAATTTTGATTGGTTGCTTGACTTGCATAGGGATCCATGAGCATAAAAATAGCATGTAATTAATACATTATATCTCAGTGCATGATCATTAAATGCTCCATAGAAGTTGGCCAAAATGGTTTACCTTGGTGTTTGTGTCATTTCAAACACATATACAAAATATATTTTACTCGGCATAACCAAACACTAGTGCTCGGTCAATACTGTGTCGCTCGACATAACTGTATGTTATCGCTCAATGCTAACTCTTCAATGAAACTTAGCAAACATTCTTCTCAGCATCCATTGAGTACTTGGTGACCTCTGACTTTCTTGGTAGTAACTACTGCTCGGTCTTGGCCTTAGTGGGATGGCTTGGTCATAGTGATGACCGACCAACCTGCCTTGAATATGACTAAGTGTGGGACACTAATAGACAAAAGAACTTAGAGATCAACACTAGCTTCCTACCAAAATTAAAAACTATGTACACAAACCCCATTTTCATTCCCCCAAGGCTGGGTGTTTACCACGATGGGAACTTCAAAAATGGAGTCATTACATTATACAAACCTTGTCTAGTCCAGAGACTCAAAATTAGGGATAGAATTAAATTGCAATTGAAATTCAAAAAAAAAAATAGTCTATTACACACAATGCTACAAAACACCAATAAATCACTCATTTCATTGAAATATTGATGGATTCAATCCATTGAACTCATCTACAATCACAAATGCGATAAATACAGTTGTCACGGGAAATTGTCAACTTATCTTTCTTGAAAATTGTGTCCAAAACCCAACCAACCTTCGTACAATGTTTCAAAATTTCTTAAATAGGTCCCCTTGACCTGTTTCAATTGTCTAACCCAACCCCTAACTACTTTAGGGTATTCTGCAACTTTTACCAAAATGTTGTCGAGCAACTTTGCAAAGTTGCAAAACAACTTTTACAACTTTAGAATTATCTCCTTTTACATGGCATTGACGTAATGTATGGGTACCATATGACCTCTTAGTCATTCCTAAACTTAAAAACAACTTCATTAAATCATTTTGTGCACTCTAGGTGCATTTTCATATATTTTCCACATTCTAGCTTACAAAGCACAAATAGGGTCTTTTGACACATTGACCACAACAAAAACACAACATTGAAACATACAACTAAACTACTCCTAAATCAACCTTAAAACAAACTCAACTAAATACAAAAAAAAAATCAACTAAACACAAGGCCTTGAGAAGGCCTTCCAAACCAAAATTTGATGGTTGAACAAGTCCAACCCCTAGGTGCTCCTGCACCAAAGGGAAACAAACATAGGAAAATGAAAGGAATTATCATATATTTTGGGATTTTGATAAAGAGAGGTAAGAAGAAAGGTAATGTCATAAATGATTACACACCACTCCATTTTAGATAGTTCCATGCTTGCACACACACAATTAAGTGAAGATATAAAGTAGATCAATGCACAAAGAAGATATTACTAGAAAATGCAAAGAAAGATCACACAAAGACTACTCAAACACAAGATATAGAGTACAAAGACATCGGATTCACCAAAATGTAATGTTTCTAATATGTGATGTAGCACAATTACATTTATAGGAAGAAGACCAATGCTTCAACAAAAAGGAAACACGATTAGCACAAGATGAAGTGTCAATTCATGATCTTCTCAATGTTGGAGCCTTGGGTGTTGTTCCTCCTTTCCCTAAGAGAAGGAATCGTAAACACTATGCAATCTGATCTATGAAAGTAAGTGCACTATAAAATGAAAAAGAGGAGAATACACTCAACTTTAGGGTTAGTAGAGGTCACAAGATCAAATCTGAAAATAGAGCAGTAGACTGTAACATAAACTGGAGCAAAGCTAGATCTAGAATCAGGAAGATGAGATATGTCAACTATAAAAATATGAAGGCTCAAGGAATAGATCAAATTGGAGGGTATAGTTCAAGGTTGACCTGGGTACAAGTCGAGGTCAACTTGTACCTACACTACTCAAAAATTAGAGATCACAATGTCTGATGGAAGTTGGAAATAATGGAATCATGTGTACTGAGAGGGGAGGGGTGAATCAGTACCCTTAAAACTTTTGTCAATTAACCTTAATCCTTTATGTAATCAATTTCTTGTATTACCGACCATATCTGTTATTCTATCTTTATGCATGTAATATCAATTCATAATCTTAATTTTCATGTAAACATTCATAGAAACATTCATGAAATGTATTGACACATGACACAAGATTTGGTAACATAGAAAACCCATGATAGAAGGTAAAAACTGTGATGGGCATGAAATCCACAAAAAAATTCACTATCTGCAGAATGGAAGGGGATGGTTAAGGCTTACAAGTTTGATCACTTCTAATGATCTTACCCTGTTAGGAGTAATATGTAGAGACTGGTTAAGGTCTACTTTGTTAAGAGATTTAGCAACACTGTTTAGTGTGCACTCGGTTAAGAGATTTACAAAAGGATTTTTAAATCCACCTTCTCAAAGGATTTCTTCTATTTGATACACTTGTTAGAATGTAGTCAAAAATACTTATTGACCTTAGTATATGCAATCTAGAATTTCTGAATACAGATCCACTAAATTTTACATGTATATTTATCACCGATAGTGATAGATCTAGAATTTCTGAATACAAATCCACTAAAGTTCACATGTATATTTATCACCTATAGTGATTGATCAATACCTTTGTTCTTCTCGGTAGCCTTGAATATGGTTCTTGATAACCTATTTCATCTCTTGTTTTCCTTCTGCATAAAAATTGGTCTCTGATCCACAGATGTGCTCCTTGGCTACAATCATCATCACATCATTTTTTTTTATTGATTACACATCTATTTATACATTAGATTGACCAATTTTAGTTTCACGCATTACAATGATAACTCTATGGTCAAAGGTTTACAACTTGACCTTGATCTCCTAGTTTGCATGTTTACAATCAGTTAGAATAATTAAAAAAATTACAATTACATTGTTTGTCCCTCAAGAAATGGTTTTAAAGATCTGCTTTAAATCTAACTATAAAACTTGATTATTTTATCTGACATGTAAGTCAGATCCACATTTCTCAAAATATAACTGCCTCTCGGTAGACTAGTGCTTGGGTTTCTCTTTAGTCTATCTGTCGGTGTAGACTACAAACTTGTCTTTCAGGTTCCTTTTTTGTCTTCTCTGTCTATTTACCTTGTAAACTTTTATCGGGTTCCTCTATGAACATATGTTTTGGTTTACATTGTCAATTGCTCTATCGGGTTACTCTTTAGGTTGTGTCGTTGGCTTACCTTGTACCCTGTCTTTAGGTGAAGACTATTTTGGTGACCTCTGCAAAACTTTTGTATTGGGTTGCACTCCAAAACTGTCTTTCATTGACCATGTTACTGATGGTTCAAAAATTGTTTCCTTTGCATACTAATGGAAAAATATGTCATCAATCATCCCCTTTGACATTAGTATCAAAAACTTATATGTGCAAAACTAAAATGTTTAGTATATACACCATGTGTTATCCTTTTCAATATGACTCCCCTTATGTGCATGTCGGTATAGTATATGTATATGTATATGTATATACACTTACCTTTATACTATTTCCCCCTTTTTCATTATTTCCCCTTTTTACCTTATGAATTTTATTTCTCTCTTTGTCACATATTATTTCCCCATTTTTTTATAATAAGGACAAAGGTGTAATATCATACTTACAATTTGTCAAAGATATAGGAATGGGAGTTCTGCATGTCTTTCATCATTTTCTTCCACTTCTCCTTAAGGTGTTCAAGGGTCATGATCTCCAATTTGATCCTTGCATGCATATCATATATGCTTTCTATCACAAACATTTCTAGGGTGTCAATCAATTGTCTTGTCTATGTCATATGTTGTTGCAGTAGTAAAAGATTTGGTAGAATTAGAGCTTGAAGCTCAATTATTTCATCTCTGAATTTTGTTTTTGCCTCTAATATCTCAATTCTTAACCTTTTAGCTTCCATAATATTATTATAGTGCAACTTGATTGTATTGTTAGTGGTTGTAAGACTTTGTGCACTGGCATGTAGATCTACATCTATTTGTGCAATCTTTTCACTATTCTCCTTAGTGAATTGTTGTATTATGCATAACTTATAAACTAAGGTTATAGCTTCAGAAATGATTGGTTCTAATTTAGTGACTAGTTTAGACAGCTTTACCTTGTTCTCGGCCACTTCTTGGCTGATTTTCTCTATCAATTTGTATTGATACTTTTTCTCTGCTCATTCTTCTATTTCCTTTTCTGCATCCACATTCTATGATGTGATGGCTTTGGTAAGAATGGCCAATTGATCAAGCATGGGAGAATTTTCATCAATGTCAGCATTAGGTACAATTTTTAGAAGTATTTCCTTTGTTTTCTCTAGTACCTGTGTGTCTTTTTTTCCTTTTTAAGCTTATCTTGGATAGCTTTTCTTTTAGAAAGTTCAGCATACTTTGTAAGAGCCTCTAGATCCAATGTCCTAGGATCACAGGCTAGTATTTCAATAATTTCATCCAATATAACTGGATTCTTATTATTTTTCTTCTTCTTATTGGAAAGAGTTGTGGAGGGACCTGTATGCAGTACCATAGCAAGTTCCTTTGCTTGGTCTGATGTGCTTGGTGAAGGCTTTAGAGTATGTATGCCTATATCCTGCTGCCTGGTGTCTAGCTGTCGGTTGGGAGTGGACATCTCCACATCAACCTTAGCTTTATCTACAACATCTTCTTTGGTATCCTTAGGAGTGGCATCACCTTTTTCTCCTTCACCTTTATCTTTCTACTCTCCATCTGTTTCTTTTGGTTCTTCATTTGTTATATTTTGATCATCATTTGTGTTTTTGTACTCCTCTTCACCCTTATCCTTGGGTATGCTTGCATCAGGCTTGGGTGACTTCTCCTTTTCTAAGATGATATTGATAGCTTGTATCAGTAGTGGCATTTGGCCTGGTATGTTAACCTATGCAGCATCCTTTATTGTGTCTTGTTCCTTGGGTTGCTCAGAGGTAATAGTGACATCTTCATCTGCCTTTACTTCATTTGCAAGATCTTTGATGATATCTATTATTGTCACATCTTGGATTGTGACATCAGTTGTGTCTGCTAATGACTCCAAAATCTATGGTATGTCATCCATTTCTTTATTTTCTTTTGTATTCAATTCAACTAAATTGACATCCTCAGCATCATTTATCAGAATGTGTTTAGGGCTCAGTGTAGCCTCTTTTTCTTTATTGTGAGGCTTGTCAGTGAGTGTTAATACTCTCTCGGGACTTGTATCCTCTTTAGGTACATCGATTATTTTCCTCCAAGCATCCTCACTTTCTTTGTAAAGCTCAATGAAGTTTCCCTTTGGCACTTTGTAAGCTCTCAATTTTGCTGAGAATGTTTTTTAATGTAACTTCATCAATTCATCATTCTCTTCTATTTTGGACTTGGGTGGCATAACAAAAACTAGGGTTCTTTCCCTTATCTATTTTTTAGAATTCAATGCAAATGTCCACCTTGCCAATAAGTTATCATAAAGTTCTTGTGGCATCATTTTATCAAATTGTACTAGTACATATTTGAATGTGATCATTGCTTGAATGATTGCATCTTCAATATTTTTTTGATCATTGGGTGATAAGGTTAGCCATTGCCTCACCTTAGGATGTGATATGCCACCTTTGTTAGCAATTGATGCAGCAATTTCATCAATTGACTATGCAAATTTATTCTTTTCAGGTTGGAGTTGCTCACTCTCATCTTTCTCAGTGTCTTCCTTATCTTCTTTACTTCGGATAAGTCTCCTTCTCCTCTTAGGTTCTGATGTTTGTCTTGTTTGAGGCTTTATTTTGTAAGTCCTTACCTATCCTTTCTTGACCAGTGGCGAGTCTTCCTTTGCACTTTGACTCCTTGTCCATGACGCAGCAGTTGTTCTTGGATTATTTGGAGGTGGTGCATCAGACTCTGTTGATTCAAATTCACTCACTTGTTCAGCTTCACCGATGGCTGACTATCCCTCATTTTCTTTTGTTTTCTCTATTTCTTCTTCATTGACTGACAACTTCTTCTCAAGTGTTTTGACCATTTTGGTCTTCTTTCTGACGATCTTCTTTACAACTAGGCCATTTTTTTCTTTCCTTAGCCTCTTCATAGGTTACAAACCTTGGTAATGATTTGTCTAATAATTCATTTAACAATGCTTCAATAGCATTGGTGGCTTGATCTATGTTGATCTCATAGTCAAGTGGGGCTAACCATGCTATCCTCGGTATAGCTAGTTTGATCAAGGTGGTATCGGTGTCCACCATAAAACAAATATCAATCTTATATTTGCTTACCAGTTGTTCTGGTATCCTCATTCTTTTCTGCATTCTATCCTTAAATCCAGTGAAATATTCATCCATAACTGATGTAAATTTGTCACCTAGTGACTTAATGAATTCACTGATCTGAATTGCCACTGGTTGGGTAGTATCCCAGTTGACATTACCGATAGATGGGAAAAATTCTTGGAAGTAGAAAAATATGCACATTAGGAGTGATCCAAACTTACATGAATTGGACTTTGCAGACTTGATTGTCCTCATGTTCTCCTCTAATTGCTTCATTAGAAGCTCGGATAGATCCAACTGCAATCCCTTCTTTACAATCTTGTGTGTAGTATCTACTACTCCAGGTGCAATACTATTCATCCTGTTGTCTTGGAATATCTTGTATCCTAGCACACAAGCACCAAATTTCATTTCAAGATCCTTGATAGAATTTACCTTCAGTCCTCTACCATCCCATTCTTCACCTGTCATCTTCTCAATCTTGGGATGAGAAGGGTGTTTTAGTGCCTTGGCATTGTCAATTATAGGATAACTGGTCACTGTGTGTATAACATCCCTGGTGATCTATTTTGGCTCATCCAACCATTTATTTCATTCATGTACTCTTCTCAGCACTATCTTGATCCATTCAATTTTAAACTCCTTTGGGAACATTAGGGCATTTTTCACCCCTTTGACCTCTATGTGTTTATGTTCCTCCTTGATGGTTCTACATGTGCAAAGCTTATTGTAAGCTTTCTTGACCTCAAGATCTTCTATCTCAGTGATCTTTCAATGTATGTATGCCCTGACATCCTCGACGAGAAAAACCCTAGGTGGTATGCTTGAGAATTCTCCAGCGTCGTCGGGTTGTGAGGAAACCTCTAGAAATAACTTGTAATGTGGCTCCTCACAGGTGGATTTCTTGATCAGGTTGACCTTATTTTCCTTGGAATTCTTGATCTTGGTTACATAGGATGTGGTTGCCATGGTTTCTGAGAATTAGGGATTTTTCCGTAAAACAAACAGTGAGCTTGGTGATGTTACTTACTTAACCTTTTGTATGTTGTTGTGAATCTGTTTGAATGTTGTGAATCTTCTTGTTAATTGCTTCTGTAATCTGGTCATTGTTGGTCACTCTGTGCTTTTCTTTTTCACTCTAAATCATTGGTGAATGAAATAAAGTCTCCGTGGCCCTTTTTATAGACAGTTCCCTAAGTGGCATCATTAATGCTTTACCTACTTGTCACGTGTCAAAGACGGAGTCACTCGGGTAACTTGCCAACTTCATTCTCGATGAGAATGTGATGCTCGAGGCAAGTGTCAACTCATTTGAATTTTCACATGTTCACCAACGGATCTCGATATATGGTAAAGACAACATTGTCCTTTTACATTATTACCGACAATGCTCAATTTATACTAGCAACTCATATTTTATATGTTAACTGGCGATTCTTGGTAAGCATTGACAACTTAGCTTTGTATGTACACCGATGATTCTCAGTAAGCATTGACCAATGTGATTGAATTCACAAGTTCATAAAAAGTAATACCATAGTGCATCTTTAGTCATACTAGTTTGGCATTTTAGCAATGTATAATGGAACTGATGTAAAATATAACCTGGTATAATGCAGTTCTATATTTACTTGTTCTACTTAGGTGGGGGCGTTGATATCACCAAATCCATTGGATAAGGTGTCACCAATTGTATTTCTTAGTCCAGCATCATCATTTTTTGTAGCTTTCCTCCACATTTTGTTTCTCATTCTTCTGATATCTTTAATGGTGTTTCCATTGGAAAAAGTGTTTGTCTCTATCACTAGGTCTCTGCATTCTTTTCTTAGATGACCGACTCTATGACAGTTTAAGCATGTCATTCTGAGGTTAGTCCAGCTTCTAGACTTTCTTGTCCATTTCCTCATGCATTTTTCAGCTATGTGACCAAATCTACCACATGCTATGCAATTTTCCCATGTATTTTAATCCCAAACATATGAGTTACCAACTCTTTTCGGTTGATAAGCATTTTCTTGATCTTTTAGCTTCCATGCTTGTTTTTTCTTCTTCTTGCATTCAAGAGATGTGTTCCCATGCATTTTGCAAGAAGGACAATATTTTTCCATGTAGGTTTCCTTCTTTGGTTGTTTCAACTTAGATTTACATTCATATTCTTTATGTCCATGCTTGTTACACTTATAACAATTTCCTATGAATGTAGATGTGGATTTAGGAATACCTTTCATTTTTCTCCTACAAACATTTGATGTGTGGCCTGGTTTTCCATAGTGATTGCATGACTACTTTCTTGGTCTTGGATTTGTGTAGACATCTTTGTGATCAGATTGGTATGGTGATTCTCCATGCTCGATATACCCTAGTTTGGTATTGTTGTTGACTCTTCTTTTTCCATCCAAAAAATCATCCATCCTTTTGGTACTTTCTTCATCTCTCTTTCTCATGTCATTGTACTAGTTCTGAATTCTTACTTCACGCATGCTTTAGTTTTTCATTTTTCTTCTCTTATCTCACCAATAGCTTCTATTTTATCAATGAGTTCTATGTTCATTCAGTTTGCCTCCTGACTCATAATAATAATCTGATTGGTGATCTCATGATGATGTTTAGCAATTCTTTGTATTTCTGACTCTCTCTCGTAGTTTTTTAGTGATCTTCCTCCTGTCATCAATAGCTAATGTTCTTTCTTTCTCAACTTGACAAGAATTGTTCATGACATCAATCATACTTACCATCTGTGTCTCTTGATCAATTTGCAGTATCTTTACTTTCTCTATCAGAAGTTGATTGCTTTCATTCAGACTTGTGATGCTTCCTTCAGATGTGTTTGATGCTTTGCTAGATGTAGATCCTGATGAATCAAACAAATCAAGTATCTCTTCTTCATGATAGTTTATTTCATTACAACGAGATTCCATAACCTTTCTTTCATCCAGTAGTTCTCTCATCTTGATTCTTGTTGCTTTGTATTTCTCATAGAAGATCTGTATCTCTAACTTCTGATTCTCAATACTTTTGTCTAGCTTATACCTTTCCATTATATGATCTTTTCTCTTAAGTATTTAAACTTTTCCAAATAAGAGATCTAGCTCTGATACCAATTGTTGGAAATAATGGAATGGTGTGTACTGAGAGGGGAGGGGTGAATCAGTACCCTTAAAACTTTTGTCAATTAACCTTAATCCTTTATGTAATCAATTGCTTGTATTACCGACCATATCTATTATTCTATCTTTATGCATATAATATAAATTCATAATCTTAATTTGCATGTAAAAATTCATAGAAACATTCATGAAATGTATTGACACATGACACAATATTTGGTAATGCAAAAAACCCTTGTTAGAAGGTAAAAATTGTGGTGGGGATGAAACCCACAAAAAATTCACTATCTGTAGAATGGAAGGGGCTAGTTAGGAGTAACATGTAGGGACTGGTTAAGGTCTACTCTGTTAAGAGCTTTAGCAAAACTATTTAGTGTGCACTTGATTAAGAGATTTACAAAAGGATTGTTAAATCCACCTTCTCAAAGGATTTCTTCTATTTGATTCACTTGTTAGAATGTAGTCAAAAATACTTATTGACCTGAGTATATGCAATCTAGAATTTATGAATATAGATCCATTAAATTTCACATCTATGTTCATCACCTATAGTGATTGATCAATACCTTTGTTCTACTCGGTAGCCTTGAATCTGGTTCTTGATAACCTATTTCATCTTTTGTTGTCCTTCTACATAAAAATATGTCTCTGATCCATAGATGTGCTCCTCGACTACAATCATAATCACATCATTTTTTTTTGATTTATTACACATCTATTTATATATTAGATTGACCTATTTTAGTTTCATGCATTATAATGATAACTCTATGATCAAAGGTTTACAAATTGACCTTGATCTCCTAATTTGCATGTTTACAATCAGTTAGACTAATTAAAACAATTACAATTACATTGCTTGTCCCTCAAGAAATGGTTTTAAAGATCTTGTTTAAATCTAAATATAAAACTTGAGTGTTTTATCTAACATGCAAGTTAGATCCACATTTCTCATAATATAACTTCCTATCGGTAGACTGGTGCTTAGGTTGCTCTTTAGTCTGTCTGTTGGTGTAGACTACAAACTTGTCTATCGAGTTCCTCTATTGTCTGCTCTGTTGGTTTATCTTGTAAAATTCTATCAGGTTTCTTTGTGAACTTGTCTTTCAGTTTACATTGTCAACTACTTTATCGGGTTACTCTTTAGGTTTTTTCATTGATTTACCTTGTACCTTGTCTTTCGGTGAAGACTAGTTTCAGTGACCTCTGCAAAACTGTTGTGTCGGGTTGCACTCCAAAACTATCTTTCGGTGAGCATGTTACCGATGGTTCAAAACTTTTTTCCTTTGCATACTAATGGAAAAATATGTCATCAACTTGTTTCCTTTAAAACTGCTCCTGCACATAAGAAAAGGGAAACTTGTTGGTGGGGAGGGGCTTGAGTCAGTCAAGCACCAGTTTAGGAATTAACCTTGAATTGAAACAAAGGAAATTTTCTAGCATGTAGTAAGATTAGATCTAATGATGGAATATATCATACCATGTAGATGCAATTGTGCTTAATATGTGATCACATATGTTAATGCAATGGCCTTGACTCAACACAAAAACCAAAAGGAAATCATGTAATCCCAAACCTTATGTGTGACTGCAATGTAATTCACCTAAAATTTAAGAATAAGTATTGAGTGTGTGATTGTATATCCCCTCTTTAGATGGATAAACTCCTTTGTCTCCAAAGATTCTAGATCTATAGAAGGAAATGCATGCTTGATTGAATGGATGCTCACTTGAAATCACCAAAAGACCTTGAATTATTGTGCTTGATTTCTTGAGAAGTAAATTTTTCCAATGAATTTTTATATATTATGTATGTTAATATGGGTCCCCAAATGCAGTGAGTGGGCCTACTTTTATATCGATTTCAAACATCAAAATTAAAAGGGCTGACTGCACTAGGCAGGAAAGGGTCAATACCTTAGATTAGGCCCATGAGCCAGTTGAAATTCACCTCCCAGGGTATAGGTCAAGTTTAACCTGTACCCAGAGGTTAAAATCTCAGGGAAAGAATCCCAACTCCCAAGAAGTACTGAGGGTGTCGGGGGAAATGTGGTGAGATAAGAAGGAAAATCAGTCATAAATGCATTTAAATCTATGAGGGAGATAAATAGGAGACAGAGCATAGAAATTAAAGTCATCATAGAATTTTGTGCAAGATTGGAGGAAGAAAAGGGACCTTGATTCAAATTATGAGGATAATTGAATACATTAGGAGGTCCTAAATGTGAAAAATACATTAAGGAGGGCTAAAATGTCCTAGAAAAAGCACAAAAGTAAGTTCTTACTTTTTAAGATGGTACAAACAATATACTAGCAATACAAATTCTAAACCACCCGTAACCTGGGGAGGAGAGTGAGAGTTAGTAAATTGATTTTTCTTCTCCTATTGATAATCATCCAGGCGATACTTTCCTTAGGGTCCCTACCATAAGGAGAAGGTAGTGGAGCCCTCTTCAAAAGATAATAAACAATAGGAACATATTGGTAACAATTTTGTAACTCAACAGCCAAGGGTTGATGTGAACTAGGAGCAATAGTAGTCAGAGGAAGGTCCACATGGATAGAGGAGACTGCATCCATACAAAGAGGTGGGGTTGGATTCACTGAGTCAGAGGATGCCATATGATATAAGAATCACCCTATGGAAATTCATCATCATCCTGTGAAGAGTCATCAGAGGAAGATTCAAATTCATGGACAATCAAATGATCATCATTTGTGTTCTTCCACCAAGTGGCAACACCTCTTCGAATCATAAGAGAATAAGTTGTAGCCAAATTCCTAGTAGAGAAGCATTGTTGACACCGAAAGGGGAGGCCCTTGTAATCTAGTAGTTGATCACCTGGCCTATCTCTGACCATGAGAACCAGATCCTTGAAGAGGTTTGGAGATGCCAATGTCAAGTAGAATGTGAGGAAAGGTAGAGAGGCCCATTGTAGTCATAGCCTCATCCACCTTTAAAAGACACCCAAAAAATTACCAATGGCCTCAAAGAAAGATTTTTCCCCAAAATATAGGGGGATATTGGAGAGGAAAACCTACATAGGATGCACACTAAGTGGTTCAATAAGAGGTTTTAAGGAGGTTGTCCAAGTTTTAGCTGAGAGAGAGTGGTTCTCCAACACCCACAGTTTTCTCAACACCAAATCACATTCATCAGAAGAAGTAAAAATAATAATAATAATAATAACCCCCTTAACATAGGGGAAAATCTCAATGTTACCTAACACTAAAGGTCTCCAAGAAAAAGACACCCAAGATGTATATTAACAAGAGAGGGATAGAAGCCAATGAATCTACAAACCAATGTGCAATGTTGGTAGAAATTCACATTTTCCATCGCTTCTTGTGCACACACCACCATAAGGAATTTATTGGCACAAGTCATGGGTTGATATTTTGAAGGAAATAAAATCCACATTCACAATCATTTGCAACTCTTTCCTATCTTCAGGCCAACAGAAACCCAAAAAACACACCCATCACTTTTGTAGTAAAAATTCATAGTGCTAGAGACTCCAAGCAATATTGTGAATATCATAACCCACTTGAAGGTCTTTCCCTTTTCAATTCAAATGATAGAACATGACACATTTATGCAGACACTCTCTATGTGCAAAGGAATTCTTATTAACACTCAAAATGTTAAACAATAATCTCATTAAAAATAGAGTCCTTATTCCTATAGCATAACTGTGATCGGCCAGTCAATGGCCCTTCTTCTTCTTCATGGAACTAGACTCTACAACCATAACATGAACTTAACTTCGGACACTTCATGTGAACATATCTCTTGTCTTTTCCTTACATTTACACTATTCTCACACTATTTTTCTAATAGTGGTCGAGAACTTATTCAACCCCGCTCATGGTCTCCTCCTTCCATGTATGTGACCTTCCTCTCTCTCTCTCTCTCTCTCTCTCTCTCTCTCTCTCTCTCTCTCTCTCTCTCTCTTNCCTCTCTCTCTCTCTCTCTCTCTCTCTCTCTCTCTCTCTCTCTCTCTCTCTCTCTCTCTCTTCTTTACTATGTGATCATGCATGTTGCACTCTTCCCCTTCTAATCATCAAAACATAAAGGATGTTTGATTTTATTCCTTCCTCTTGTCCCCTTTCACTAAAACTCTACAAGTTTTTGTTCAATAACCATGAACACACATCTCTATCCCTCACCCCTCGACTCTCCTATTTTTATAGAAGAAATCGATGCTGCCCCTTTCATATTTGGGAGTCTACATTTATTGTTAGTAATAACTGAGAGGGGGGGTGAACACTAGTAAAAATTTTCCATATTTTCAAAACGAGTTCATCGACTTTTCGATATAGATTGGTTGACCAAATGACCACTATTATCCTTAGAGTTTTTTCATCACAACTTTCCACATTTGGTATAGCCATCATAAGAATGATGACGTAAAGGTCAGAAAAAAAGGGTTTTAATAGAGATGTTGTGTTCGCCTTTCACCCTGATCCATTTTCACAGTCTGTCACTTTTGTGACTACTCTACGACAAGAATCCTATACAAACGATGAATTGATCAATGAAAAGTGGTCAAAACATCGATGGTGGTATGTCAATCATTTCATCATTTGTATAGGATTCTTGTCGACTGTCACTATCACGAAGGTCGAAAAAGCGACTCTATTTTTTTTATTTTTTATTTTAAATTTCACTTTAAAATATAAAATTTCCAATGGCAAGTAAACCCATTTCCCATTTTGTACTGGTGCATGGAATTAGTCATGGAGGCTGGTGTTGGTACAAATTGGTCCATCTTCTGCAACAAGATGGCCACATAGTCACTTCCATTAATCTCAAAAGTACAGTCACAGATCCTTCTCTTGCAGACTCAATTCACTCCTTTGAGGAGTACAACCAACCTCTCATGGATTTCCTTGCTCACCTCCCTTCAAATGAAAAGGTATTTTTTTTCATAAAGCCAAATTTTGGTGATTTTTCTTGGTTCCTTTATCTCTATTTTTGAATATCTTGTGGCTTATTTTGGGGTTGTTTGATTTTTGAAGTAAGATGTTTTGTTTAACTGTAATTTTATTTGAATTTTTTTTAAATAGGATATTTTAAGTTTTGCTTTGGTGAGGTGGTTCATCTTGAAACATACTAATAGGTAGGTTCTATTAGATAAATTATTAAGACTTCAAATGAACTACCTAAATGAGTCAAACTTAGAGTCTACTGTTCAAGCTTAGAATATGATGTTGAAACTTAAAATACATTTTTTAAGCTTACACTATTTTTTCTAAGATTGCTCTAATACTCCATTATGTTCTATCCATCTTTTTCTAATAACTTATATATCGATATAATAATGTATAACACATTTTTTTTTCAATGAATATATTTACCATCCTTATATGCACCATTTCTCCAGTGGAATCTACCTATCAGTATGGTTTCAGATGAGCTATCAAAACCAAGTCAAAGCTTAGACTTAGAATGGGATGTTTAATCTTACTTCAAGTATGATTATCTATTTTTGTAAGGTTGTCTTGATAATTTATGTGCATCTTTTTCTAATAATATATTGATATGATAATGTATAGCCTAATTTCCTTTTATCCTTTCCTAATGGAGAGATTTATGAGGCAAAATCTTTATATTCACCATTATGACTTCCATTCTCATGGGTTATCCTTCACCCATAGTAACTTCCATTCACATGTTTATTTAATAACTGATATATTGATATCATATGATATGATATGTGAGGTAGGGTCTATCTATTAATACATTTTCTTTATAACTTATATATCAATATGATATTATTATATGATTGTTTCAGATGAATCATCTGAATAGGTCAAAATTTCAATTGTATTATTTAAATTTGTTCCATACGTGATACTCTGTTATTTTTCAATAGAGATATCTATAAGATGAAATTCTTATAGAGATACCATTACAACTTAAGCTCTGACAGTTTTTAGTAATTATGTGTCATAGATAGTTCTTGTGGGGCACAATTTTGGGGGAGTAAGTTTGGCATATGCATTAGAAATTTTCCCAAAAAAGATAGCAGTGGCAGTGTATGTGACCGTTGTCATGATTTGTGGTGGAGATCATCTTCAAGAGGAGTTCAAACTTGTAATATCTTGGTCTCTGTTTAATTGCTTTGTTCTAAAAATTATTAATCAAATCTACTATGTTTTTGAAAGATTGGTGTTTCTATGCAGCTACAACAGGATGAAGAAATTAAAAAGAAGCTTATATACAAGTTTGGAGATGGCCCTGAATAGCCCCCTACCTTGTTATCCATTCCCATAGCATTACAAAAGTATCTCTTCTATGGAAAAATCGCCTCAGTTGTAAGAAAAGGCTCATTCTTTTCTCTAAAACATCAATACCCTTTGTGTTGGCACTCAAATCAACTTCAAGGCTGATTACCGATCAATAAACCTACAAATGCAACACATGTACACTTTTTTGTGGATGCACAAAGTGGGGCTGGAAGTTCCCAAGAAATCTTGGCATGATCCTTGTTCTTGTTGTCTGCACTATGACAGTAGAGAACATGCACAGAGAGAATAGTAGAGAACATGAAGCAATCTA
>MU226267.1:4207503-4224732 GCA_018584345.1 Thuja plicata | reverse complement strand
TGGTCTTCTTGTTAAATCTTCTTCATCAACAATAGATATGGTACTCAAACAGATAACAATAGTCTCACCAGTTAAGGTTTGACAGCAATGACAAAATAATAATTGCTTGCATTGTCACTTTCCAACATTTTGTTCCTCTAACACTGTATTTTTGCACAATTAAACATTATATTTTGGAAAATATTGTTAGCACAAAAATGGAATAATCTGCTTCTGCAAAAAGTTTGCTTAAGAGGCATTAGTATTAGTTAGAATGAAAAATTAGTTAAAGGGGAATATATCCCCCCCGTGTTTTTTACCCCAGCGCATATAAATACATATAAGACATTAAGTTGATTACTTATCACTGAAACAAAATGAATTGAAAGCTTATCAATTAATCATAGCTAGATACAGGAAAGCATAATAGAGCTCGTTGTTTATGACAACAAAACTATGTTTTGCATAAAGTGCAAAGATGGATTTGTTTTGGAGGTAGAGAAGCTCATTACTTCTAAGATGTTTTTGTCTGAAGGTCTAATTGAAGAAGCTCATTGACTTCAGGAGTATAATCTGTATTGATGAAAAGATTCCAAACTCGTTAGTATGGATTGAATTGGCAACAAATATCAGAACACATTGAATCAAATAAAGCAAAATTTCAATGGTGAATTCATCATGAGTACACAACAATTTGACTAGAATAATAATGGTAGTTGATCTTATGATTTTTGACTATGAAGCAAAGGTAGAAAAGTTAGTCTCTAAATACTATTGTTTTAAGAACTCTTTGATTGGGCATATTACTACATTGAACTAAGATTATTTTGGTTTTTATATTGTTGCATTTGGTTGACCATAGGCAAGGAAACCATGTTTTGAACCAGAACACTTGTAGAATCTTTGAGTTGAATTGGGTTCGTTGAGTGAGTTCCAAGACACTTGTAGAATCCTTTAGTTGAGTTGGGTTCCTTAAGGGGATAGTAGACTAGGGCTCTGCATTAGTTTAGTTCGAGCTTCACTTGGTTTTGAAAATATTTTAATATTCTCTACTTAACAAGACCAACCACATGAAGGTGGAAGCTCATTTGGCCCCAACCCCCCCCCTAACATCACTCTAAATTACCCATTAACATCTAACATTCATTCATTCATCCATTTATGAAATATAACATTCAATCATTATAATCACATAACATTCAATAACACCTAAAATTAATTAACAATTGGACATTCATCAATAATTCATCAACATTTAGTAGAACAAAATTACATTCATTAAGACAACATAAATATATTATCAAAAAATGTTTATTGCAATCTTTTCTTTTTTGGAGGTTTCTTATTTATTGGTTTATGCATGAAAGTGCTAAGCAGAGCATCAAGGTCTTTGTCATTCCCCTATGATTATTCTTGTGAACCAATTATATGCCTCCTCCTATGTGATGTAAGAGGATGCTGGTGTGCCAAATGGGGGTTCGATGCAATAACAACTAAACGGGTTAGATGCACAACATTTTATATTAGTGTTACAAGTATTTCATTAATTAAAAGAAGATAACAACCGATCAAAAAAAATTAAAATAACATAACAGAGATTTTCTTTACCTGACAATTCCACATCATCTGGAATATGGTGAACACTCGGATCATCCTCCACTTGTTCACCATGATGTTTTGCATGCTCTAAAATGTACACAAGAAAGGTTACACCAATTTCAATTTAAAATGTTAACTTGTATTAAAAATTACACAATTGATGTTCAATAGCAAATGAATACCTCCATCACTACAATGCACATCAGGGTCCTCATCATGTGGAGGTTATGTGCTAGGATTAGAAGGATGCATTGCAATGTCATGCGCTAAAGGGGTTAAATAAACATCAAATAGATTATCACTCAATTATTTGATTTGAAATAATTTTCAATTGGCCAATTTACCTGTGTGTGAACCGATGCAGGAGACTGTTGGCTTTGGCGTAGGCATTCGGCCACAACTTTATATCCTTCCTTTAAGCCAATCTTTTTGTCTTCTTCCATGGGTGCTACATTAAAATTTGAGCCCTGCATTTTTGGCTTAATATCGTCAATTCTGCAGGTTATTTTTGATTAAACAAAATTGTTTGCAATTTATAAAAAAATTGATTCAAAATTTTATTTACTGCTACTTACAATTCTTGCTTGAAGTTTCAGATAACCACCAAAGCCAAGTTTGTGTTGGCCAATCTTTTCTATTCTGGCCTTTGTATCCTTTGATGTGTCCTGCAGTCTATGAAAAGTTCAAAATATGTTAGATTATATAAATATAAAGATCACTAATTAGTGCATAATTACGTTATACTTAATACTATCGCATACCTTCTATTGTCATTTACTGGTGCAATTCCTCTTTGGCTTTGCGCTTTCTCCTTTGCATCCAAAATGAATTCCTTCCACACCTTATTTGGAATCACAGGAGGACGCTCGGACTTTGGGTTGCTCACTAGATTCCTTTTGTATATGTCCCTCACAGTATTTAGATGTTTGCAAGCTCTCCAAAGAGCATTGTCATGGTCAAAAATGTTACTTCCAAATAACTCCTCTAAATATTTTATGAGCTCATCTTTTAATTTTATATCCTTTCAACTCCACCTTTTAAGAAAAAACAAAGTTGTTAGCTAAAAAAATTAACTGAAGTTGCGTACCTTGAATATCGTATAATAAATAGATGAAAGGAAAAATATTCTAGAAATTATATGAAATCAAAGCAGTGGGATAGGGTTAGTTAACATATGATGTTCCACCTTGTACGTATGGTGGGCCTGAATAGTGATAATGTCATCTCATAAATCTTTTCATAAAAAAACATCATTCCTTGCAAACACATCATGGGATCATCAATCCAAAATGAGTTATGAACAAGTAAATTAAAATTAGAATATAAATAATAATAATTTTAAAGTACCTGGAAGCTTGGGTAATTTTAAGGGAATCATATCTTTATAGGTCAACAAAAATGACGTCTACAATTTTCCTGTACTAGCAACACAGGTACATCTAGGAAACGTCGCTGCATTATCACCAAAATTGGTCTCTGTAACTTGAGGAGGTGTAACTTGTTCTACACAAAATTATTCCACTATGAAATATAATATAGAAAAACCATAACTAACACATAATCAAATATAGAAAAACAAGGACCTACCAGGTATAGACCATGCAAATTTGGATGTTTTCATGCTCCTTTTTAATGACATCACATTCATTAATGACATCCTCATAAGAGGAGGCGTCTGGAGTACATCATGATCACCTAAATGTACAGTTTGAAGTGAGGAGTCAAGATATATATGTGAGTTTGAATAAAACAACTAGTAAATCTAATGAAAAATGTAGATTTCTAATCAGCAAGCCAATGAAGTTTGTAACTTGTTAACTTAAGGATTATTTTACCTGCGAGAGCTATACTAGTACTGGCCTCACCATGATGTCCATGAGGATTTGCTTGAGCAGTCAAAAAATTATGTAAGAACACTTGCATATTTTAGTATATGACATAAAAGAGTATATAATATAAAACTTTATTGAACTTTTGTTATAACTAAAAATTAATTACTGCTTACTTCCAAATTATGTGCTTGTCACACCAATAAATCGTGTCTTGCCATCAATTCCTCACATGGATCTAGATCGAGAAAAATGCCAAGAATTTCTGAACGAACTTTTTCTAATTGCTTCTTGACCAGATACACGGGGTAACGAATATCTAGGATGGCGTCATCCATATTTGGCACTATTGTAGGTGTTGATGTAGGTGCTTTTCCCTTTTCCTGAACATCAATTTGTGATAGGAATATCAGTAAAACTATGAGAATAACTCCAAAACCCTTAAGAAAAGAACATAATAATGTAACATTTTTCTTTTATATTATTAATTTGTACAATTACAATAAGGTTTACCTTTGCTGAAGAATGGGTGGGAGTAGGATCCCCGCCACCATCATCATGTGGTGGATCCATGTCGTCCTGTGACAAAGATTAAATATAAATTGGTATTGGAGTCATAAATTGGAGGTTAGTAGTAAATGGTATATAGTACTTACCACCCTCATGATAGTGTCTTTTTTGCATCTATGCAATTCAACTAGTAATCTATTAGTAGTTCTTGCCCTTCACTTATTGATTTTATTACACATACAAAAACACGATTCCCCTCACGCGCCTCAAACATGCAATTGGGACTCTTATTAGTTGACCCAGGTCGCGTACTATTTATAAAACATGCAATATTACCTGTTTCTTTTGGCCTTCCGTCAATGTACATAGAAAATCCTTTACTTTGATCCTTTTCTTTCCATTGTATATAATTCGCTGACAATGCATACCTACACATACTTTTTTTATATCGAACAATCTGTATCCAATGATTGTAATTGTAACAAGGTCTGACAAACTTCATCAATTCAACAACTTTGTTATAACATACCTTTATGCCATCCATGGAAAATAGGCCCAAACTATGTAATGACGATGGAGCTATATGATATATCCTCTCATTAACACAAAAATCAGTGTTAATTGGAGGTAGTTCTTTGGGTACCCATTCTTTCAGAAGATGTGTATACCTCAAGGGCACCTCAATGTCATCTATGGTCTCATCGTCATAAGAACATGACCCGCTTTAGAAAGGAAAAATTGCATGCATTTATTGAATTTTCTTCTAATCTTTTGACCTCTAGTTGATTTCCCAATTTTAGGCCTACTACATGTCTCACTTTCATCTTCTATTCCCACATTTCCTTGACTCGAGGAAGAAAGACCTGACAAATACATATTAGGTGGTTCCCGCAATTTGTCAAATGACAGATATAGTTGGTAAGGAGCAAGATGTTTCGCTAAATGAGGGTAATGTTGATGTAATCTATAGGGTGTATTGACTTGTACCTACCGATCCATGTCACTATGCAGGATCCTTGTAAAAGGGGTTAAATTTCCTGCATCAACAATTGAGCATCATAAGCAATACATTAGTAATTTGTTAAATAATAAATACATTAAATATACGAGTAACAACTGAAACACAAGTATCATAAATCACATATGTTGTAAACATTAGAAATGAACACATTAATTTAATTGTACCATGGAATAAGAGTAAACAGATGAACACATTAATTTAATTGTACCCTATGTTAACAATAAGTAAATTATGACTAAAATAGGTGAAAAAGATGACATATATGACATACCTTAACATTCGTGACATTTCTATGTTGGATAAACCATTCAAAACCTTGAATTTCACCAACAACAATACAGCGGATAGAAGAGTTGTTTGGGAGCCTTCGTATAGGGGCTCGCATACCTTCTCAAGTATAGGTAAATCAAGGCCATCTTCATCATCGTGATCAGCTACGCCAGTACTATCATCTTCAATTGTATTCTTAGGCACATGATCATCTACAACAATACCATCATCTTCAATTGTGCTGATAGTAAGCTAAGCTATTTCCTGGTTTTGTTTTTGTTACTAGATCTTTGAATTCTTCTGATGGACTTCAAAGAATTTGAGATATGGTTGTCGATATTTGATAATTTTCTCTTGGTTGCTTATTCTTAAACTGATAAATAGGGAACATGGAAAAATTAGGTGATGACTAAACCATACTATTTTATCTCTTTTGTTTGTAATTACAAATATGCACAAGTGACAAACATGTAGATTTGACCAAGCAATATTACTTGGAGCTTGACCCGGCAACAAATGGACTTGTGATGATTTTATCACAATAGTACATCTATTGTCGGGTAAGCTACAAGTAGTGCTTAGGCAAATCTACATGTTCATAAACTATGCAAATCCAAAAAAATTGCAAAAAAAATTATTACCTTACCCAGATGTCTATGACTAAGAAGCAACATGAAATACCCTTTGTGTTGGCACCCAAAGATGCATATCAAACTGTGTATCCTTTCCTTATTTTTCAATATCAAATTGTGTAACAATTGCAATCTAATTAATTCACATAGATCAAAATCCGTACCATTATTCATCATTTGATGTGCAACATATACTATCAATACACAATGTTTTATGATCTCCCGACACCTCAATTAAATCTCCAACTTCCTTTTTCTTGACTGATTTCATAATTAGTATAGAACTAAATGAGAAAATATTTGTCACTGCTTTGATTGCATCTTTAGTTATTTGATAAGGATTTTCTAGCTAGATGTAATCATCGTGTATTCTACTCAGTACTATCTTGATTATTTTTTCATCAATTATCATAAAAAATTTGCTCCATGTATCCAATCCTTTATGACCTAGGGCACCTGAATTCTTTGTATTTTTTCTCTAGAAAGTGAATCCTTAAGATTTCTTATTTTATCATTGTCATATTCTTCAAATTCTACTTCAACAATATTTTAAATATTCTCAACACAAATAACCCTATTAGGTAAGGTAGTGCCAAAAAATAGATTTCACCACTATTTTTGTCTTGTTAATATGAAAAACATATCATGTTCTGATAACAACACCATCTTATTTGGCAAGGAAAAAAATCTTCTTTATAGCTCCCCCTAAGCCAACACATTCAAAGAGATTTTATATGCCAGAGCTAGGTGTAACCGTAATTTTTTATGTATCTTCTTCTTCTTTCTTCTTCCATATTTTGTTCGTTTCCTATCTTACTTCTTCTATGTCAATATTTTTCATAGGATCATTCATTCTTTCTGATGTAACATGATTATAATTTCCTCTTCTACAATATTTGACAATGTGTCCATAAGTTTTACGTAGAAGTCTCCATGTATAATGTGTGCTTTAGTGGTCAAGATTGTTAGTTGATCTATGCCACAATGCACAACAACGTTCCCAAATTTATATCAAATAGCTCTAATATATTAGTAAGCACTAAAGCATAAATAGTAAGAATAAAACAAACCCGAACGGGGCTATAATGTGATGAACTCGGATGAAAAATTTAATATAATCATAATTGAATTTGAATTGACAAGACTCAAAACTCAAAAATTAATCCATACCTTTCAGACTCTTGAGTTCAAGCCCAGATGCTGAGGAAGTCACTAATGGTGGATGCACACCAGTTCACAATAAGGTAAAGCTTGCAAACTTTAAACTGGAAGAAAAATTAACAGTAAGACACCAAAGGATTTAGAGCCAACTATTTGTGACTCTTCAAGTGGAAAAGAAATGAATGTTATAGGAAGATATGATACGTTAGATATACAACTAGGCTAAAAGGAAATTAGAATAATATGACACCTTTTTCCATTATATTGCTTATTATTATAAAATATTTGTTGTACATATCCTATCACATTCTTCTCTTGCACAAGTTATTTAATTGCAAGTTATTTTAAAACATAACACTTTCCATAATTATCAAGGTTACTAGGAGATAGGGTGTTATGCCCTGCATCCCCGTCCCTACATTTTATGTGCAAAATGTTGGGTCCCCTTTTTTTTCTTTTGTTTGTTTTTTTTTTGCTGGCGGATCTTGCCTTGTCTCTATCCTTTTGTTTTCTTTCTCCGGGGTTTCCTTCCCCACTCTCATGTTTTGTTTGGTTGGTTTCTCGTCTCTAGGACTCCATACCGGAGGTTGTTCTTTGTCGGGAACCAGACTTTGGACTCTGGGATTCTTCGCTACGATGTTCTTAAGGTGATCATCACGGAGAATCCCCGGGCCCGGGGTCCAGAGGTTTGCTTGTCCGGAGATTGCTAGAAGAAGGTGGATCACCTTTTTACCACGGGTATAAATAAAATTTATCCGTCACTTT
The DNA here is from genome assembly GCA_018584345.1 of Thuja plicata. Classification (NCBI taxonomy): domain Eukaryota; kingdom Viridiplantae; phylum Streptophyta; class Pinopsida; order Cupressales; family Cupressaceae; genus Thuja; species Thuja plicata. Next base: position 4,216,966 of record MU226267.1, on the reverse strand, counting down.
CACATTTACCGTGATTAAATCACTCAAGCACTCAGAGCGATTTCAGAGCGATTACAGAGTGATTTGTAGAGAATTAACGATAATTAGTGCTAAACACTTCCATCCATTTCAGGCAATTATGAGTGCTTCGTAGTGGCAGTTTGTGATCGTTTGGCAGTTGTAGCTATTGCAGAGCCACCGTGGTGACTTCTTTCCTTCTCCTTTCGGCATTCTTAGGTTGGTGTCTCTTTTCCAGCCATTTTTTTTTCATTTGTCTGGTGTTCCCTCCCCGTTTTTGTTTGTTGTCCTTCGGTTCTATTTTTCTTTTTCTGGTTTTGCCACCCGTTGGTGGGTCGGCTCTACCAGAGGGTTGTCCGCCATTTACGCAGGTGTGGTTGGCTTGTAGATAATGTAGAAAGCTGTATATACTTTATGCCTTGCCTGGTTTCCTGCGGATGTCATTCCGTGGTGTAGATGTGTGTAAATTCTAGTGTATATTTGTTGTATAACCTTTCGTTCCCCATGTATATATCCCTCAGCTCTTCATGTATATCTTATGTATATCCTTCCAGATATCTTAGCAAGGTGGTTGAGTTGCCTGTGTCACTGGTTTTCTGCCCATAAGTTCATTTTGGAGTGGAATACCACCTGTTTGAAACTCGGCTCTCAGCCAGTTTCAAACAGGCAATTTTCTCTCTCCTCTATAAAACTAGCCAGGCCCTCATTTATGTCCCATGCGTGCATTTAAATCCATCCAAGTGGCCTTCACTTTTCGCGCATTCGGATAGTTGGCTCCGTCGCCATCACCATAACTCCTATTTAATACCTATGCACGTGGCGCCCACGTGGGCTTGATGGTTGGTATTTTTACACATCCTCACCAACGGTTACTTCTCCTGGCTCTGGGTCCCCTACCATCATCCATCCCGTGTCTTTATCAAGTGTGATAAAATTCCTCGACCTAGATGTTCAGTCAAATCTTAAGTTCATGTAATGCGTGTGCTTTTCGGGTTTTCTTTGAATCAAACTAACATCAGGAAAAGCAGGCATCACGGTGGTAAGATCTCTGGACCCCAAAGTATTTATTTGTTAAATACGTTCTGACGATCAGCTTTCCTTGTAGGATTCTGGAGTACGCTACCCAAACATGTCTGAGGCATCTGCATCCTCTCCACCCGGAAGTCCAGAGCTACCTTCCGTGACGGCTACCAGGGCGGTGGTTAAATCCAAAATGGAAAGGGCCCTAGAGAAATTGCCCCTAACTATGAATTTTGTGCAAGACAGTGTTATCATGGGCTCAAAGATCGAGTACAAAGTTAAACTTATTACCAACACCAACATTGGGACATGGCCAAAAATGCAGGCCTTAGTGAAAATGATGTACATCCAATGACAGGCTGGAGATCAGCTGGCCATCAATGTCAGGGACTCCAGAATCCTTAAGGCAGCTTGTTTTCCATGCTCTGTACAATCTTTGGAGCTTATCCTAATGCTGGCTGCCAATTACAACTCTTTTGTTTGGGCTGTTATGCTTGCAGCCGCAAAACCCACAGGGTACAAGACTCCTCTGGTATCCCTTGACCCTAACACATTCCAGGCGGGTCTGGGGATCCCTCAATTTGACAAGTCTTCTATGGTTAAAAGGTCAGATACCTTGGCCCAATTCACATAGTTGGAGGATGCTGCCTGAATATACATGAACACTCATTGGCTCAAGGTTCCAAAGAGGGACCCTAAGAGGATGAAGATAGAAATTCCCAGGTCTGAGTTCAAATAGAGCATTCAGATGGGAATGATAGTGTTGGCCCAAGTCTTTGGGCAGCCCTCTACCCAAGAATTCGCTAAATGGATGTATTACTTCCTCCTCGGCATCTCCACCAAGGGAGGATACTTCGGCTGGGCCGCTATAATTTCAAACCACGTCGACTCCCAGTTCCTCCAACTAACCAGGAAAAAGAAGTTTTACATGACTTCCTATGTTTTCTGGGCCTTGGCACAGCAGAGGCCCCACGCCCATGGCCTACTTACAGACGGCGTGCTCGGGATTAGCCGAGGACAAAAGGCACCATGGGATCATTTCCCGTAGGTTCAATGGGAGACCAACTTCCCCAGTTTTTGTTGAGTAAATGATGCGTTCATTTACTATCACCTGCTCACACCCACCCGGGACGCAGGATACTGCCTATCCACAGAGGCGATAAATTTCGTCCAGAGTTATGGACATTACTACATCCAATTCCAATAGCACATTTATATTAGGGTCACTGGCTTCTCTGGGAAACCCTACTTGTTGCCCAAACACTGTGGGGACAAGATCGTGCTCTTGGAATACTGCAGGCAGATAATGGAGTTGCATGCACTCTTTGCCTTGAAGAAGGTAACCAATATTCTATTCCCAATCATCTGTGGGAACTACTCATGCAGCCTGGCTGCCGTAAAAGAGGCAGATAATAAGTTAAAAAGCTACAACTTGGAAAAATTCTACTTGACGTGGAAAAATTTTGATCCGCATGGCAAGATTGCAGTGGCACTTCCCCAGCCTTCAGAGCCCCATCACTACCATATGAAGGATTTCTGGGAAGATTGCCAGGATGACATGGAGGTGCGGAGATGGAGCTACGTTAGGATGATGGCAGACATGATGGAAAGGTTGAAGCTTCGGAGGTTCCTAGAGGATTTCTCAGACGACGGCCCCACTATCGATCCCCAGTACAAGGCAAAGGGGATCGATATAATGACCCTCCCACTAGTAAATTGGGATGCCCAGGAAGGGCCTAAAATTGAGGAATTTACCCAAGAGGTGGTCAAGCAAAGTCATGCCTACTTCAAGAAGGTGTGCCCCGGAAGTACCCGCCGAGTAGCCCAGCCAGCACCAAAATTAACTCTGGGGGCCGGGACTTCTTCTCAGAGAGTGGATAAAGGAAAAAGAATAGACATGACCCCTCTTGTGCAAGAAGTCCCCATAAAAGAACAAATAAAGCAGTCAGTGGCAGCCTCCCAATAAATAAGGAAGAAATTAATCACACGGCTGGCCACTCCAGTACTCATGGTCGGGCCAATTCGTCTCCCTTCCTCCCCGTCGCTGGCAGCCTTAATGGTGAAGGCAACGGGGGTGGATCCAACAGAAGAAGTAGCAATAAGGGATGCGGGGCCACCCTTGGTTTCCCGAAGAAAGAAGAGGCTTAACCAAAAGCATAAGGCAGAGCTAGGGTTGGGTACATCCTAGACCCCACAAGTAGAAATCCTCTCTTCCAGTTCCCCGGAGCCGAAAAAGAAAATAGAGCCTGCTAAAGTCCCGACCAGTCCCCCTTCACAGGAGGAATTTGATGATGTCTTTGCAACTGACGAGTTCAGAAACCTGTAGGGGGACACCAGACAAATGGAGGCAAAGGTCCCAGCTACAGAGCAAGAAGCTGCAGAACAAGAAGCTGTGGAACAAGAGCCTGCACAGGAGCAGGAGGAACAGATAGAGGAAAGGGAGGCATAGCTAGAGATTGCCTCCGAGGCTCCAAAGATGCAGGATCTGGGGGTGGACCAACAAAGGTAGAATGAACAAATGGCATCTGCTGGGGGAACCAGACCTTTGGGAATAACCGTAACCCCAGCCACCGCATTCCAAGCGCCACTCTCAGGAGCGACCTTTGGGAAAGTAATTACCACGGACCAAACTTTAAATCTCAGCCCAGTACCTCCCCTAATACCAAAGGATATGCTGATAGAAGAAGAATCCCCAGCGGTACAGGCCGAGCAACAAGAAGAGCAACACAAAGAGAAAATCCACGAAGAAGCCAATAGAAGTCCAGACAAAGCAATAGATATAGAGGACAAGGCTGAGGAGATGGATGTTGCTGAGGAAGATATTACTAATAAAGAAGAAGACACAGGGAAAGGGACAGATGAGGCCCCCACCACTGAGGAAGAGCAGTCGCAAAATACCAAGGAAGAACCAAGAGAATAGACTTTGGCAAATAAGCCACCCCTGCCACCTCAGTGGTTAGTAGAGAGCAGGAAAAGAAAAGCTTCATCCACTCCCGGGACTCCTCTCTCCCTAGCCGAAATGATGGCTCAGGTCTAGGCCCCACCAAAGGCCAAGAAATCCCGAATGGTTCATTCTCTTTGAACCAGGCTGGGCGGAGAAACAATTGCCATTGTGGTGACACCTCCCCCAGGCATAGATGAAGCAACCACATAACCTGGAGATTACAGCGTTGTAGAGGTATCGCTGGGAAAAAGGGGAAAACAGGGCGAGGTGGATTTGCTAAAGGAGGCAGCTAGGGCAGTAGAGGACCATTATGAAAAGGAAGCCCAAAGGCTCAAAATGGAAAAGGAAAAAAATGCAAACCTTATGGGGTTGCTTACTGAGCTAGCTCGACCTATCAACGCCACTCCCCTGGAGGCTTCCACATATGAAGATTTACCGTAGAGTGACATAGACTCCCTGTGAACACAGAAGAAGAAGTCCTAGGTAGTTGACGAGTGGGTCACCCTGCAAATAGGAAACACATAGCATTTTCTGGTATCCACCCTCCCAGACTTATATACGGCCCGGCATGTTCTACACCAGGTAGAGAATCTTATTGACTTATGGGAGGGTGATATCAAAAACTATCAAGCATGGAAGGTAGAGCTTGAAGAAATCCTCAGCCTAGGAGAGGAAATGGTTTCTGAATCCAGAATTATGGGGGATGAATCATTTGATTTTGTGAGGACCCAACACTCTAGACTTGACCTCACATTGGAGGTAACCAAGCAACCGGTAGGGACTCTATAGGATAAAGTCAATATAGTAAAATATTCTTTCAATTTATACAATTCTTTTGTAGCAAAGACTTTCAGGGCTGACCCCCTTAGTACAGATACATGCACGCCAGAGGATTCAGTTTTGGGGAGTTTTGATGAAATGATGAAGTCTCGATATCAATCCCCGGAGGGGATAGATGGTGGTCAAATGATGAAATTAACTCGTATGGTTCTTAGTGGTCACGACGCGGCAAAAATAGCTGATAAATTTAAGGAGAATGTTCCAGACCTAGGGGAACAAATTGAGGTGGCTAAGTACCGAAGGGCCGGCCTAAAGGATATCGATGAAGATGGCATCTCCCGCCTCCTCCAGGATTTTAATGATAATAAACAACCTTAGGCTTTCTCTGGAGGCTAGAGAAAACCCAAACATTTAGTATTCTTTATACTTTTGGGAATGTAAGTTCCTGGATCCCAGAGTCTCAGATCGTAAATTTTATATTTTTTTGAGTGATCTGTGTCCCAGTCCCCGAGGCCAACCGGTCACTTTCAGGAGCAGTTAATAAAGGCTGTCAGAAGATAGTTGGCTACATCAAGGGGGCGTCGACTCTAACAGTTAGCTTTCTGATAGGGTGGTCTTCTCAAGGTGCCATTTAGAGGTACACCTAGTGCATCGGAGATAGGGCACCGCATTTCCCATTTATGAGGCATGTAGCCTTGATCCCTGGGGGACCTACTTTCTTCCTTCTCCTTCCTGGCTCCCTTCTTGAGGCCGATTCTTCTACTGTATATTCTTGTCTCATTCTTCTGGCATGTCAGGCCTATTCTATCTCAAGGTCTTTTGTAAGGTGGCACAAGTAGTACCAGCCCCTAGATAATGTATTTTATTAAAGCATGATGTAAAATAGGGTTAGGGTTAGGGTTAGAAGAGAATGTGTATAAATAGCCAAACCGGCCCATTTCCAAGGGTCGGTGAAATTGATGATTTTTTTGTCCATAGTAATAGAAAGGTGATTTCTCATTCTAGTTGCAAAGCTCAATGCTCCATTGTTCCATTTTCAATAGTTAGACACTCCCCTGGAGCCACCATTGTATCACGCACCAGTGCTTGCTGGAAGAGACATTAATGAAGAAGGGGGAATTATTTGCAATGATGTTGTTGGCATTCATGCTTCTGAGTTATTGGTATTTTATGTTTCATGTTCTTTACGTCTTCTTCTCTGATATGTCAAATGGATTAATGACCTCTTTTCCCTCGCTACTGATAAAATACTAGATGATGGTTGTGTATTTCTTTGGTATTTAGTGTAGTATATCAGAGTATTATCGATGTATTGAATGTTTAAACATAACTATAGTTAGATGACATGTTTCTAACCCTACAGGATCTTTTTTTTCATTTTATTTGCTAAGTGTAGAATGCTAGGAGAAGCCTCACTTCATTGAATCTCCAGAGAGAACGAGTTGAAGAAACTAGCTGTCCCCCTCAAAAATAGTCACTTCTCCCGACCGAGCCCCGCACCATCATGACCTGACACCCAGTGCTTGAAGGCCTGGGGAATCTAACTTCCCCGGATAACCTTTACAGGCAGAGTTGGCCAGTACCTCCGGTACCCGGTGACAACTTATGACTGTTGGCAGACCCGGTCAACAAAACCCCGTCAACAAAAACTGGCGCTAAAAGGAGGGCATGAACTCGTCCCCCTCCTGAGATTCCAATTTTACACCTCCTAAGGGTTCCCTGAGTTATATTTTTAGGAGTCAAGCCTTCAGCAGGATTGTGTCCTTCTCCCTAGTGAAATTTGAAAGAATCCTTAGGTCTTCCCTGAAACCCGAGAGGTTTGTCAAACTCGAGCCCCCTGCTTGAAATAAACAGACACCGAAACTCACACTAGCCACTATTGTCTGGGAGTCTAGCATACCTCAGAATACCCAAACTTCTCAGGAAATCTAGGGAACGAGTGCCCAAACTACCCAAAATCTAGTTCCCCCAATGGCCACATATTTCTGAAACACCAGGTCCCCAATGGGAACTTTTCTGGGTGCAATCAATGACTTACCCTCTCACCCAGAGAAGATCTGCCCATGATATGAGCACTTAGGCTCACGGACCATGGAAGAGCATTTACAGGCATATAAGGATGCCATGAACTGACACCAGATCCAGCATGAAGATGTTGTGACTCGAATGTTTCTCTTGTCTCTAGGACAAGGCGAGTTGAACTGGTACCTTAACCTTCCTGCCAACTCCATAAACAGCTGGCAAGACATGGAGGATGCATTCCTAGCTACCTTTCGCGTACATGTGGACCTAGTCTGGTCCCATAGCCAGTTCATCTCCATCAGAAAGGAACCCAATGAACCCCTTGCAGCATTCAACCATCATTTCCAGCGCGCCTTGAAGTGGTGCATGGGCCCTTTTATTCCATCCCCAGAAGTAACCATACAGACCTACCTTAATGCGATGGACCCCTTCGTTGCCACTCTCCTTTGGAGAACAACCGCCGCAGATGACTGGGACACTTTGGCGAAAGTTTACAACCTAGCTTTAGAATTATCCTGTGGTCTCAACAAATCCCCGGGCGGGATCGGGCAGAGTATGCCCTTCAATATGATCCCCGGTGGAACAGTGTATGTCAGGGGTATAACCCCAATCTGGAAATGGGTGCCCCCTCAATGGAAATGAATCCCCCACCACCCCTGATAGACCAGCAGGCCTAGTACATTTATCCAACGCAGACCCAAGCGATACCAGGTCTGGAAACTTTCCCTTGAAATTAGCCATAGCAGGCACAACAGTCTCAGGCACAACCATCCGGAGTGCCCTTCTTTCAGTCATCCGTGACTGGAGGATTGCTGCCCTCGACTCTGGCTAATACTGCTACCTTCCCGAAAAACCAACAACAACAACCGTCACATTATGATGCCAACACTCAATTGACCGCCGAGGTTGAATCCCTCTGGTGAATGTTGTCCACCTTGACTATGGATATGGGCCAACTGAAGGCAGGGTCCTATGCACCCCAGAATTCAAATTCCCAGAGGGGAAACATTTTTTCTGGCCAACGAAACAACAATGTCGGGGGAAGAAACTTCAACAACGGGCCTAGGCCTAATCAACAACAATGGAATAATAACACGAACATCAGAGGCCCACCTCTGAACCAAAATTCCAACCAAAACGATGCTGGACCATCACATTTCACACAAGTTGCAGACTTCCAGCCCATGACTAATTGGTGTAGATTGCATGACATGGGTTCACACAATGAGGTAAATTGTGCCACATTGGAAAAGGTCATCATGATCTCCTAGCTAGACAGACAGCATTCGCATGATGCCACCCCTCCAGAGCCTCCTGTTCAAGAGCCAACCCACAATGCCTTCACCTGTGACACCATTTTCTTCAGAACTTCTGGGGAGGATGAAGAGGAATCTGAATTGCAGGGATTCTTTGATAAATCTATCCCACCCTTCGAGGCCAACACCTTTACCAACCTACAGACTCCATATAATACTCAGAGTCAGGTTGGTAAAGGACTAGCTTACACACCCATGCCTCCTATCAAAGACACCCCTCCTCCCCAAAATAACATGACTGACTGACCCGCTCCTCCAAAGGGTCCTAGCTCTAACCAAGCAAAAGACCTAGCCAAGAAAAATCACCAATTCCCGGGAGGAAGATTCGATATTACAAAGGCATTAGAAAAGACCACCACCTCCATGACCTTGATGGAGGTCTTACTGAATTGTCTTGAATAGAATAAGTCTCTTTTGAAGCTCTTGGGGAACCCAAAAGCCGTCAGTCGCCTGCCCAAGACTATCTCGTTTGAAGATGCTAACGTGGCCATCTTCCAGGGGAACAATGATGATCCTCCCTTCCTACTAGGCCTGAATATCCAAGGCAAAAATATACACAATTGCTTAGTAGACTCCGGAGCTTCGGGTAACATCATGCCCTTATCCATTTGTCAGAAGCTCAGATTCCATCCCACCCCATCTAATGGTGCAGTGATCCAGCTGGATAAGACTACCATAAAAATGGTGGGGGAATTGAAGAACATCTGGATATAGCTTATCTAGGACCCCAGGATAGCCAGCATAATTGACATCCAAGTGGTGGACCTCCCAAAGACTTATGGGATGTTATTAAGTCAGAATTGGTCAAAGTCCTTGAATGGATACTTTTTGACCAGCTTCACCCATTTATGGCTCCCTTGGGAAGGGGAATCGAATAAGATCCAGGTCAAAAGTGAACCCCAGATGAAACAGGCCCTTACCAAGGTTGGGAGGGTAATATGAGGTCTTCTTCTCTAAGACTTCCCCAAGGGTGTACCGACCCTTTGAAATATTAACATTTGATTTCATCCCCGGGGAGGATCCTGCGGTGCTGCAGAGAGCCCAGGACCTAGAAGAAAAGATGAGAGTTGAGATTGACTCTCAAGGTTCCATAGCGACCCTTGCTACACTCCTATCTAGCACTTGGTGCCGAGTACACTATCAGAAACATTCAGAGCTCGAGTGTGGACCTTGCCTTTCAGTCGCTAACCGGCACATCGATGCCTTCTGGAATAAAAAACATATAGCTGATTCCCCGGAGCCCAGTGTTCCTACGGGATGCACTCCTTTGGTGCCATCTCCCTGGGAATCCCAAATCCAAACGCCTCCAGAGGTAAACTCTACCTCCATTCCAGTATTTCGAGAGGGAACCCCTAAGTCTCCCAATAGAAATCCAAAGGCTACT
>MU226267.1:4188271-4207453 GCA_018584345.1 Thuja plicata | reverse complement strand
GCACTCCTTTGGTGCCATCTCCCTGGGAATCCCAAATCCAAACGCCTCCAGAGGTAAACTCTACCTCCATTCCAGTATTTCGAGAGGGAACCCCTAAGTCTCCCAATAGAAATCCAAAGGCTACTCTCTCTCCCCAGCCCCAGATTATGAACAATGATTTGTGGACCCTCAAGTTTGATGGGTCCTGATCCAAACAAGGCTGCGGGGAGGGGCTGGGAAGTCCTTCCTCGCATCCTACAGACTACAGTTTAACTATATAAATAATGTCACAGAGTACGAGGCTTTGGTCCTTGGACTCTTATTTGCGTTAAGGAAAGGTGTCACCCGCCTCCAGGATCTGGGTGATTCAGAGTTGATTGTCAAACAAGTCCGGAGTCAATACACATGCCATGAAAAAAGGCTAGCTGCATACCGCAATCAGGCTTGGAGGCTTATTGAAGATTTTGATGCCTTTGGCATTGACCTAATTCCCCGATGATGAAACTATGTCCCGGATGCCCTCGCCATTTCTGCCAGCATACTTGAGCCGATGGCCAGCTCGCGACTCTGGATATTTTTATTTGAGATGGTCCCCACCTCGTCCATTCCAGACAATGTCACCCACTTTCAGGTTTTTGAGGATGATCAGCATATCCTAGCCTTCATGGCGAATGTTGGCATCTTCGAAAACCAGATAGTGGAAGAACGAGACCATGACGATACAGGGCAGGGTGATGAAGATGATGGGATCATGGACCTACCTACTAACACAATCCCAAAGGGGATGGTTGCACTAGAATGAATCCTCGACTCAGACCCTCGGGCCTGGGAGAAAGTGTCATCTTCCTCTGAGGGAGGAAAGTTTGAAAAAGTAAATATTAGCCAGTCCGGTGAGGAAAAGATGATCCACATTGGTACCTCCTGTTCCCCTGAGGAGAAGGAGAAGATTCTCATGGTTCTCTGAGAATACATTGATGTAATTGCATGGGGTTACAAAGACTTGAAAACATATGACACATCCATTATGACTCATACTATTCCCCTGAAGCCCGATGCTAAACCCTTTCATCAAAAGCAATGACCGGTCAACCCCCTGATCGAGCCTCTGATTCGTCAAGAGGTAGAAAAATTGCTGTCAGCCCGGATAATCTTCCCAATCCGGCACACTACATGGGTTGCCAATCTAGTCCCTGTGAGAAACCAGAACGGTGAGATCCGCCTTTGCGTAGATTTTCAAAACTTGAACAAGGCCTCCAAGAAAGATAATCACCCCCTCCCTTTGTTGGATGAGGTGTTACAGATAGTGAATGGATCCCAGATGATGTCATTCTTGGATGGGTACTCTGGATATAACTAGGTCATGGTTAAGTATGAAGACAGGGAGAAAACAGTGTTTACCACCAAATGGGGAACGTTCGCATACAGGAGAATGCCCTTTGGTCTGATTAATGTAGGGGCTATGTTTCAAAAGGCCATGGATATTGCATTTGAGGGCCTTGTGAATCAGTGCATAATCATCTACATGGATGACTTGACCATATTTTCTCAGGATAGGCATGACCATTCCACCCATCTCGCTTAGATCTGTGAGAGATGTTGCTAGTATGGAATATCCCTCAACCCCAAGAAGTGCATATTCAAGGTCACCGAAGGGAAGTTGCTCGGGCATATCATCTCTAAGAAGGGCATATCCATCGACCCTGAGAGAGTCAAAGCATTGCTAAACTTACAAATGCCCGGTAGCAAGAAAGAGATGTGATCCTTCTTCGAAAAGATCAAGTTTGTCTGGTAGTTCATCACTGGATTCGAAGAAATAGTCAAACCACTCAATGAGATGATGAAGAAGGATACCAAGATTGAGTGGAGTCCTGAGGAAAAGTAGACATTCGCCCAGATCAAACAGACAATAACAGAAGCACCTGTCCTGGCTAGTCCGGACTATTCCCTTCCGTTTTACATTTACTCCTTTGCTTCGCCGCATTCTGTCGCGGCAGTGTTGACTCAAAAGGTTGAAGGGGAAGAATGACCAATAGCTTTCATGAGCTCCCCCTTCAAGAATGCTGAAGTCTAATAGTCATCACTAGAATAATAGGCCTTCACTCTAGTTCACACCGTGAAGAAATTTTGGCATTATATTCTCTAGAGCAAGGTACATGCTATCATTCCAGACCAGGTCGTCAAGTCTCTGCTGATGCAAAGCAAATTGGGTGAAAGACAGGGGAAATGGATGGCCATCCTCCAGGAATATGACTTAGAAATGCAGCCCATGAAGATAGTCCGGGTCCAGGGACTAAGCCGAGCGATGGCAGAAGAGACTCCCCGCATAGAATGTCAAGCTTACACAGTGGAGTCTATCACCCAAAACCCGTGGTATACCGATTTGGTATATTTACTACTAAATAACAAATGCCCAATAAATATCGCACCCTGCGGATGAAAAGTGCCCACTTCATGATCAAAAACTCTGTGCTCTACCGCAGAAACTATGAAGGGGTGTACCTTCGGTGCATCGACAAAAACCAAGCTGTAAAGGTGATTGATGAATTCCATGGATAGTTTAGAACCGGGCATGGCTCAGCTGATGCCACTGCCCATCAGATCCTTCAAGCTGAATACTATTGGCCCTGTATATTCAAAGATGTTTACACTCATGTTATGAAATGCCACACTTTCCAAACCGTGGTGCATCATGAGCGTAACCCGGCTATGCCTTTGCAACCAGTCTTCGAGGCTAGGCCCTTCACCCAGTGGGCATTTGACTTCATCAGGGAAATCAACCCTAACTCATCAACCAATCACCGATACATTCTCGCTGCTACTGATTACTGCACTCGGTGGTCTGAGGCTATACCATGCAAAAATAACACGGCAGACGTAGTTATTAAATTCTTGAAATAAAATATCGTCACAAGGTTTGGAATGCCCTTTGCTTTGGTATGTGACAATGGTCTGGCATTTTCTTTGGCACAATTACTCAAATGGACCTACAACCGAAGGATCACTTTAAAATTTTCCAGCAACTATTATCCCCAGGGGAATGACGTTATTGAATCAATGAATAAAAATCTACTTGAAGTGATCAAACACCTGCTATAACAGAATCCCTGGGATTGGCATCAAAAGTTGAAATTTGCCCTTTGGGCAGATCGCATTCGTATCAAGGCCACCCTGGGAAAATCTCTATTCCATCTGGTTTATGGTCAGAACCCTGTATTCCCGGTTAACTTACATATCCCAGTTTTATATTTTATGCAAGAATTTAGCAACAGGGACGACATCGTGGAGGTTCGGCTCTTAAATTTGGTGCAAGTGGAAGAACAGTGAGACGCAGCCCTTGAACATTTTGCGCATCATCAAACAGTGGTAAAATGATGGTTTGACAGAAGAGCCCAATACAAGGCTTTTCATATTTTGGATCTGATCCTATTGTGGGACAAGGCCTGGGAGAAGAAAGGAAAGCATACCAAGTTCCAACGGCTCTGGCTCGGACCATACCTAATCTCAAAAATATGTGAGGCAAATACTTATCGCCTTAACACCTTGACTGGTGAACCTGTCTCATTGCCCGTTATTGGATAGTTTCTCAAACACTACTTCGAATAGGGTAAGTTTGTCCAAAATTATATTTTATGTAAAGCCATCCGCTTGTAAATATTTATTTCAGGTGCCTCACTGCGAGGTACCATGTCTTGTAAATAGCCTTGTCGGCTGCCCTTCGGGGTAGTCCTCTTTTGGTGTTTTTGTTTTCATTTTTGGTTTTCTTCTGGGGTCCCAGCATTTTGTTCCATCTTTGTAGGAATTGGAATGCTTCGCATAAATTTTTGTCTTTGGTACGATGTCTACGCATGGTGAACTTTAGGATCTATCTTTAGCATAGTGGAGCTGGCCCGGTCTCTGGGGTTGTTTCACAGGATGGGACACATTTTGAGCAATCTCCATCGGGTGTTGTCTCCAGGGGTCTGGAAATCAATGAACACAAGTAATATAAGGAACAAGTAATCAGATACGCTGAGGGTAGATCGGTTGTACTGGTTGGTTGACCCAGGTCTGAAACTTTAAGGAATTCTTTTCGGGTCTGGAGTTTTATCCCCTCTTCGAACATCTAAACATAGGTGGATAGGTGAAAGAAGTACTGCCATTGAAATTAGCTATGCTTAAGTTTAAATGGTGAAAGAAGTACCACCATCCCACCTAGAAACAAATAAAATAATAAGAAAAAGGAAAGCGGGATGAAACTCCGGTCTCCGAGAGAAATGAGCAAATTGATGACTGGTTCGATGTAATTATTGCCTCTTCTCTACTCCTCCCAAAGGTCATCAGCTTGATTTCCTTCCAAAGCACACACTACACCACTGATGAAGGGCTACGGATTGGATCTCGTGTGGTTAGATTCTCTCAGATATGTTGCTCTTTGCCTGTCATATGCCTCAAGAAATGGCTTGTTCCAGTTTTGCTAACCAGAGATTTTGTAGTTCTCAAATGCGCTAAGGCATTTGTCCCAGATAGTCTCCATTTGTTATGCCCTGCATCCCCATCCCTACATTTTGTGTGCAAAATGTTGGGTCCCCTTTTTTTTCTTTTTTTTGTTTTATTTTTTCTGGCGGCTCTTTCCTTGTCTCTCTCCTTTTGTTTTCTTTCTTTGGGGTTTCCTTCCCCACTGTCATGTTTTGTTTGGTTGGTTTCTCATCTCCAGGACTCCGATCCTAGAGGTTGTTCTTTGTTGGGAACCGAACTCTGGACTCCACGATTCTTCGCTATGATGTTCTTAAGGTGATCGTTGTGGAGAATCCCCGGGCCCAGGGTCTGGAGGTTTGCTTGTCTGGAGATTGCTGGAAGAAGGTGGATCACCTTTTTACCATGGGTATAAATAGAAGTTATTTATCACTTTCACATTTACCGTGATTAAAGCACTTAAGCACTCAGAGCGATTACAGAGCGATTTGTAGAGAATTAATAATAATTAGTGCTAAACACTTCCATCCTTTTCAGGCGATTGTGAGTGCTTCATAGTGGCAGGTTGTGATCATTTGGCAGCTGTAGCTATTGCAGATCCACCATGGTGACTTCTTTCCTTCTCCTTTTGGCATTCTCAGGTTGGTGTCTCTTTTCCTGCCATTTTTTTTTTTCATTTGTCTGGTGTTCCCTCTCCATTTTTGTTTGTTGTCCTTCGGTTCTGTTTTTCTTTTTCTGTTTTTGCTGCCCGTTGGTGGGTCGGCTCTACCAGAGGGTTGTCTGCCCTCTGTGCAGGCATGGTTCACTTGTAGATAATGTAGAAAGCTATATATACTTTGTTCCTTTCCTAGTTTCCTATGGATGTCATTCTGCGGTGTAGATGTGTGTAAATTTTAGTGTATATTTGTTGTATATCCTTCCATTCCCCATGTATATATCCCTCAACTCTTCATGTATATCTTATGTATATCCTTCTAGACAGCTTAGCAAGGTGGTCGAGTTGCCTGTGTCACTGGTTTTCTGCCCGTAAGTTCATTTCAGAGTAGAATACCACCTATTTGAAACTCAGCTCTTGGCCAGTTTCAAATAGGAAATTTTCTCTCTCCTCCATAAAACTAGCCAGGCCCTCATTTATTTCCCATGCGCGCATTTAAATCCATCCAAGTGGCCTTCACTTTTCGTGCATTCAGACAGTTGGCTCCGCCGCCGTCGCCATAACTCCTATTTAATACCTATGCATGTGGCGCCCACGTGGGCTTGATGGTTGGCCTTTTTACACATCCTCACCAATGGTTACTTATCTAGGCTCCGGGTCCCCTACCATCATCCATCCCATGTCTTTACCAAGTGTGATAAAATTCCCAGACCCGGATGTTTAGTCAAATCTTAAGTTCATGTAATGCGTGTGATTTTCGAGTTTTCTCTGAATCAAACTAACGTCAAGAAAAGAAGGCATCATGGTGGTAAGATCTCCAGACCCCAGAGTATTTATTTATTAAATACATTCTAACGGTCTCCTTGCCTTGTAGGATTCTGGAGTATGCTACCCAAACATGTTTGAGGTATCTGCATCCTCTCCACCCGGAAGTCCAGAGCTACCTTCCGCGATGGCTACCAAGGCGGCGGTTAAATCCAAAATGGAAAGGGCCCTGGAGAAATTGCCCCTAACTATGAAGTTTGTGCAAGACAGTGTTATCATGGGCTCAAAGATCGAGTCCAAAGTTAAACTTATTACCGACACCAGCGTTGAGATATGGCCAGAAATGTAGGCCTTAGTGAAAATGATGTACATCCAGTGACAGGGTGGAGATCAGTTGGCCATCAATGTCAGGGACTCTGGAATCCTTAAGGCAGCTTGTTTCCCATGCTTTGTACAATCTCTGGAGCTTATCCTAACACTGGCCACCAATTACAACTCTTCTGTTCGGGCTGTTATGCTCGCAGCCGCAGAACCCACAGGGTACCCGACTCCTCTGGTATCCCTCAACCCTGACACATTCCAGGCGGGTCTGGGGATCCCTCAATTTGACAAGTCTTCTATGGTTACAAGGTCAGATGCCTTGGCCCAATTCACACAGTTGGAGGATGCCACCCGGATATACATGAATGCTCATTGGCTCAAGGTTCCAAAGAGGGACCCTAAGAGGATGAAGATAGAAAATCCCAGGTCTGAGTTCAAAGAGAGCATTCAGATGGGAATGATAGCGTTGGCCCAGGTCTTTGGGTAGCCCTCTACCCAATAATTCACTAAATGGATGTATGACTTCCTCCTCGGCATCTCCACTAAGGGAGGATACTTCGACTGGGCCACTATAATTTCAAACCACATCGACTCCCAATTCCTCCAACTAACCAGGAAAAATAAGTTTTACATGACTTCCTATATTTTTTGGGCCCTGGCACAGCAGAGGCCCCACACCCATGGCCTCCTTATAGACGGTGTACTTGGGATTGGCCTGGGACAAAAGGCACCGTGAGACCATTTCTCGCAGGTTCAATGGGAGGCCAGCTTCCCCAGTTTTTGCCGAGTAAATGATGCATTCGTTTACTATCACCTGCTCACACCCACTCGAGATGTAGGATACCACCTATCCATAGAGGCGATGAATTTGGTCCAAAGTTATGGACATTACTACATCTAATTCCAACAGCACACTTATATTAGGGTCACCGGCTTCTCCGAGAAACCCTACTTGTTACCCAAACACTGTGGGGACAAGATCGTGCTCTTGGAATACTGCAGGAAGATAATGGAGTTGCATGCACTCTTTACCTTGAAGAAGGTAACCAATATTCCATTCACAATCATCTGTGGGAACTACTCATGCAGCCTGGCCACCGCAAAAGAGGCGGATAACGAGTTAAAAAGCTACAACTTGGAAGAATTCTACTTGGCGCAGAAAAATTTTGATCCGCACAGCAAGATTGCAGTGGCACTTCCCCGGGCTACAGAGCCCCGTCACTACCATATGGAGGATTTCTGGGAATATTTCCAGGATGACGTGGAGGTGCAGAGCCGGCACTACATAAGGATGACGACAGGCATGATGGAAAGGTTGAAGCTTCAGAGGTTCCCGGAGGACTTCTCAGACACTGGCCCCACTATCGATCCCCAGTACAAGGAAAAGGGGATCGATATAATGACCCTCCCACCAATAAATTGGGATGCCTAGGAAGGGCCTACAATTGAAGACTTTACTCGAGAGGTGGTCGAGCGAAGTCATGCCTACTTTAAGAAGGTGTGCCCTGGAAGTACCCGCTGAGCAGCCCAGCCAGCACCAAAATTAACTCTGGGGGCTGGGACTTCTTCGCAGAGAGTGGATAAAGGAAAAAGAATAGACACGACCCCTCTTGTGCAAGAATTCCCCATAAAAGAACAAATAAAGCAGTCAGTGGAAGCCTCCCATCAAATAAGGGAGAAATTAATCACACGAATGGCCACTCCAGTACTCATGGCCGGCCCAATTCATCCCCCTTCCTCCCCGTCACCGGCAGCCTTAATGGTGAAGGAAACGGGGGTGGATCCAACAGAAATAGCAGCAATAAGGGATGCGGGGCCACCCTTGGTTTCCCGAAGAAAGAAGAGTCTTAACCAAAAGCCTAAGGCAGAGCCAGGGTTGGGTACATCCCAAACCCCACAAGTAGAAATCTTCTCTTCTAGTTCCCCAGAGCCGGAAAAGGAAACAAAGTCTGCCAAAGTCTCAGCCAGTCCCCCTTCGCAGGAGGAATTTGATGATGTCTTTGCAACTGACGATTTTGGAAACCTGTAGGGGGACACCAGACAAATGGAGGTAGAGGTTCCAGCTGCAGAGCAAGAAGCTGCAGAACAAGAAGCTACGAAATAAGAGCTTGCACAGGAGCAGGAGGAACAGATAGAGGAAAGGGAGGCAGAGCCAGAGATTACCTCTGAGGCTCCGAAGATGCAGGATCCAGGGGTGGACTAACAAAGGCAGAATGAACAAATGACATCTGCTGGGGGAACCAGACCTTTGGTAATAACCGTAACCCCAGCCGCCGCATTCCAAGTGCCACTCCCGGGAGCGACCTTTGGGAAAGTAATTACCGTGGCCCAAACTTTAAATCTCAGCCCAGTATCTCCCCTTTTTCCAAAGGATGTGCCGATAGAAGAAGAAGCCCCGGTGGTAGAGGCCAAGCAAAAAGAAGAGCAACACGAAGAGGAAATCCCCGAAGAAGCCAACAGAAGTCCAGACAAAGCAATAGATACAAAGGACAAGGCTGAGGAGATGGATGTTGCTGAGGAAGATATTACTAATAAAGAAGAAGACACAGGGAAAGGGACAGATGAGGCCCCCACCACTGAGGAAGAGTAGCCGCAAAATATCAGGGAAGAACCAAGAGAATAGACTTTGGCAAATAAGCCACCCCTGCCGCCTTAGTGGTTAGTAGAGAGCAGGAAAAGAAAAGCTTCATCCACTCTTAGGACTCCTCTCTCCCTAGCCAAAATGATGGCTCAGGTCCAGGCCCCACCAAAGGCCAAGAAATCCTGGATGGTTCATTCTCTTCAAACCAGGCCGGGCGGAGAAACAATTGCCATTGTGGCGACACCTCCCCCAAGCGCAGATGAAGCAACCGCAGAACCCGGAGATTACAGCATTGCAGAGGTATCGCTGGGAAAAAGGTGAAAATAGGGTGAGGTGGATTTGCTAAAGGAGGCAGCTAGGGCAGTGGAGGCCCGTTATGAAAAGGAAGCCCAAAGGCTCAAAATGAAAAAGGTGAAAAACACAAACCTTATGGGGTTGCTTACTGAGCTAGCTCAACTTATCAATGCTGCTCCTCCAGAGGCTTCCACATCTAAAGAGTTATCGCAGAGGGACATAGACTCCCTGCAAACACAGAAGAAGAAGGCCCAGGCAGTCGATGAGTGGGCAACCCTGCAAATAGGAAACACCCAGTGTTTCCTGGTATCCACCCTCCTAGACTTATATACGGCCCGGCATGTTCTACACCAGGCTGAGACTCTTATTGACTTATGGGAGGGTGATATTGAAAACTATCAAGCATGGAAGGTAGAGCTTGAAGAACTCCTCGGCCTAGGAGAGGAAATGGTTTTCGAATCTGAAATTATGGGGGATGAATCATTTGATTTTGTGAGGACCCAACACTCTAGACTTGACCTCACATTGGAGGTAACCAAGCAACTGGTAGGGACTCTACAGGATAAATTCAATATAGTAAAATATTCTTTCAATTTATACAAGTCTTTTGTAGCAAAGACTTCCAGGGCTGACCCCCTCAGTATAGATACATGCACACCAGAGGATTCAGTTTTGGGGAGTTTTGATGAAATGATGAAGTCCTGATATCAATCCCCGGAGGGGATAGATGGTGCTCAAATGACGAAATTAACTTGTATGGTGCTTAGTGGTCACGACATGGCAAAAAATGGCCGATAAATTTAAGGAGAATGTTCCGGACCTAGGGGAACAAATTGAGGTGGCTAAGTACCGAAGGGCCGGCCTAAAGGATATCGACGAAGATGGCATCTCCCGCCTCCTCCAGGATTTCAATGATAATAAACAACCTTAGGCTTTATCCGAAGGTCGGAGAAAACCCAAACATTTAGTATTCTTTATTCTTTTGGGAATGTAAGTTCCCAGATCCCAGAGTCTTAGATCGTAAATTTTGTATTCTTTTGAGTGATCCGTGTCCCGATCCCCGAGGCCGACCGGTCACTTTCAGGAGTAGTTAATAAAGGTTGTCAGAAGATAGTTGGTTACATCAAGGGGGCTTCAACTCTAACAGTTGGTTTTCTGACAGGGTGGTATTCTCGAGGCATCATTCAGAGGTACACCTAGCGCATCAGAGATAGGGCACCTCATTTCCCATTTATGAGGCATGTATCCTCGATCCCCGGGGGACCTACTTTCTTCCTTCTCCTTCCTGGCTCTCTTCTTGAGGCTGATTCTTCTGCTGTATATTCTTGTCTCATTCTTCTGGCATGTCAGGCCTATTCCATCTCAAGATCTTTTGTAGGGTGGCGCAGGTAGTACCGACCCCCAGATAATGTATTTTATTAAAGCATGATGTAAAATAGGGTTAAGGTTAGGGTTAGAAGAGAATGTGTATAAATAGCCAGACCGGCCCATTTCCAAGGGTCGGCGAAATTGATGATTTTTTTGTCCATAGTAATAGAAAGGTGATTTCTCATTCTAGTTGCAAAGCTCAATGCTCCATTGTTCCATTTTTAATAGTTAGACGCTCCCCTGGAGCCACCATTGTATCATGCACCAGTGCTTGCTAGAAGAGACATTAATGAAGAAGGGAGAATTCTTTGCAATGATGTTGTTGGCATTCATGCTTCTAAGTTAATGGTATTTTATGTTTCATGTTCTTTACGTCTTCTGCTCTGATATGTCAAATGGATTAACGACCTCTTTTCCCTCGCTACTGATAAAATACTCGCTGATAGTTATGTATTTCTTCAGTATTTAGTGTAGTACATCAGAGTATTATCGATGTCTTGAACATTTAAACATAACTATAGTTAGATGAAGTGTTTCTAACCCTGCAGGATCTTTTTTTTTCATTTTATTTGCTAAGTGTAGAATGCTAGGAGAAGCCTCACTTCATTGAATCTCCGGAGAGAACGAGTTGAAGAAACCAGCTATCCCCCTCGAAAATAGTCACTTCTCCCAACCGAGCCTCGCACCATCGTGACCCGACACCCAGGTGCTTGAAGGCCCGGGGAATCTAACTTCCCCAGATAACCTTTGCAGGCGGAGTTGGTCGGTACCTTCGGTACCCGGTGACAACTTATGACTATTGGCCGACCCGGTCAGCAAAACCCCATCAACATAGGGGTACTTGAAGACTCTATAGATTGGTACCAGTACTAGTACATTTAATTTTGAAAAATAGGAGATGGGGGCACTTGTAGATACCATTTAAAAAAATCTAATCTAATGAATTTCTAGAAAATATCATGATAGAACAGTGGTAAATTTTAACATTAACTTTGAAGTTTAAATACACAAATGTCAAATGCTATTGTGTCAAAGAGTTAGAGTTCAAAACTCACACTACATATTTCATATTAGATTATAATTACATTTTGAAATTAAAAATAATGATAGTTTGATGCTGATACACATGCCAAAGGATATGAGATGCACAATTATGAGAAATTTTGTTTTTTTCTTCCAAGAGTGGAGAAGGTTTGATGGAGGTGTCCCTATAAGATATTTGAGAATATTGGAGATAGTCAATCAGTTTCGTTATTTCCAACAGTTGTATTGATGTTACAAAATATCTCTTATTAGTATTTTGGAAATCTCTTAAAAAGAACAACGGTTAGTACATCATGACACTACAAGAAAACCAAATTGTACATCATTGATAAGTCTTTCTAGAGAGGCAATTAAGTAGATTGATCAGAAGACTAAAGTGGCTATCATTATCATTACTAATAGATAACTAATAATGTTTTTACAAGGGTGATGATAGAGGATAAGAACCAAAATTTATGATGATATAAAACTCATCATCAAACTACATAACATAATTCAAAGTAGCATTGAGATTATTTTCCATTGGTTTAGCTTAGAATCTATAAAAAAAACCTTCATTTATAATAAATGTGAAACAATCTGATGAAAAAGATAGAATGAATAGCTTCATATGTAACAAATGATTCACCAATGACCAAACTATCCCTAAATCTTCACACTTCAACTATATGATACAATCATCACATTTCAGAAATACTTTTCATCAAAAATTTTATTTGTATAGTCTACTCCTCCATTTCCTAAGGCAATTGTCAAATGGTTCACATATATTGTCCATACTTTCATATTTTGCATGTATGTCTCTATTGAAAGCTCTCATTGTGGAGCCTGGTTTTACAACCACAAAACTGAATTTGCTTGTAACTTAATATATCCTTTTAAAAGATCTCCTATGTTTATCTTACACTCATCACTTTTAAGAAGACCAAATACCTTCATGACAGTTTGTGACTCAAGTTCATGCATTCTATTGATACTTTCACATTTGCATATATGCCTTCAACTTCTAAAAAACCAGTTCAAACAGTTTCAAAACATCTTTGGTAATGGTTGTAAAGAGTTCATAGATCATTATACTTGTATATGGATGTTAATATTTTCACTCTCACTTTATGGAGCCTTTTTGATAGTTACAGGTGTGTATATCATTCACACTATACTACAATACTATGAAACATTCTGTCTAAATAACTCACATTCTACATGCATTATTCAATCTGAAATTTCTGTTAATTCATGTTGAAATATCTATCATTTTTAATAGAAATGTGAACTATAAGAAAATTTCAATTATTTTAAATATTCTTTAAGATCAGACACTCCCAATACCTTCCCAATACATGTTGTGGGGTTAGTAAAACAATATAGATTTGTTGTTCTTAGATGTTCTGGTTATTATAAACCCTAGTGATACTTTATGAATACCAATATAAAAAAGGATAGTTATTGTTTTCTGACTGAGGACCAAGATTTTAATCCAGATTGGACACCTTTAACATATGTTTTGGCTCTTTGAATAGAATTGGAGATAAGAAGCTTTAATAACAAAATATAATTTAAAGCACAAATGGAGGAAACAGATGAATGCAGACAGCCCAAATTAATGGAAAGAACTAGATATCTCTTGTCCTAAATGAAGGATTAGGCAAAATCTTCATAGAAAAATTAGTAGACCTAGCATCCGCTCTCATCTCTATGAAATTTAAACAAAAGGCAGAAAATAACAGCAACTGAAAACTATAAGAAATAGAATAACATCAACCAAAAACTATAAGAAATAGAAAATTTAAAAATAGATGTTAAGCTTAATCCAAAGAATGTTCTATCATAATTTTTTCCACAGATATAGCTAATGGACGAACATATATAGATGCAGCTAGGGAAAGAATCTTACCTTCATAGCTACTGGATGTGCAGTTGTATGATCTTGATCTGTTGTTGATGGTGGGTGAGATGGTTTTGGGTAAGGGGCCAGATCTTGATCTACCGCTGATGGTGGGGTAACGGCTATAAAAATTGAGTAGGCCTGGATGTTGTACGGAGTTCCGGTGTGGAAAAGACAAAAATCAATCCATCGATCCCCTTTCTTTACTAGTATTAGGATGCCCTTTGTGCCCTCACTTCGTAGATCTCGGGTTACCTTTGTGCCCTCTGTGTGCGTGTAAGGAAACATAATGAATAGAGATATTTCTTTTTTTTTAAGTAACGCCTGTGTTAGTCAGAAATCTGATGAATATTGGTGTTCATCAGAATTCCGATGAACGTGGGCATTACTTATAAAAAAAAAAAAATTCCTTCTATAATCCAACCAAGAAAAATAAATATAATGAATGGTCAAAAATTTAGGTCAATTTTAGGGGTTAAATGTACTAGTGGAATCAGTGGCCTCAGAATATTCCAATAATCAACCCTTAAAACTTAGTACCACAAAATTATACCTCTAGTTATCTTTAGTCCTGTAAGATGAATGCCTCCAAATTCTTATATCAAATTACTACTTGTCGGAATTCTTTGTAAAACCTTCTACTGTATGTTTACCGATAAGCAGTCTATTAATTTACTGAAATACAGTAAATAACTAGTGTATATCGAGCAATCCAAATTTACTTATGTGAAATGCAAAACAATAAATTAATGACTCATAGACACATTGACACATGGATTTTTAACGTGGAAACCCTGTTAAGGGAAAAACCACTGGGACCAGTAACCCAAATTTTCACTCTTCTGAAGTGAGCTCAGTGAAGAGCCAACCCTTTTAAAGGTTACAAACACGCTGTTAGGTGTGACCTTGTTAGAGGATTTTAATGAATAGTTTGTCACTTAGTATATGGCATCTAATGCTAGCATCCTTGATCAAACACTCACTTGGCCTGTCAATAGGTATCGTGCATATCCAATGCTACTTTGTATGATCAAACTTTTTGATACTCCTTGGGATGTATCTCAATTAGAAAATACTTTTAAGTCCTGCTTGGTTAAGAGATTTGATGCTTCAATGGTTAAATTGAAACAGTAAATTGATATGTTCACACATACAACTATAATTGGAGATTTTTAGATCTATTGTAAGTGCATTACCTTTCTGATCAATGTTATCAATTCAATACATTTGCTCTACATTATTCTGCTCTATGATGTTGTATCAGTGTTTTTTGATGTCTGCAGAATTTAGCTCTTTCCTCAGCTTGATTGATCAGGTCTAAATGAAGACTTTCTTCTCCTTCAGAATCTCTTCATCATCTATTCTCTTGTCACTCCCCTAATTTGTATTGAATTAGCTTGTCTCTTATATAGACATGATTTCACCATTTCTTAGCTTTCTTGTTCTTGGTGTGATCCACAATTCTCGCCAATTAGAATTTAAAGAAAAACTCTTGTTTTATCTTGTAGAAATATTCTTGCCAACTGGGAAAAATAGCTTTAAATCCTTTACTTATCTCTGGCTTTATCTTGTTAATTAAAACAATGATAACTACCAGTTAAGTCTATATTTATCTCTTAACAGCTAAGCCTTTTGTCATTTCTAAACTCTCTATTTTTTCGGTCAATACTTTAGTTAGTCGTCGGTGATAACTGACTGTTTCATCGATGAGACTTCAGTTGTCTTCAGGATCTCCATCCGTCGGGCAACACTGTGATTATGTTCGTCAGGTTACACTATTACTTTGCTCGTCGATAATGTTGTGCTTTTTCTTGTCGAGTAACACTGTGAATTTTCTCTCGTTGGTTTACTTTGTCCGTCCGTGTATGCAATCACTTTATGAATACTTAAATTTTATGCTTTACTGATAGCATAGCTTTTGATTCATTGGTTCTTTCAAGTCTTTAGTGTAATCACCTAAAAATGGTCACATAAACCCTAGACCCCCAATCTCAGCAATTAATCAAGAAACCCTAATCTTGATTATTCTAAGTCCTAAATCAAACAGGGAATTCATCAAATCAAACTAATCTGACCTAAACCCTCAGTCCTAATAGATCATCTTACTTTATTAATTAATTAATTCCTAAAATCACATTACATTGGCAAATAAACTTTACACTATTATTTAATTGATATTATGACGTATTAATTAAATAAAAATTACAAAATTGTCAATTAAATCAAAAAGGAATTAAATTAATTATAAAAGCATAAATGTGCATCCAAAATCAATTAATTTATTAAAAATGCATATGACATCATCAAATCCAGACAACAGATTTATCAAAATGGAAACAATCCAGTTCCACTCAGTTAACTAATTCTCCACTGTTTATCATTTTGGAAACATTTCAGTTAATTATGAATTGATTTTGGAAGTTTCCAAAATAACTGATCAGTCAGTTCAGTCAACTGACTCTCTCAACCAATCAAATCACTTGCACATGGATTTTTCTTCTTCAATCAAATCTGAGCCACTCTTTTTGTTCAATCTCGACCGTCGATTCGAGAGAGATTTCTATAAAAGAGAAACTCTTTTCCTTCACAAGGATCCTAATCTTTTATCTAAAGTTATTATACTACATTTTCATCTTATCTTTCTTACATTCTTAGCATAGCTTTTGATGTTGTTTACTTTTATGTTAATCATGCAAATCTAATCTTACAGCATATTTCAATTAGTGTTTTAAAATCAATCTTACACACTTTAATTGGTGCTCTAAAACTAGATCTTAATTAGCTTTTGATTAATTGCATCTACATAACTATCTTAGATCATTTAGCATAGTTTTTAAATCCTTCATTTAGGTCTTCGGTGTATTCACTGAGTTTGCGATGATCTAAGAGCAAGCTCATACTCCTTCCTACTAGAAGGCAACAGGTCGACTCTTTCAGACATGCAGGATGAATGAATCCATATTCATTCCTGTATGTAGCTGAAGTACAATGACCATGTTGAAGTGTATGGCTAAATTAGGGACCCACATTTATCTATCACATTTCTGGCGCCCACCATGGGGCTCGCACCCACAACCACAAGGTTAATTTTTGTGAGTTTTGTGATAAATTTCTAGGCTATTTTTCCAGAAATATAAATGATGTTTTTATTGTTACATGCACTTATGACATGATATAGATCCAAAAATTGTATTTATGGAAAGGTATTTGAGTTATCTTTAAGATTCCGTTGGTTTGAATTAATTTCGTTTGGATTTGCAAAAGTTATGGTCATTCTAGTGCAGACTAGTCAAACCTGATTTTCCAGAAATCCAACTGATGTTTTTATTGGTACATACACATATGACATGATACAGATCCAAAGTTCATGTTTTTGGAAATTTATTTGAGTTATATTTCAGATTCCATTGGTTTGAATTAATTTTGTTTGGATTTGCAAAATTTATGGTCATTTTAGTGCAGACTAGTCAACCTAATTTTCCAGAAATCCGACTGATGTTTTTATTGGTACATACACATATGAAATTATACATATCCTAAATTTATATTTCTAGAAATATATTTTATTTAGGTTTAATTTTCCACTATTTTTAATTAATTTCATTGGGATTTGCAAAAGTTATGATTGATTTAGTGCAGACTGGTCAGAACCTGATTTTTATGACAACAGGTTTTTTTTATTATTATTATCAAATGATATATTATCTTTGACTAACCTGATTTTCTAACATGTGGGATTGGCAAGCTGTGTGTTTTATTTTTTTTTTATAGTTTTTTATAACAGTGGGTTGCATGTGCAGTAATAGGTAAGGTTTTCATAACAATGGTTTGCAGGACGCTGAAAAAGAAGACTAAAACACAAACTACTGACGAATTGGTTTTGCAAGTTGCCTTTGATCGATAGAACGCAAAACAATGTGCTTGCATCTTATTTTTTATTTCTTAAAATAGGAACCCACATGCAAGAATTCTTAAAATGAACATTTGTTTGATGTTTTAGGAATGACAATAATGTCTGGAAACTATGCTCTGGCCCTTTTGGGATGATCAGAAATTCAGAAACATTATTGTCATTTTCTTATTCTGCTTGAAGTGTCTTTTATTTTTGTAAACCAAAGGAATTGCATGGATGTATCCTCTCCCCTCACCTTTGCGGATCTTGGGTGAAAGATAAATCTATACAAATCCTTTAGCGTGGCTACCTCCCGAGTGCTTTTACAGAGCCAGTGAGAGTGGATTGCCCAATCGATAATAGGCTAAAGCCAAGCCCTTCTGAACCGGTATACAAAAAATGCCATTATGATTAGTCTCACAATGGACAGGTGTGAATTCATTGTGGCAACCAAAATCTCCTCTAGTACCCTAGTGGTGTGTTAAAGTTGCTACATTGTTAAGGTGAAAGCCTTGCTTTGAAAGGATTGGGAGAGCCCCCTTAATTGGGAAAATCACTTGATCACAACCACCTGAATGGATGTCCTTACTACACACTTTGTTCTAGTATCCAAAATCCCTCTATCTATTGGCACAGAAGGTCAGATACCAACTAAGACATCCCACACTTTCACAGCTCTTAGTAGAGACAACGGTCCCTTGGGAAGTGATTACCCTTGGGATTCGAAGCTTGATGTGCCTGAGAAGTGAGTGCACATGTAAGGAGGAGCCTATTCCTCCAAGCTTCTAAGTTGTCCGCTATGAGTAGACGTGGTTGAACTTTGGTTCAAGTGGGAACTCAACAAATATTTCCCTGGCTATCCTAGGATTGTGGTGTGTCTATTATTTTCTTTTACAACAAACATTCTGCTTGATGTGTCTTGCGTGGGTGAAGCATCAAAATAAATAGACACCAAAACATTCAAAATGAACATTCAAATCAAAAAAAAAATTGATCAACGATTTAAAATTTGCACTTCTAGGTGTTAGCTGTCAAATCTTGTCTGAGTTTCTGCATCTGATATCAAACTTTGGAAATCTATCCACTTGCTGTCCAATTTTGTATTCTGTTGTGAAGGTTCTGTCTGAATTTTCACAAATCTGTGTTCTCATCATCATCATCACTAATCTATCTTTGAATGCAATGTGTGATAGTCTAACTCATTGTTATTTTGAAATCTGATTTTGTTGTGCTAGTCCAAGTGATTTTTTATCTTATCATCTTTGTCTGCATTGTCCTTATCCTGAGTTGTGAGATCAAGTTTGTTAACCTTTACTCAAGATCAGAGTCATTGCTTCTCTCTCTCAGATACACTTTATCTCCTTTATCCTTTTGTCTTGGACATCTGTCAGTCAACCAACTGATTCATCATACCTGATCTTCAATCTTCTATGCAAGCGCACTAATCCAATCTTGCAATGTCTAAAAGAAAATGGGATAAACCTTATGGTCCTAACAACGCGCAAGAAGAGATTCTTATGGCAGCTTTATCAAAACAACTTCAAACTATGCAATCTGAAGTCCAAGAATTAAAGGGGGAAAAGGATACACAATCCAAAAAATCCTCATCAAGCTCAATCTATCCTTTTCTATTAGATCATTATCAATCGAGTGGCTCCAAAGCCCAAAAAGCTGTTGAAAACACCATGAAGTCTTCCTCCAAAGGGATTAGTAACATCATGAAAGAAAAACCTTGGGTTAAATGCATGAAAGACTTCACTCCTTTGGGGCAATCTTATGAATCTGCATTAGAAGAACTTCTTGATAATGATCTCATCAGATTACCTCAAGCCACATCACATGGACGAAGATTCTTGAGTAACTATTGTGCATATCATCAACATAATGAGCATAAAACTTCATCTTGCATGGAGTTGAAACATAAAATCCAAGATCTCATAGATGAT
>MU226267.1:4159997-4171130 GCA_018584345.1 Thuja plicata | reverse complement strand
ATAGCCTTGTCATCTTTGGCTTTCTTTTTCTGTTCAACAACTTCACACATTCTTATTGATTGGGCTTCTTGTTCCTTTTTCAAATTTTTGACTTCTTCACATAGTGCACTGTTCTTTTCCAGTAGATATGCTATTTCTGCATCACTCTCAGTAGAATCTCCATTCTAAAATAGATTTTTGGTGTCTTCTTCCTAATAGTGAGTTTCATTCATTTGTTTGGCCAAATCTTTTCTTGCATCCAAGGACTTCTTTAATTCTTGTCTTGTAGACTCAAGCTGTTGGAGTGCTAGCTGAACATCAATCTTTTGATTCTCAATGACTTTACCCATCTTGCAGATTTCCATTTCAAGATTTGTATTCTCAAGTTGATTATAACCTTTTAGAGAACTCTGCTCTGATACCAATTGTTGGAAATACAATAATGGGAAAGCAAGATACTGAGAGGGGGGCTGAATTAGATCTTCAAAATTAAACACTTAAAACAAGTTGATCCACATTCATACATAAATGAATCTAATATAATCTCAAATAGCATCCACACCATGAAATAAATAACACATTACACAATAACTTGGTAACCTAGAAACCCAAATAGGTAAAACTGGGGTGGGGATGACACCCACAAAAGTCTCCACTACTACAGTAATAAAGTGTACCGGTTAAGGTTACAATGTTTGATTACAAAATGTAATCTACCATGTTAGAGGTCTACCCAGTTAAGAGCTTCAGATCATTACAATCTACCCTATTAAAGGATTTAAACTTACAATGAAGTAAGCACTTTGTTAAGAGATAAATAAAGGCCTACTAGAACCACTCTGTTAAGATATTTTCACCTAATACAATGATTAAAAAGTCTCAAGTATTGATCCTTTGATATGCACTCTGATGCTGATGATGGATCTCCTCTTTTCAGTATCTCTTCTGATCTTATAATCTGATATACCTTTACTTTGTTGTTCACTGTGTTATGCTCTACTTGATCTCTGCTTCTGAACAAAAGAACCCTCTGTGCATTTCACTTCAAAATGCAGTCACTTCAACAATTACTTTTCTGCCTCTTGCGCATACATAAAAATAGGGTTTCAAAGAAATCTAATATATCTATACAGATCTGACAGTGAGATCTAGATCAACGATCAAGATCCAATATCCATACCATGATGGTATTAAAATTAATGCTTACAATGAGTAATGCATAAGATAAAACAATTAAATGCATAATTAACTCCGTATAAGAATATTAAATGTATACATAAGTTGGTCCAAAAAGCTTATACAAGTCGGTTGGATCACTTATCCTTGAAGTTTGTATCATTCTTGACAAGTATACAAAAATTGTCTTGCTCGGCACTTGACTATCTCTCTCTTGGCACTTAATATCCATGTATCCTACTCGGCTCGGCAAAGTAACTCGGCTTGGCAATGTAACTAGGCATACTAAAAAACTGCTCGGCAATGTTGCTCGGCCTTGTATAGTTTTAGCTCGGCCACAGTGATAGCCAACTAAAACTACTTAATGAAATGACTAAGTGTTGGGCACTAATCATCAACAGAACTTAGTGATTAACACTTCTATCATCTTTTCTTTTGTTAGTACATCTTGCGGCAAAGTGTCCAATCTCTTTACAATTAAAACATACAAGTGGTAATTTACCTTTGCATTTACCTTTGCCTCTCTGCATTCTTCTAGCCATAAGTGCTTCAATTTCATCAAGATCTTCTTCTTCACTTTCATTGTCACTATCTTTTCTCATAGTGTGTTTATGACTTGATTTATTTATTCTCGAAGAAGAATTGAATGCAGACTCTATGTTTGGTAAGACACTATTATCAAAGTTATCCATCTCAAATGAAATTAGTCTTCCAATCAAACTATCTAGAGTAACATGATTATTTGTTACTGCTCTCATTTCTTGTATGGTAGATACTCTAATAGCATAAGTAGGCAGTAAGGTTCTTAGAATTTTGCTTACCACTGTATCTTCATCTAGTACACCTCCAACTCCTCAGATAGCATTGACTACCTCTTTGATTCTTGTGATGTACTGTGTGATGTTTTCACCTTCTTTCATTATGAGCTCATCAAACTTTCCTCTAAGGCTTTCTTCCTTGGCTCTCATAACTTTTTTATCACCACCATGTACAAGCTTTAATTTATCCCACATTTTCTTTGCATTTGTGCATGTTTTGACATCTTCAAATTCAGCATCAGAGAGTGAGGAAGCAAGTTCTATTATCATGTATTTGTGCTCATGCTTCTCTCTCATGTGTTCAACTGTGATTTCCCATGTAGGAAACACAAATTCAGTATCTAAGTATTGAGTAACATCATTTCCAATACCTGATAAGTGGAGTCTTATCCTACTTTTCCATGAAGCAAAGTTGTCTTTTTAAGCTTGGGCACATCTCGCCTATTCATCTTGTGATCTTTAGCTTAGGTCTTGAAACCTTCCTTCTAAGCACACAAGATCTGATATCAAATTTTAGTAATAACTGAGAGTGGGGGGTGAATCAGTGGCTTCAAAATATTCCAATAATCAACCCTTAAAACTTAGTACCACAAAATTATACCTCTAGTTATCTTTAGTCCTGTAAGATGAATGCCTCCAAATTTTTATATCAAATTACTACTTGTCAGAATACTTTGTAAAACCTCCTACTATATGTTTACCGCAGTCTGTTAATTTACCAAAATACAGTAAATAACTAGTGTATACATATCAATCCAGATTTACTTATGTGAAATGTAAAACAATAAAGTAATGACTCATAGACACATTGACACATGGATTTTTAATGTGGAAACCTTTTTAAGGGAAAAACCACTGGGACCGGTAACCCAAATTTTCACTCTTCTGAAGTGAGCTCAGTGAAGAGCCAACCCTGTTAAAGGTTACAAACACGCTGTTAAGTGTGACCTTGTTAGAGGATTTTAATGAATAGTTTGTCACTTAGTATCTGGCATCTAATGCTACCATCCTTGATCAAACACTCACTTGGCCTGTCAATAGGTATCAGGAATATCCAATGCTACTTTGTATGATCAAACTTTTTGATACTCCTTGGGATGTATCTCAATTAGAAAAGACTTTTAAGTCTTGCTCAGTTAAGAGACTTGATGCTTCAATGGTTAAATTGAAACAGTAAATTGATCTGTTCACACATATAACTATAATTGTAGATTTTTAGATCTATTTTAAGTGCATTACCTTTCTGATCAATGTTATCAATTCAATACCTTTGCTCCACACTATTCTGATATGTGATTTTGTATCATTGTTCGTCAGTGTCTGTAGAATTTAGCTCTTTCCTCAGCTTGATTGATTAGGTCTGAATGAAGACTTTCTTCTCCTTCAGAATCTCTTTAGCATCTATTCTCTTGTCACTCCCATAATTCATATTGAAGTATCTTTTCTCTTATATAGACATGATTTCACCATTTCTTGGCTTTCTTGTTCTTGGTGTGATCCACAATTCTCGCCAATTAGATTTAAACCAAACTCATGTTTTATCTCGTAGAGATCTTCTTGCCAACTAGGAAAAATAGCTTTAAATCCTTTACTTATCTATGGCTTTATATTGTCAATTAAAATAATGATAACTACCAGTTAAGTCTATATTTAGCTCTTGAAATCTAAGCTTTTGTCATTTCTAAACTCTCTATTCTATCGATCAATACTTTAGTTATTCATCGGTGGTAACTGACTATTCCATCGGTGAGACTTTAGTTGTCTTCAAGATCTCCGTCTGTCGGGCAACACTGTGATTATGTCCATCGATTTACACTGTTACTTTGCTCATCGGTAATGTTGTGCTTTTTCTCGTCAGGTAAAATTGTGAATTTTCTCTCGTTGGTTTACTTTGTCCATCGGTGTGCACTCCATCAGTGTATATAGTCACTTTGTGAATACTTAAATTTTATGCATTATTGATAGCATAGCCTTTGATTCATTGGTTCTTTGAAGTCTTTAGTAGTATGTACATGACCATAGAGATTATATCAAGTTCACATCAATGGAAATACAATACATTAACTGATTTAATGTCTTGCATTAACTTTCTATGTCTTGGTGATCATCAACTTAACATCTTCAAACATTCAATCAGTTATAGTTCATCATTTATATTACTTACCTCTACATTCATTCAGTGGATTCAAGAATAGTTACAATGAATTCTCTTGTCTATGCTCAGTTTCATTCATCATTTCTTTCACTAAAATGGTTTCAAAATTGAACTGTTTGTTTCTATAGTCATTTTTTTAACTTCCCCTTAGTCCACATGGATGCTAATAATATGTTTCAAAATTTGGGAGAAAATTCCAATATGCAGGAAACCAAAGTTTTTGTTTGCAAGGTCCTTAGTAAGGGTGATTCGATACATAAATGAAGTCTTACATGACAAGGCAGTATGTAGACATCAAGGTCCACGTCAAAATCCACAAGTTCCATCATGTCATCTTTGGTGTGTATGGAAGCTATCAGATTAAAAACAAAGAAAAAAAATAGATACAAACATAAAGGAAATAATTTTTAGGTTGATTTCAATTTATGATGTTCCAGGAGGCTCCTTGAGTAGGAAAGATTTGTGAGAATGACTCACAAATGGATTTAGGTAGTAAAACTACCTTTTTAGGTTGCAATAACTTACAAAAAACTCCATCAATGATGTTGAAGGAGATAGTTTTTTCTTCTACCTCTTCCAAAACTTATCTAGGGTTCTTTCCATCCTCCTACAACAAATTTTTCCTCCTCTCTTTTTCTTTTTTGTGGACCCATTCCCACCACAATTTGAATTCCTCCTCCAAGAGAACTCTCTTATTCTCCTCCACACACACTCTACTCTTCTCACCTTCTTCATGGAAGCACGTCCACTACAAGTTTCCTATCTCTACCAATTCCCCACAACATCCTCCATATACTCTATATGCAACCAACTAACTTCCACAAGAAAATCTACAACTACATCTTCTACCTTTACTAAAGGTAAATTGAATTCTACATCATAAAATTCATCCAAATTTAACTTATTCTCCTTTACCACTCCATCATGTTCAACTCCATCATCTATAGGCTCTTCATATTCTATTGATGCAATCACAGTCCTCTTATCTTTCGATGTCCCTTTTATCTTCACACCTTCAAGCTTTTCAATCCACTCTTGTTCTATTGCCAAAAATTGTGCCCACAAATTTTCCTATTTCACAATCTTAATCTTGTGAGGTATTTTCTCCTTCTTTACATTCTTTTCCTATATCCATCAACTATTGATCCACCATAACCGATTTCTCCACTCTTATCTCTTCAATAATATCTTCAATCAACTCTACTACAAATTCCTCCACTCATACTTTGTTCAAGTGCGCAATCCTCTCTTCCTCAAGAAACTCTCACTTCTCCACACACTCCTCATTGAATACTAGATCTTTATACTCATTTGTTGCATCCACATCCTCTAAAAGACATTCCTTCACTTCTTCCCATCTACCCATTCTCATCTCCTCTTTTATCTCATCAAATACCTCTTGTGCCTCTTGTCTCAACTTCTAAACTTCCCTTTCTAACACAACCATCCATCTCTTCTTTCTTACTTTCTCCAAAATAGGAATCGTCAAAATCCATCCAATCACAAACCCTCACTTCTTTTTCCTTCTTTCTTCCATCAAAGACTTTGATTCTTTCCAAATCTCATTATTCTTTCTTCCCACAACTCTCACTATTATCCCTTACCCAATAGGATTCTAGAAGATTTACCTCTCCAAGATCTCTTCTACCCACTTTCTCTCAATGGAAGAAATCTTCATACCTTCTACCCAGTTTCATCTATGTTGGAGGAAATCCAACATGATCAACTACTTCTCACAAATTCTTCACTCTTCATCATTCTCCACTCATAGGTCCTGGTGCAAACTACCTCCCTCTGGAGAAACTTCCTACTCACTCAGGAATATAGGCTCTAATACCACTTGATTGAAATGAAATCCAAATTCACAACTATTTGTAACTCTTTCCTATCTTCAGAGTGAAAGAAACCAAAACAACACACCCATCACTTCTATGGAAACAATTCATAGTGCTAGAGACTTAAAGAAATACTGTGAATACCATAATCCACAAAGGTCTTTACCTTATTAATCCAAATGACAAAACATGACACATTTATGCAAAGGCTCTCTACATACAAAGTAAATCTTATTAACATTATAAATAATTAACAACAATCTCATTAAACAAAAAACTTCTTATTCATGTAGCATAACAGTGATCATCCATTCAATGGCCCTTCTTATTCTTCATGGAACGAGGCTCTGCAACCATAACATGCACTTAACTCTAGATAATTCTTGTGCACACATCTCTTGCCTCTTTCTTGCATTTGTACTATTATCACACTATTTTTCTAATATTGATCGATGACTTCTTCAAGTACTCCCTCCTAATCATAGTTGGAAATTATTTTAAAATACAAAGGATGTTTAATTGTTTCCCTTCCTCTTGTCCCCTATACCCAAGACTCTATAATTTTGTGTTCAATAACCATGAACACATATCTCTATGCCTCACCCCTTGAGTCTCCTCTTATTTTCCCAGATGAAATCGACACCACCCATTTCATATTTGAGAGTCTAAGATTATATCACTTGCCTCTGCATTTGTACGTTGGTTTCAATAATAGTTTCAATGAATTCCCCTTTTCTATGCTCAATTCCATTTGTCATTTATTTCTCTACCATGGATTCAAGATTAAACAATTTGTTTCTATAGTCATTTTTTTATCTAGCCCTTAGTCCATGTGGATGCTAATAATATGTTGCAGGGTTTCGGAGGAACTACCAATGTACAACCAACCAAAGTTTTGATTTACAAGATCTTTAGTAAGGCTGAGTGGACACGTAACTAAATTCATACATGACAAGGTAGTATGTGGACATCAAGGTCAACATTAGCATCCAAAATTTCCACCGTGTATGCTTTGATGTTTATGGAAGCTATCAGATTCAAAATAAAATAGAAAAAATAGATGAAAACATAAATAAAATAATTTTTGGGTTGATGTCAATTGTTCATGTTCCCAAGATGCTTTTGCATCAGATTTATTCTTTAAAGGGGCAATAGAAATAGATTTTATAACATGAGCAAAACTGAATCCATTCTTGAGCACAACCACAAAACTAGGCCTTTGTGAAGTGTGCCCAAAATGCATAGCTCCATCATAAACCCTTCCATAATCTGAAGTAGGAATCCCCAAATACCCATAAGATATCCCTAACTAGCAAAGGGAAGAATAATATCAGTCTCCCCCATGCCATAGGCAGAAATAAGAATAGAACAGTCTCCAACATCTCCTAATCCTGGCAAAAATTGCACAACCGACATGTCATCCAATTTAGAAGAAACTAAAAATCCCTAGGGTTAGAGCTGACCATTGTAGAGGGAGTCGATGTAGAGGCCCAAGTGACCATTGTGACCATTTTGAAATTGATATCAAACTTGGACAATATTATTAGTTTTTATATTGTTATTAAAATCTTCACAAAAGAAAAATAAAATCTATTAAATGTACATCATTATTATATTTTAATATCTTTACATATTCTTTTTAATTCTCGATCTTATCTTAACAATAGGAAAAAAAAAAAAAAAGTGGATTTTATATGAAGGACATTTAAAAATGTTGTTTCTAATCTATTAAATTATACTTTTGTTTTAGTATATAATATTTAAAATAATGTAGAGATATCATTGTGTGTGTGTGTGTGTGTGTGTGTGTGTGTGTGTGTGTATTGTTGGAATAACTAATGGAAATTTGGGACTGAGAGGGGAGGGGTGAATCAGTACCACTAAAAACTTTTAACCACAATATTTTATTAAACCATAGACTGTTTCATGTTGATTACCGAGTTCATAACTTTGAAATAAAAGTAATGTAATGCTTATAAAACCACAACATCAAAAAATTAAACAGTTGAACTCATAACACCACGATTTTGGTAATGCAAAAATCCTTGGTTAGAGGATACAAATGTTGTGGGGATGACACCCACAACCTTCACTAACTGCATTATAAAGGGTGCTCGGTTAGAGCTACAAATTTTAGCTATTTCTGATAGCTTATTTGGTTAATATTATATATAATACTTGTTCTGATTAAGTAAAAATAGGTTTTACAAGGACCTGAAACCTTTACAAAAAACAAAGAGTTCAGCAGGTTTTACAAGGACCTGCAACCTAGAGTTTAAAGATAGATAAACAGTATAAAGCAAAAACAACTATGCCTAAGCACCAAAAAAGGAAGGAACAGAAAAACAATGATCCAAACAGAAAAAGTCCCAAAGAAACAATAGAAGACAGTAGGGACAGCGAAAAACCCGACTAGGGTAGCAAAAGGAATAGCTACATCTCCTTTACCAGCTCCTCAGCTTCGAGGACCATGATTTGCATGTTGTTGACCAAATTTTTAAGCTCCTCTATTTCTTTGTCCTCCTTAGGACTCTTTTTCTTGGCACTGGCTCTGGTCCGTGATCCTGGTCCCATTTTCTCCACTATACTGCTGTCTTTATCCTTGTTGATCCTTTCCAATTTATCCATATGAATTTGCGCATGACCACAGTAAGATTTTAGGCTTATGAGACATTGTTCCCCTATTTTTTTAACTGATGCCTCCAGTCTTTTAACTTTTTTATTCAGACTCTTAATTTCGTCCTCCTTGTTATCCTTTTCCATTTTGTCTTTAATATGTTTGATTTGTTTCTCCATTGTTTCCACCTTGTTAGCATACTCAGCCTGAGCTTCCGAGTTGCCAACAACTTCTTTCATTTCCTTCAAACACTCTGCCACAGGTTTTTCCCCAATCCCCATTTTTTTGAGAATTTTTATTTCCTCCTGTGCTTGATCAACTTGGTTTTCATAATAACCTGATCATTAAACATATTACTAATCAACCCAGGAAAACCCTCGATTATACCTTTTTTGTCTTTCTTATTATGATCCCCTTTTTCCAGATTGTCAGGATAATCCTTGAACCCTGAATCAACAGCAGTATTCCGGTCCAAAAAATCTTCCCCCTTCTGAGTTTCAATCTTCAGCTCCCTAGCTTTCATCAAAGTGTCCTCTTTTTCATTATCTTTGTTATCTTTTTCCTTAGTCTTCCTCTTATCAGGGGTAATATCTTCCTCGTCAGAGGTAAGAAAAATTCTTTTCCTATTGGTGTTATTGTTTCTGCGGATATCCTTCCCCTCAACTCTTTTCCTTTTTTTACCCTCCTTTTTAGTAATTTCATTGTCAGTCTCAGTTTCTGAATCCCCAATCTGGGTATTCCTCTGTTTCTTTTTTTTACTAGCAACCCCAATTTCAATCTCAGTCTCTGATTCCGTAGTCTGGGTTTTCTTCTGAGTTTTCATTTTGCCTTTTTGCTTTCTGCTGTCTACCTCCCATTCCTCCTCACTATCCTCAGTTTCTGACCCTTTAGAGCTGGATTTCTTCTTCTTTTTAGGAATACCCCTTTTCTTATTTTTAGGAGTAAAGAAGCCTCTTGCCTCTCCTTCACTTTCAATATTCTCTTCAAACATACTATTCTCCTCATCCCCTTCTGTTTCTTCCGCATCCTTTAATTTCTTCTTCTCCACAGACCTTACCAATTTTTTAGCTTTCAGCACCTCATAAACAAGAAACATAAGTCCTTGGTGAGATGCATGGTCCCCCTTGGGATCTTTCTGGTAACTAGTGATAGAAGCTTCTAACGAACTGAGCAAGTAGTAAGGTAAGCTAATTTTAACCTTATGTCTAAAATGGTTTAACAACATAAAATGGTACCCAGTTTCTCTAGTAAACCTACCATCCAGCGTGATATAGCTAATGATGATATACAGAACATACCTCCATGGTCTGGAAATGCGCTTAGGGTTATGGTAGGAGGTGTCAATCTTCACCAATCTGTTCCTCTCTTTCTCATTCTCCGGGAAAGTCTCCCAGGCTTTGTCAGAAATCAACCTGTCACGGTAAAACTTAATACCCTCCGTCCCCATTCCCGTGGCCTCAGCAACGACATCCTCCATTTCTTCCATGTACTCATCATCAACTAAAATCTTTCCCTCCTTCCGGGTTTTCTCAAAAATCCTAGTAATATTAGGATTTCCACCATGAAGCCACTCCAAATAAACAGCAAGGCCTCCCTCTTTCACAATCTTCCACACTTCCTCACTTTTTTTCCACTCACTACAACTAACTGGTTCAATTCTCTTCTTGTTACCTCCCATCTTTTCTTTGTAATTTCTGTAAGTTTTGTTCTTGACGTTACAAATAATGCCAAAATGAGCTTTTCGATTACCAAAAAAGACCCATAAAGTGTGTCATCTCCAACTTAAAATCATTGCCTTACACTTCCGCCTTTGAAGGCCATTATGACACATCACCTGAGTATAATTGGTATTAAAATAACTTTCCATTGATGATGACTTTCTGACGACTCCTCTGGCGCTCATTCTCGAGCATTAATTTAACTTCAATTGGCATGTTGTTTCCATCATTCCACTGATCCACCTCATCACTTTTGCAAGCATGATTTGCCACCCAGTCAGCAACGCTATTGGCTTCGTGATAATTATGAGTTATTATGCAACACTCAAAAGAGTTAATTATCTCCCTGGCTTTTTGAATTGTATTGTATATCATCCAAGACGCGGGAATCTCATTATTTAAACAATTTATAATGTTAAGAGAGTCCCCTTCAACCCAGAATTTAGTGCATCCTTTCTCTTTAGCATAAATAACACCTTGGAGAGCCACGCAAGCTTCTCCAATATGATTAGTTTGATGACCAATAGGAGTATTTTTAATGCCAATACATACACCATTTTCATTTCTGATAACAAATCCACAACCAGCCACTCCTGGGTTGCCCTTAGAGGCCCCATCAAAATTAACTTTCTGCCAACCCTTAGGAGGACAGTCCCATCTAGCATGTTCTCTTTTACCCTTTTTAATCTTATTATTAGATTTACCACTCAAATTCCAATTTTTAAGCACTGATAAGTCATTCTCCTGTTTTGATTCAGCAACTTCATCCTGAAGCGTAACATTCTCTCTTATACCTCTTTTAATCTTGTAGAAGACTTCCTTTTCCTTAGTACTT
>MU226267.1:4124384-4159349 GCA_018584345.1 Thuja plicata | reverse complement strand
TCCACTTGATACCATTTTTAATTCTATACTTGTTTTTCATAACATTTTTCCAGATAAAGGACCCGATCCCTTCATTGTCCTTATTTAAAAAAACCTCAAAATTAGGCCTTTCCTTATTGTACTTTTTGTCCCATATCAAATTCCATTCTCCTCTTGAATTGTAGTATCTCCATATAAGTTTGGTTAGAAGATTCTCATTTAGATTCTTTATTCTTCTTAATCCTAGACCACCTTTCTTGATCGGACAGCAAACTTTGTCCCATGCAATTAGCGCTATCCTTTTCTTCTTCTCCATCCCTGTCCATAAAAAAAAAAATTGGATTTTTTCAATAGCTTCACTATACTTTCTGGGAATTTTGAATAAACTTAAAGCATAAAGGGGGAGACCTTGAAGAGTAGCTCTGAGGAGTTGAATTTTGCCAGCCTGACTAAGAAGCAACCCTTTCCATCCAGCCAATTTTTTATGAAATTTATCCAGAAGGGCACTCCAAAAGGACTCAGGAGGCTCCAAATAGAGAGGGAGGCCCAAATAAGTTCCCAGTATAATCCCTTGATCACAACCTAAGATCCTTAATATCCTCATTTTCCTTCTCTCTGGAACATTGAAAAAATACACTGAACTCTTCCCCCAGTTAATTATCTGGCCAGAAGCTATCCCATAGTTATTCAGAGCTTTCTTTATACTACTAGCATTTTTGACAGAAGCTTCCCCCATAATCACCGAATCATCAACAAACTGTTGGTGAGAACATACCTGGTTAACTGATGAAGGATTAAGCCCTTTGATGTCTCCATTCCTAACCTGATTTTCCATATACCTACCAAGGCATTCCGCCATTATTACAAAAAGGACAGGAGACAGGGGATCTCCTTGTCTTAAACCTCGAGAGGATTTAAATAATGAAGTTGGAGATCCATTGACCATGACAGAAAACGTGGCCGATGATATAAGTTGGTATATGAGGTCAGTACATTTACTTTTAAACCCAAAGGCCTCCAAAACTTGCATTAGAAATTCCCAATCCACCCGATCATAGGCTTTTGACATATCCAGCTTCAAGATTAGGCCATCCTTTCTAGCCATCACAAGAGAGTGAACATTTTCATGGATAGTAATAATAGAATCGAGGATTTTTCTACCAGGCACAAAACCATTTTGTTGCCATGAAATCAAAAAGGGGAGGATCTCCAAAATCCTAGTAGTTAAAAATTTTGAAATTATCTTATAGATCGAATTGCACAAACTAATAGGTCTGAACTAATCCATCTTGTCAGCTCCCTCCTTTTTAGGAACAAGAGCAATAAAGGTACCATTCAACTCCTTGAGAATTTTTTTGGAACCAAAACATTCCTTAACTGCATTGGTAACATCTTTTTCAATAATCCCCCAAAAAGACTGAAAAAAGAACATAGGGAAGCCATCAGGCCCTGGGGATTTTTCCCCTTCAAAAGAAAAGATAGCCTTTTTAATCTCAGAGTTTGAAGGGATAGAAATGAGCCTTTTGTTTTGATTTTCATCCAGAATCCTTGGAATACACCTGAGGAACTCCTTTTGTTCATTGTTATCAAGCTCACTGTCTTTTTGAAGTAATTTGAAAAAGAAATCTTTAGCCTCAGCTCTGATAGCCTCCTCATCACTAGAAGTATTTCCATTGATGTTGATTTTAGAGATCTGATTATACATTCTATGCTTTAGTTTAGTCATAAAAAAATACTTAGTATTCCTATCCCCCTCCTTCAGATATATCTTTCTCAATCTTTGCCTCCAGAAAGCTTCTTCTTTAGCTATTATTTCATGCATCTCGATCAACTTTCCATTCTCCTGATCTCTGGTAATAAACTTATATCCATCTTTTTGAATACTATCCTGGATTTCCTTAATCTCTAAGAATACTATCCTGGATTATCTTGGTAGTAAAAATGTTCCCAAAAGTTTCCTTATTCCAATCCTTGATATTTTCTTTAACATTTTTAAGTTTTTGGCAATGATAAACATAGCAGTACCCTTGATGTTAATGTTCCACCATTCATCTATCCTTTGTTCCAATTGTGGATGAAGAATCCACATTTTCTCAAATCTGAAAGGAGAGTTTTTCTTTTTGACAATAGGATCAGCAAGAAAGGAGAACAGATTATGATCCGAGCCTACCCTTATATGAGCCGATAAAGAACAATAGTAATGATTAAACCATCCATTGGAAACAAGAGACCTATCCAACCTAACTTGTATCAACTCCTCACCCGCTCTTCTGTTGCTCCAAGTATAGTCAGTACCCTGTAGATCAACATCATGAAGATAATTATTATCAATAAAGTTCATAAGGTCCATTCTACTATCCAGGTTGGGTTGGCTGCCTCCTGATTTATCCTTTTCTCTCAGAGGAGTATTAAAATCCCCCATGACAATCCACTCATCAGAAGCAAAGGAATTCCTCAGTGATGAGAGGTTCTGCCAAAAGACTTCTCTCCCTTTTTTAGTATTAGGAGCATAGATGTTGGTTAAGACCCAAGAGGTATTATCCTATAGCTGTCTAAACCTTATACAAACCATATTCTCACCTTGAAAGATGATGTCTCCTTTTATAATTTCTTCATTCCATATAGTAGCAATACCTCCCGACGCTCCATTAGAATCACCCCCACAAATGATTCCCCTCTTAAAAAATCTAAGTTTTTCAACTTTTTCTTTAAGCGTCTTAGTTTCTTGAATCAATAAGATATCAGGCCTATTATCCCTAATCAAATTCCTAACTATATCCTGCTTATGGGGATTATTCAAACCCCTTATATTCCAAGATATAATCTTCATGATTTAACAAAGGATCCTACCTCCAGAATCCGCTGGCTACCATCCGCAATGTTCCTTTTGGTCTCCTTGATTCTCACCTTTTGACTGGATGGTCTTCCTGGTGATGCTAATCCAGCTCCAACATCTCCATTTTTACTGCTTCTTGTTGAGACCTTTCTATTTTGCGCCTCTTTATCTTTCTTCCCCTTTTTTTTTTCTTCTTTAGTATTTTTCTCATTTTCTCTATCACTTTTCTCTCCTTCAAGGATTTGTGTGATCTCAGTAGCGTCCCCCCATTTTGGTAGCGCTGTACCTGCTGGATTCTTATTTTCCTTTATTATGTTCCTCCTCTTAGGTGTAGCACTCTCTTGGTCTCTTCCTCCCCTCTTTGGGGTCACTTCTAAATTTTCTAGGCTGCCTCTCAGCTCTATTTCACATTTTTTCTGATTCACCTCGT
This sequence comes from Thuja plicata, assembly GCA_018584345.1. Taxonomy (NCBI): domain Eukaryota; kingdom Viridiplantae; phylum Streptophyta; class Pinopsida; order Cupressales; family Cupressaceae; genus Thuja; species Thuja plicata. The sequence continues at coordinate 4,156,104 of MU226267.1, read as the reverse complement.
TCTTCTCAGTTTTACTACTGGTTTCAATCTGAATATTTCCTTCTTTGTGATAATCATTTTTCTCCTCCTCGAAATCTTCCCATACTTCATCTCCCTTAGAATCATCTTCCTTTATCTCCCCTTCTTCTATTTGGACTTCATTTTCTTTTGTTTTACCTTCCTCCATTTGGGTTTCATTTTCTATTTCGTTCATAACTTTCTTTCCCCATTCCTCAAGATCCTTTGTATCTGATCCTATCATTGGCTTTGTACATTTCATCTTACCACTAGTTTCCTATTCCTCTTGCTCTTTTCGCTGTCCTTCCCTGGCTTTGCTGCTGACTTCTTTAGTTTTTCACCCTACTGGAATCCATTTCTGAGTTTTTTTCTGGATTACTTTCTCCAGACATTTCTTTGCCCAGTGACCCACCTTTTTGCAGTGGAAACACACAAAGGGTATAGTTTCATATTCTATAGTTTGTTTCCACATTCCCAACTTAGATTTAAGACTTATTTTTTCTGGCATATCCTTATCCTGCATTATCCCAACACAGATACGAGCAAAGGTTAGCCTTTGTCTCGCCGCTGTCACATTGTCTATTGACAAAATTTCACCAAATGAGCTAGCTATCCCAGCAAATATATCTTCCAGCCAATATTCAAGAGGCAGTCCGTGTAGCTTTATCCAAATAGGAACCTGTCGAATGGTGTCCTCCTCGAAGACAAGATTCAGACTCCATTTTTTAAGAATAAGAGTATTTTTCCCAATCAACCATGGCCCACTGCATAGAATATTCATTCTATCTTCTTCACAAGAGAAGAAGAACAACATACATACCTTAGCCATCGCTACCACCTCTACTTGTCCTTTCAAAACCCATTTCTGGGACACAAAAGCCCTAACCACTTCGATGTTAGGTCTTACTCCTAAAAATCTACCAACCAGCAAATTTTTCATCCTTGCTATAGAAAAATCAATGGTCTGGTCTGGGATTTCAATAGCGAAGCTTCCTTGAGAAGGTATAGAAACGTTCTTCACCAGGGGTAAAGAATATTTACCTGTTGGTTTGATGCCAAAAAGGGACGCCCATTTCCTCAGTTGCCCCAGCCCATCTCCTGATCTGAGACCCCCTCCTGGGTCCTCTGGCAACTTTCCCGCATCGAGATCCAATCCTATGATCTCGATGTCCTTTCCATCATCCCGCTTGCTGTGCTAAGAGGATCCTGCCTCCTCCCAAATACTCCTGCCCAAATTCAAAGTTGAATCCGGATGCTCCCGCTCCATGCTCTCCTAAGGTATACCTGGTTAAAGGATTTTTACAAATTCTACACTTAGAGATGTACCATGTTAAAGGATTTACAAATATAAGATCAGTTAAGATCTACCAAGTATTGGGATTTAAAGCTCACAATACAATAGTATCAATTACTTAACAATGTCTATAAAAATGCATCAAATGTTACTGTTGTTCAGACTCTATGTGCTTCGATATGTGTTACCTCAATTCCCAAATTGAACAACATTGTTCTGTTCTGCTCTTCTATAGCTGAATTTTTGCTCGGTGCCCTCCACTCTGCTCTTTGTTCTTCAATAACTCCTTTTATAGCAATAATAATAACATCTCTATGTCCTTCTTCACTGTATATCCTCTTGTGTCTCTTACACTTACAAAATTCATCAAAAATATATATGAGTTTTTCCTCTTAATCTTATGTCTTAGGTACGTTGTAAATTTCTCTTGACCGTTAGACCTTCTTTCCATCTTGGTGACCATGTCACTTTTACCTTGGTACTTGTTATTTTTCTTAGAAATAACAAATTGTCATTTTGTCATTTAATCTTTGCCTTAGTTCTTCACTCTGATTTATTTGAATCATTGATCATGTAAAAAGTTGTTATAAATACTTGTATACGTGTAATTAATGCTCTGACAATCATTAAATATGATCTTATCACTTTTTTATTAACTGTATAACTCAGTTAAATGTTCTTCATCACTTGGTGTAATATCAACTTGGTGTACAACATGCGCTTGGTGTAGTGTTTCACTCGATAACTATAAGTGTTTGGAGCTTTGTCAACTTTGTGCTTTACCGACTGGCTTAGTGTGCATTACCGACTTGTCTTATCCTTGTCTTTCTCCATTTATCGATTGATTCTCCTTAACTCTATGACTTTGTCTAAACTAATGACAAAAAATAATCTTGTAGAGATAACAATCTCTCTCTTTGGAATTAGTTGGCCATTTTTGACAAAAACTTCAAAGTCATCAAAATTGGTAAGTCCCCCTCAGATGTTACTCTCTATACATATTTTTTTTATTTTCCACATATATACTTTTTTGTTTTTTCATGTATATTTATCTCCCTTTTTTGTTTTTTGAATAAGTAATATATCTATCCTCCTTTATCTCCCTCATCTGACTAAGATATCTATCCCCCTTTTTTGACAAAAAGTGCCAAAAAGTAAAACTTATTAACCAAAAAGATGTTAATACCTTTGTTGTATGCTTGAAAGTATAGTCTCCCATGTATCTCAGAGATTCTAAAGTATAACAATGTGTTTTGTAATATCTGTTGATAAGCCAACTATGGTGTCCAGTGAACTGATATCTGGAAACCTTGCTAGTTCTTTGGCTTTCTTCAAGTGTATCTGCATTGATTGTATATGGGTAATTAAAGTGCTTGCAATTCAAGCAGTTCCAATCTAATCTTATCCTCCTCCTATCTCAATGAAAGTTGAACTCCCATGAGTTCTTGTATCTTTGAGTAGTAAGTCTGGAATGCTCCAGGCTTGGTAGATAGTTGCTTAAGTTTCTCATTCATCTCTTTCTCAATGTTTGCTTCCTTCTTGATTTCAATAGTAAAATTTGAAAGAATACAGATCTTTTGAAACAATGAAATGATGGATGTCAGTTTATTTTTAACTTCAAAACATAACTCATAAAGAATTACCTTCTCTATGTCAATATCTTTTAGTAAATATTCCATCAATTTATTCTTCATTCTCTCCTTGTGAATCTTCAACATATATTTTGTCAGATTCTTATTTGGTTCTTTGATATGTTGGGCTAAATCACCAACTTGGTCCAGTAGGGGTTCAGACTCATCAAAATTTTCTTCAGGAACAATGTCCTGGAATATATCCTTCACATGCTCAAGTATATTTACCTTTTTCTTCTTTACAATTAAATTCTTATGTTCAGCCTTTTGAGTTATAATCTTAGCATATATAGCTAATTATTTAGGCTTCATCGCATTAGGGTCTCCTTTAGGTATTATGATTAGCTTTCTCAAATCAGTGATTTGCTTCCTCTTTTTTCTCTTCTTCTTCTCAATCAATTTTCTCTCTTCACTAGAGTGTTTGGAACATGATGCCTTAGTTGCATCAGGTGACTCAATATGGGTACTGACTATGCTTTCTTTTTCTTCTACTTCTTCTTTTTTTTCACCTTTCTATTTCTCCTCATTCTTTTCCTTAAGATCTGATTCCTTTTGTATTTCACTTTTAGTATTTGGTATCTTCTTTACATTTTGATCCATTTTTGTGTTAGTATCTTGCTTCTGACCATCAATGGCAATTGGGGGTTCCAACTCAGTGTTCTTTCACTATTCTATCTCGATGGCCTTAAGTTATCCATCCTTATCCTTATCTGTATAAATTGATGTCTTAGTTTCTATGTTTGGTATATCTAGTACAAACTTAGTATTAATAGTATTATCAATTGTATAGCTTTGTACTTGTGTCATGATTGGATCTTTTCTCAGCAAAGGTGCATTATCAATATCCATACACTCAGTATCATTCATTTGTGTATCCATGACATCTTCATCTTTTGATAACTCTTTTGTAGGATCTTCTTCCTCAAGTATACCTTCAATGATAACCTCTACATTATCAGTATTTAGATCAATAGGATCTATTTTCTTTGTGCTTCCCTTTATTTTATTAGCAATGGTTGCTTCTTATTCCTTCTCTACTTCATGATACTCGGTATCATCTATATGAAGTATGTCTTTCCATTTTGTAGTTGTATCATTCTCCACTGATTGTATGTCTCCATTCATTATTCTTAGAGTTGTCCCCTTGACTAGAAATATGTTTTAATGTTTCATGAATCTCAAATGGTGCAAGGTCGGGAATAGTGTGTACAAGAGATCTCTCTCTCATTTCCTTTTCCACATTTAGTGCATACTTCCATCTTGCATATATTTTATTGTATAGTTATTATGGTATCTTTTCAGCAAGCTCAATAAGCGTCAATTTGTATCTCGGTAAAGTTACAACAACAACTTCTTTAATATTTTTCTTATCTTCTTCATTATTTTTCTCATATTTTGCTTTCCTAAAGGCTCCTAATCTTCCTAATTTCTTTACACTTTCCAGATAATCATCAAGACTCTGTGGAACTTGTGAAATCTCTACGACTGGTATAGATTTATTAGGCTCTTTAGGCTCTATTTCACTCTCATTATCAAGTAGTAATCTTCTCCTTGTTCTAGCAGTTTGTTTCTTACCTCTAGTTCTCTCATAAGTCTTTCCTCTCAGTTGTACTACCTCTATAGCTTTATTTTCTTTCAGTTGTACCAAAGATCTAGTGTTCCTTCTAGTGCCTCTCTTACTTGGTGATGTCAATTGTAGATTTTTCTTTTTAACAACTACAATTTATTGTTCATTCTCAGTGTTCTCATCCATTTTATCATCAACTCCAAGATTCTTTGATAAAGTATCAATCATTTTACTTTCTTTCTTGATTGATCTAGGTACCAAAATACCTTGCTTGATTTTATCTTTGACTTCCTCATAGGTGTCATACCTTTTTCTCATTAGGATATTTTGGTTTAGCTAATAAAGCTTCTATCTATTTTGATCTAATATCTATATCCATATCATATCCCATTAGTTGGATCCATTCAACTCTCAGTTCAACAACCTTAATTATACAAACATTAGTGTCAACCTTAAAACAAATGTTATCCTGATACTTAGCAATTAGTTGAGGTAGAACTTTGTATCTCTTATGCATTCTAGCTTGGAATTTCCAAAAGTAATTAGACATGATTTCATCAAAGTTGTCTCCTAGACTCTGTATATACTCATGTATTTGATAAATAATGTCCTATTAGTTTTCCATACTACATCTCCAATGGAGGGAAATGAATTTTGGCAGTAAAAGAAAATACATACCAACAGTGAACCAAATTTCAATGTGTTGGTCTTTGCCTTCCTGATTCTGTTCATGTTGTCATCTATCTGCTTCAACAAAAATTCACAGAGATCTATCTGAATTCCTTTCTTTACTATCTTATATGTTAGGTATACTACTCCACATGGTACACTATCCACTCAGGATGATTGAAAAACTCGGTAAGATATGATTTTGCATGGATACCTTAACTCAGGATCCACAACAATAGATATTCTCATTCCTCTTCCATCCCATTTTACCTTGGTTATCTCAGTGAGCCTACCCTTGTCAATTTTCTTGATTTCCTTAGGTCGGTCTCAAATACGAAATCCAGTGATAATGTGAAAAACATCCTTAGTTATCTTGATCGGTTCATCCAACCACATAAACTGGTCATGTACTTGGCTGAGTACCATCCTCACCCATTCGGGCTTGAATTCCCTTGGTAGATGAATTACATGTTTCAATTCTTTCATTTCCAGATGTGTGTGTTCATCTTTTAATCTCCCATTCATGCACAGCTTACTGAATGAAGCATCAATCTCAGCTTCACATAGATCTTCAAATTTGTAGTGAATAAATGTGTGTACATCTTCAATCAATAGAACTCGCAATGGTATTGAAGATAATGCTCCTATCATATCAATTTTTGCAGCTATAGCTAAGGGAAACTTGTATTTAGGGTTAACTGGTTCAACGTTCTTCACTAATACTGGTCTTTGCATCATCGGTGCCATGATAATCTCTAAATGTATCAAAATAACAAACTAGGGCACGCTCAAAAAAAATACGACTTTGAAAACACAACTCGGTAAACCAGATATCTCAAAAATATCACTCAATGCTCTTGTAAATATTTAGAAATACCTCGTAATCACTTTGAATGCTCGACGGAGTGATTGCTCTGCAATGTGCTCAAATGCTCTTTGAAAACATTAGGTTCAAAATGAATTACAAAATGACCTATTTATAGCTTTTCCTTAACTAGGGTTTCCAATGGCTCTAATTATTTGCATTAAATGTGCTTGCCGAGTCCCTTTTACCTTTATATCAATAACATAGTCACTTTATTTAACTAACTAAACAAAATGACCATACATAACAACTTTTAATCAAAATTTCTACAACTTATCCAAATACATCTTAATATGTTGATATGGATCTTAACCCTATTGCATAGGAAGTGATGTAAGATTTATAATAATCATGAAGTTCCTACATACCTCTCACAGATTAGGTGGAGCTCAGTGCACCAAAATCGGTAGAGATGGTGTTGTCTATAGTTCCAAGTGAAGTTCCATCTTCCTGAGTCTTTCTCCTCCATGTTTTGTTCATATGTTCTCTGATTTCTTCAACAGTAGATGGTGCACTCTTTGTATATTCATCCTCAGTTGGTGCATCTCCTCGGTATCTACAATTTCTTACTAGGTTTCCTACCCTATGACAATGGAAACATGTCATGCCAGGGTTCCTCCATGACCTTCTATTAAACCTTTCATGCATCAATAGGCAATTTGCAACAATGTATCTATATCTTCCACAAGATAAGCATGAAATCCTTGTATTACAATCTCATGGTATAGATGTGCATGTTCAGTTAGTATTTGCATTATTTCAGTTAGGAATCCACTTGTCATTTATTTTCTTTAATCTGCACTCTTCAGTCTTGTGAACATACTTGTTGCAATTCTTGCAGTATCCATCAAACTTAGGTTTTCTTATGTTGTTAGAAAATTTGGTTCTACACTCAAAAGCTTGATATCTATAGTTATTACATCTAAAACAATAACCATCAAATTTAGGTGTACTTGGTACTTTACATTTCCTACTTTTGCAGACATTAGCAGTGTGTCCAGACTTCCCATAATAATTACAGCTTGGCTTCTTTTGTTTCGGTGGGAGTGTAGTACCTTGATCTTTTTGTGCATTAGATGATTCTCCTTTCTTGGTAGTGTTGTTCTCATTGAATCTAATTCCTGATCTGTCATTCAGTTGCTTCTAATTCTTAACTTGTTTTTCCAATCATTTCAATACATATTCATTTCTTCTCAGTATTTCATTTTTATCCTTCTCATCTTTCAATCTTTTGTCTATTCTTTCGATTTTAGCTTCCAGTGCTTGATTCTCATATTCCTTTTGGGTACAATCCTAATTTGCATTAAGAAGTTGCTCGGTCATATTATAGTGAACTTGGGTCATCCTTAATATTTCATTATCTTTCTCAGTTAACCTAATTTCAACTTGTCTTTTTTCATCTTCTACAATTCTCTTTTCATCCTCAATTGTTCTTTTACCTTCAATCAGTTCGGTCATTCTTAAGCTATTAGCATCAAGATATTTCTTCATCAAATCTAGTAGCTTGGTAAGTGATTCATTCTTTTCAAGTAGTTCTCTTATGGTAGTCTCAGACTCATCAGTCACACTTCCTTCAGATGCAGTCTCAAGTGTATCAACTTGTTCTTATGTAACCTTCAGTTCATCATACAATTTCCTTCTTATCCTCAGAGATTTTTCAAGTTTCTTTCTTAGATCCATGATTAACTCTCGTGCTTTCTCCAACTCAGATTCAAGACCATCAATTCTCTTAAACTGTCTATAACCTTCCATGACTAAGATCATTAACTCTCAGGTGGTCAAACATTTAACTCAAGAGTACAAGCTCTGATACCAATTATTGGAATAACTAATGGAAAGTTGGGATTGAGAGGGGAGGGGTGAATCAGTACCACTAAAAACTTTTAACCACAATTATTGATTAAACCATATATTGTTGCATGTTGATTACCGAGTTCATAACTTTGAAATAAAAGTAATTTAATGCTTATAGAACCATAACATCAAAACATTAAACAATTGAACTCATAACACCATGATTCTGGTAACGCAAAAATCCTTGGTTAGAGGATAAAAACTGCGGTGGGGATGACACCCACAACCTTCACTAACTATAGTATAAAGAGTGTTTGGTTAGAGATACATAGTTTAGCTATTTATGATAGCTTACCCAGTTAAGAGTATAGAAGACTTGTTAGGTCTACCTGGTTAAAGGATTTTTACAAACTCTAAACTTGGAGATGTAGCCTGTTAAAGGATTTACAAATATAAGATCAGTTAAGATCTACCCAATATTGGGATTTAAATCTCTCAATACAATAGTATCAATTACTTAACAATGTCTATAAAAATGCATCAAATGTAAATTTTGTTCAGACTCTATGTACTCTAATATGTGTTACCTCAATTCCCAAATTGTAACATTGTTCTGTTATGCTCTACTTTAGCTGAATTTCTGCTCAGTGCTCTATGCTCTGCTTTTTGTTCTTCAATAACTCCTTTTAAAGAAATAACAATAACATCTCTCTATCCTTCTTCTTTGTATATCCTCTTGCATCTCTTACACATACAAAATTCATCCAAGATATAGATGAGTTTTTCCTCTTAATCTTATGCGTTAGGTACATTGTAAATTTCTCTTGACCATTAGATCTTCTTTCCAGCTCGGTGACCATGTCACTTTTACCTCAGTACTTGCTATTTTTCTTGGAAATAACAAAATTTCATTTTTCCATTTAATCTCTTCCTTAGATCTTCACTCTGATTTATTTGAATCATTGATCATGTAACAAACTATTATAAATACTTGTATACATGTAACTAATACTCTAATAATCATTAAATATGATCTTATCACATTTTTTATTAACTGTATAACTCAATTAAATGTTCTTCATCACTCAGTGTAATATAAACTCAATGTACTACATGCACTTGGTGTAGTGTGTCACTCGGTAACTATAAGTGTTTGGTGCTCTGTCAACTCTATGCTTTACCGACTAGCTCAATGTGCATTACCGACTTGTCTTATCCTTGTCTTTCTCCATTTACCGATTGATTCTCCTTTACTCTATGACTTTGTCTAAACTAATGACAACAAAATATCTTCTAGAGATAACATATATGTATGTATGTATATATATGTATGTGTTATATGTGTGTGTGTGTGTGTATGTGTATATATATTAATATATGTGTGTGTGTGTGTGTGTATTGGTTCCACTGAGATGGGGGGTTAATCAGAAAACTATGATACTTTTAACTTTAAAACTTAACTCTGATTCAACTTGGTAGAATAAACAACAATAGAAACAGAATCACCAAATAACTTCAATATAACAATCAGCAACTTGCATAAACACTAAATATCATGCACATTAAATATTCAACACACATAACACCAGATTTAATGAGGAAACCCAATTTGGGAAAAACCTTTGTGGGAATTGTCACCCACAAATGAAAATACTCTTTTGAAGTATGCTCAGTTAAAAGTCAATCCTTTTAAAGATTACAATGCACATAGTTATTGATAGAATCACCTTAGGTTCCTCCTTTCTCAATGATTGTAGATCCCCAACTAGGTCTATGTTTTGTAAGATTCTTTTCTCAACCTAAACTATTTCACTTAGAAACCACTTCACCAAGGACATCCTATCAAGTTCACAAAACACTCATTTTCCATATGTTCCTCCTAATGCAACAAGTATAGAAAAACCTCCATCATCTGGTATAGTATATTGCAGGAGTGTGGAGGTCATGAAATGTGTTTCAAATAGGTGGAAAGGGTTCAACAAATTCACCTTTAACCTACCCTTTCGTATTGATCTCCTAGTTTCTTCAATTAGGCCTTGTAGCCCTTTTAGCCCCCAATTAGACCTTTGTTCCTACTTTTCAAGGATTAGCTTTGTAAAATCCTGGAGGACCTTCTAAAATAATTCCTATTATAAATACCCATTTGGAAACTCCAAAATATTTCAAAGGTTTCAACTCTCCATAATGTCCATACATGCCCTAACTCAAATTGACGATTTATAGGCCTTTACAATGCTTTCTTAACCAGTCATTGGTTCAAGTCTTAAAATCTCATGAAGATGGAAAGTCTTCTAACCCTATCCAAATTTTTCTTAGACACAAATGATTCAACCCCCCCCCCTCTCATTTATTCTAACAATTGGTATCAGAGCTTTGTGTGCTTAGAAGGAAGGTTTCAAAACCTAAGCTAAAGATCACAACATGAGTAAGAGGGATGTGCCTAAGTTGAACAAGGACAACTTTGCATCATGGAAAAGCAGGATAAGACTCCACCTATCAGGTATTGGAATTGATGTTACTCAATACTTGGATACTGAATATGTTTTGCCTATTGTACCTCATATACTTGATCAATTGAGAGAAAAGCATGAACATAATTCTATGATGATAGAACTTGCTTCCTCACTCTCTGATGCTGAATTTGAAGATGTCAAATCATGCACCACTGCAAAGAAAATGTGGGAAAAATTGAATCTAGTACATGGAGGAGATACAAATGTTCTAAGGGCTAAGGCAGAAAGCCTAAGAGGAAAATTTGATGACCTAAGAATTAAAGAAGGAGAAAACATCACTCAGTATAGTGGCAGAATCAAAGAGGTTGTTAATGCCATGCAAGGAGTAGGAGGTGTACTTGAAGAAGAAATAGTGGCAAGAAAAATTCTCAAAACCTTATTGCTTGTTTATGCTATTAGAGTATCTACTATACAAGAAATGAGAGCAGTAGCAAATAACAATGTTACTCTAGATAGTCTGATTGGTAGACTTATTTCATTTGAGATGGATAAATTTGACAATGATGTCTTACCAACTATTGAGTTTGCATTCAAATCTTCTTTGAAAAGAAGTAAATCAAGTCATAAACACACTATGAGAAATGATAGTGAAAGTGATAGTGATGACCAAGAACTTGATGAGATTGAAGCACTAATGGATAGAAGATTGCAGAGAGGCAAAGGTAGATACAAAGGTAAACTACCACTTGTATGTTTTAACTATAAAGAGATTGGACACTTTGCTTCTAGATGTCCTAACAAAAGAAAAGATGATAGAAGTAATGACAGATCATATGAAAAGAAGTCTAAAAGAGGTGATTACTGAGATTACCGAAGCAACCGACAATCTGACAGAAGATATAACCAAGACTACAAGGACAAAGGAAAGAAATCTTGTTACCTGGCTGAGAAAAAAGCTGGAAATACTGACATCAAATCTAATGAAGATATTGAGGTAGTATTTATTGCTATGAAGAATGATTCAAATGAAGAGGAAAGGTATGTTGAGAATGCACTCATATCTAAGGTTAGTAAAAATGATATTTGGATTATTGATAGTGGCTATACTCACCACATGACTGGAGATAAGGAAAAGTTTGAAACTTTTGAATACTATAATGGTGGATCAATAAGAATGGGTAATGACTCACCTTGTCCAGTTGAAGGTAAAGGAACCATAATGTTGAATAATCTGATCAGATGTGGAAATGCATACTGGGTAAAAGGACTTAATTATAACCTATTGAGTTTTTCATAGCTGAATAACATAGGTCATCGAGTTGCATTTGAGAAAAAAAAAGGCAAAGATCTTCAATGAATCAAGAAGGTTGATCGAAACTGGTGAACAGACAAAAGGTAACCTATTCTATCTTGATGATATTAACACCACTTTTTTAATGGCTAGAAATGAATACATATGGTTGTGGCATAAAAGGTTATGTCATGTGAATTTTGACAGCATGATTAGGATAAGAAATAAAAGGAAAGTAAGAGGCTTACCGAGCATGTCAAAGCCCGACCATGTCATGTGTAAGAATTGTCAAAAAAGGTAAAATGGAAAAGTCTAGTTTCAAGAGAAAAACCTACACATCTAATGCTATTCTAGAATTAGTGCATACTGACCTATGTGGACCCATGAGAACAAAGATCTACTATGGTGATAAATACTTCATTCTCTTTATTGATGATTATTCTAGAATGATGAATGTTATGTTCTTAAAAGAAAAATCAGAAGCATTCAAGATGTTTAAATGGTATAAGGCTATAGTGGAAAAACAAAGTGGAAAGGAACTAAAGTGTCTAAGCTTAGATAGAGGAGGATAATTTATTTCTGATGAATTCACTAAATTTTGTAATGAGCATGGAATTCAAAGATAGGTTTCTACACAAAGAACACCACAGCAAAATGGGATTGTTGAAAGAAGGAATAGATCCATTGTTGATTGTGCCAGAACACTGATGATTGAGAAAGGCATCACATAAATATTCTAGAGAGAAGCTATCAGTACTGTTGTCTACACATTGAACGGAGTTCAATTGAAGAAAGGCACAAATAAGACACCTTATGAGCTATGGTATGGATACACACCCAATGTAAGTTACTTCAGAATTTTTGGTAGTCAATGTTATATTTTGAAAGATGATAGAAATGGAAATCTTGACTCCAAAGGTGAAGAAGGAATATTTCTAGGTTACTCTACCAAGAGCAAGGATTATAAATGTCTTAACAAATCCTCTAACAAAATAATTGAAAGTGCAAATGTCAAAGTAGATGAATTTTCTAAGAAAAATGATGAGGAAAGCAGAAAGGAAATGGAAGACTACAAAAAAAATTTCTACAGTGAAGAATCTAACACTCTGCCCGAGCAACAGTGCATCACTCCCAAGCGACAGAACAATGCACCCGAGCATCAAGCTGCAAACACCAAAAATCAAGAAATTGCTCACAATGCTATATCGAGCAATGGAGATCAGAATGAAGGTCAAGATGATGATTAGAATGATGAAAAAAGAGGTGAACCAATACTTTCCAAGTATGTCATAAGACACCATCCAAAAAACCAGATCATAGGTGTCAAAAAGGATGGAATGAGAACAAGAAGTAAGTCACTGAACACTAGATGTTTAATTTGTGATTTTGAGCCTAAATCTATTAATACTGCACTTGAAAATGAAGAATGGGTCGGTGCTATGAATGAAGAAATTGAGAATATTGATAAGAACAAAACATGGACACTAGTACCTAGACAATATGACAAAAATGTCATCGGTACCAAATGGATATTCAGAAACAAGCTGAATGAGAATGGAAAAGTCACAAGGAACAAAGCAAGATTAGTATGCAAAGGGTATGCATAAGAAGAAGGTATTGACTATGGAGAGGCCTTTGTACCCATTTCTAGACTATGAGTTAGAATTCTACTTTCTTACGTTGCATTCAAAGGATTCAAGGTATACCAATTGGATGTCAAATCTGCATTCCTAAATGGAATTCTAGAAGAAGAGGTATACATTGAACAACCAAAAGGGTTTGTTGATCCTAAAAAAAGAAACATGGTTTTTAGACTACACAAAGCCTTGTATGGATTGAAAATAGCATGAAGAGCATGGTATGAAAGACTTCACTCCTATCTCATAAGTATTGGATTTGTAAGAACAAGTGAAAACTGTAATCTGTATTTAAAAGAAGATATTGATGATAACATTTTGATTGCTAAAATATTTGTTGATGATATCATATTTGGAGGTAATGATATGTTATGCAAATCATTTTCTAATGAAATGAGAAAATATTTTGAGATTTCAATGATTGGGGAGATCAAATCCTTTCTTGGTCTACAAATTCTTCAACATGATGCATGCATCTACATCACACAATCCAAATACATCAAGGAAGTGCTAAAGATATTCAAGATGGAAGATTCCAAGCCAATTGGAACACCTATGGCAACTGGATGCAAGCTGACAAAGGAAGACAAGTCAACCGAGGTAAATTAGACCCTATATAGATCTATGATTGGAAATCTAATGTATGTTGTTCATACTAGACCAGATATAGCACATGCAGTTGGAATAGTTGCAAGATTTGCTGCTAATCCCAAGGAATCATACATGACTAATGTCAAAATAATTCTGAGATATCTAAAGAATATCGAGGACTATGTCTTATGGTATAAAAGAGAAGGAAAATTTGAGCTTCAAGTCTATACATATGTTGATTGGGCTGGAAACTTAGATGACAGAAAGAGAAAAATAGGAGGAACATTCTTTATGGATAAAAGACTTATCACATGGATCAGTAAGAAGTAAGGATGCATCTCACAATCTACTACAAAAGCAGAATATGTGGTTGTTGCTGAAAATTGCTCTAATATTGCATGGATCAAACAGTTACTGGAAGGTATGAATATGAAAATTCTTGAACCGGTAATTATCTATTGTCATAATACAAGTGCAATTAACTTTTTAAAGAACCCATTCATGCATGCTAAGACAAAGCATATTGCTATCAAGTATCATTACTTAAGAGAACAAGTGCAAGAGAAAGAGGTGATACTAGAATATGTTCAATCCAAGGAACAATTAGCAAACATATTCACCAAGCCATTGTCTATATATACATTTGAGTACATGGGAAAGAGACTAGGGGTCCGACCCTTGTCTATTGGTCACTAAGCTAACTGGGAGGCTGCATCAGCCTACACAGTATCAAAAGATCATTCATATTGATGAAATAAAATAGATGGACTGCAAAGATTTATCAGTACACAGAAAGGTACTTATCTGCACCAAACACCAGAGATATTGTTGGCTAATACAGAGATATATTGTTGATGGAAAGGAAATTCAAGGAATATTTTTTTTTTTTAAAAGAGAAAATAATTTGGCATTGTTGTCAAAGGGAGAGATGAATTAAGATGACTTAAGGGAGAGATTATATCCATATGAAATAGCTATCAAAAATATTCAAAGGGATAAATGTACTTAATGAATATAAGGAGAAATATATTACTGTCAAAGAGAAAAGAACTATCCATCAAGGACAGGAACAGTCAAAGGGAGAGAAAACATCAAAGAAAGATTCAAATAAACATCCATCTAAGGGAGAGGAGATTCTACAAAAAAGGGAGAGATAGAATCAGAAGTTTCCACATCTATCTAGTAAAGGGAATGAAGAATGAAGAAAGTACTCTGCAAGAATCAAATCCAAGCTAGAAGAGCTTACCGAGAATCGGACATTTGTAATGGTTATAGAACAACAAGTTTGGTAGAGATTGATGAACTACAAATAATATATTTCATATTGTATTAGTATTATGTAGTATGTTTCCAACAATGCCAAAGGGGGATATTGATGAATAATAACTGATTGAATGTTTAAAGATGACAGGTTGATGATCACCAAGATGCAGAAAGTTAATGCAAGAGATTAAATTAGTTAATGTATTATATTGTCATTGATGTCAGCTTGATATACTTTGATTGGTCATATTCATATTGTAAAAGAATTCAAAGAGCCAAATAAATAAAGGTTATGTTATCAGTGATGCATAAAAGTTCAGTATACACCAAGTGACAACAAACACCGACGAATAGTGCACACCGATAGATAGAGAACCCCGGGAAGAGTGATAGTGTAAACCAAGAAAGATACCTGAGAAAGCATTACCAAGCATTACCGAGCAGAACCAAAGTGATACACGAGCAGAACTAAAAGTCACAGTGTTTCCTGATTGACAAACAACCCCAACGGACAGAGATGCCTAAGGACAACTGAAGTCAAAACCCAACAAACAAGGAGTTAAAACACCGACCAGAACTAAATTTTAGAAATGACAAAAGACTTAGCTGGAAGGAGCTAAATATAGAGTTAGTTGTTTGATTACATTTTTTTCATCGACCAGTTAATAGATAAAGATAAGCTAGAGATTTAAAGCTAGTTTTATTATAATTATCAAGAAGAAATCTATGGGATAAAACTAAAGCAAGCTTTAAAGTAAGAATCATGAGATTTGCGGATCATGTCAAGAACATGAAAGACAAGGACCTAGAAATGGTGAAATCATATCTACAAAAGAGACAAGATAATTCATAACAAATGGGGGAAGAAATAAGAGAATGCTAAAGAGAATTTTGGTGAAGATAGAAGTCTTCATACAGACCTGATCATACAAGCTAAAGAATAGAGCTAAATATTTCTACAGACACTGAGAAACAGAGAAGAAGCAGCATTCACCGAGCAGAAAGAAGTGGACCAAAGGAACAGAAGAGAAACATTGATCAAAAAGGTATTATGAGCTTACAATAGATCTGAACATTTGCAAAGTTTAGTTGTATTTATGAACAGATCATATATTGTTTTAGTTTGACCATTAGATCAGAAAGTATCTTAACCGAGCAGGATTTAATAATCATTTATATATTGAGATACATCCCAAGGATTATCAAAAGGTTTTTCATGTTAACAAGCATAGTAAATGCAGAGGTCAAGTGATTAACTATTAGTGATAAATCCTCTAACAAGGTCTCACTTAACAATGTGTTTGTAACCATTAACAAGGTTGGCTCTTCACCAAGCTCACTTCAGAAGAATGAAACTTTTGGGTTACTGATCCCAATTGGTTTTTCCCTTAACAGGGTTTCTACATTAAAAATCCATGTGTCAAATGTGTATATGGTTCATTGCTTTAATATTTTTCTTTACACATTACTAAAATGGGATTGATTGATAAACACTATGTTATTTACTGTATTTCGGTAAAGACTAAGGCTGCTATTTGGTAAATCTTAAGAAAAAGGATTAACAATGATCTCCAAGCAGTATTTATTTGATAAGATTATTTAAAGGTATTCATCTTGTAGGACTGAAGATAACTAGAGGTTTTATATTTGAGATATAATTTTTTGGTTGGTTTATTGGATTAGCTTTTAAGGCCACTGATTCACCCCCCCCCCTCCCTCTCTGTTATTCTAACAGTCCCCCACATGATATTGAAGATCCTTCTTCCTCTCATCAACCTTTAGTTTGATCCTATCTGTATTGTCCACTAGTGTCTGTTTAACTAAATCATGAATCTCCTTCATAGAATGGACAAAGTCCTCTGCATATCCACTTCTTGTTGTCATTACACCTAGGTCTTGAAGCTCACAAATGTCTCTTGTATGTTGTTCCATTGAGAGGGGGGTGAATAAGACAAAATTAAATCTTAATTGTCAAAACTTAACCTACTGATTCACTCGGTAGAACTGAATACAACAATAACTGATTCACCAAACAACTTAATAACTTAAACAATCATAGATCTCATAATATATAAATCAATCATTCAAACTTATTAACATCAGATTAAAAAATTTTGACATCGGATTTAACAAGGAAACCCAATTTGGGAAAAACCTTTGTGGGAATTGGTGACCCACAATAAAATGTACCCTTCTGAAGTACGCTCGGTTAAGAACTTATCATGTTAAAAATTACAAACACATTTGCTAAATGTGAACCTATTAGGGGATTTACCTTAGATCTATTAAGATCTTCACCCTATTAGGAATGGCCTTGTTAGAGGTCTTTAAACACTCTTTTAGAATGTCACCTACTTCTATGATTTTCAAATAGGATGTTTAAATCCACTCGATTAAGAAATTTATCTGTTACAAGTGTTAATAAGCAACAGCATAAAATTTGATCTATAAATAAAGAAACTACCTTTTCTTGTATCAGATCCTTTATGCTCAATTGAATACTAGCATCACATACTCCATTTATCTATATCTCAAACTGTAGATTCTTCAATCTTTGTTTCTCTATTCTTCTTGGTAAATGTTGTTCTTCAGCTTCTTCTTCTTCTATGTTCAACTCGCAAGCATCTCTCTCTTTCTCTGTATGTTCTCATTCTTTATATAGACATACTTTTGCCTCTTAATCTCCTTAAATAGATTTTCCATCATTTGCGCTCTTTTGTTCGATCATCTTCTTCATAAATCTCAACTCGGTAAACCACTTCACTTTTACCTCAGAACTTGAACTTTTCTTGGAACTCACATAATTAGGTTCAACCACTTGAGCTTCGCCTTAGATCTTCTCATTGAATTTCATGTTCATAGATCTTCTAAAAAACTTCATTTAATTCTTATCCTCGTCCAGATCATCATCACTTCATATTAAATTTGATCTTATCATCATTTACAATCAATATCCTACACTCAGTAACTATCTTCATTCATTTCTTATTGCCTAACTCATCTTCAGTGCTTGGTGCTTGTCCTTCTCTCAGTTTTTGGTAACTATGACCGACTAAGATAACTCTATACTGACTGACTTTGTCTAGCTCAGTAAAGTAACTCTTTCATTCATAACTTAACTCTTTTTAATTTTTGAATTAATCAATTAATTGTACCGACTTGATAGCATCAAATATTGTTCATCAACTGATGAATATCTGATGGAGATGATGAACACCAAGTGATATCAAGTGTCATGATTGTAGAAATGGTTAGATCAGTGTTTTTTGTCATTGATGTCAAGTAATTGATTAATTAATTTTTATTATGTTTTCATATATTAAGAGGAGAAGTTAAATGGGTGACAAATATAGATCAGACAATGATGAAGTAATAATGATATAGTTGTTTTCTACTATATATTTGATGTTATCAAATCGGTACAATTGATTGATCAAGTTAGAAACTGCAAAGATTTAAAGTTATGACTGGAAGAGTTACTTTACTGAGCTAGACAGAGTCACTCAGTAGAATGTTATGTGAGTCAGTCATAGTTACCGAACATTGAGTGAAAGTCAAGCACTGAGCACCAAAGATGAGTTAGACATCGAGCAGCGAATGAAGTCAATTACCGAGTTGCAAAGAAAGTTTTACTAAGTATAGGATATTGATTATAAATGATGATCAGATCGAGTTTAATGCAAAGCAATGATGAGTTGGATGAGGATATGAATTAAATTAAGTTTGTTAAGAGATCTACAAATACAAAAATTCAATGAGAAGATCTAAGGAAAAGATCAAGTGGTTAAACTAAATTGTGAGAGTTCCAATAAAAGTACAAGTTTCGAGGTAAAAGTGAAATGGTTTACGGAGTTGTAAATTATGAAGAAGATAATCGAATGACTGAGTGCAAATGATGGAAAAAAAAATTAAGGAGATTAAGAGGTAAAATTATGTCTATATAAAGAATGAGAAATAAATAGAGAGAAAGAGGTTGGCGAATTGAACAGAGAAGAAGAAGAAGCTGAAGAACAACATCTACCAAGTAGAATAGAGAAACAAAGATTGAAGAGTCTACAGTCTGAGAAAGAGATCAATGGAGTATGTGATGTCAGAATTCAATTGAGTATAAAGGATCTAGCACAAGAAAATGTTGTTGCTATATTTACATATCAAATTTTACTGTTGCTTATTAGTATTTGTAACAGTGAAATCTCTTAACCGAGTAGATTTAACAGTCCTATTTGTAAAACCTGAACTTAGGTGACACTCCAAAAAGAGTGTTTAAAGACCTCTAACAAGACCACTTTTTAAAAAGTGAAGATCTTAATAGATCTGAGGTAAATCCCCTAATAGGGTCACATTTAGCAAATTTGTTCTGTAATCTTTAACAGGATAAGTTCTTAACCGAGTGTACTTCAGAAGGGTAAATTTTTATTGTGGGTTACAATTCCCATAGAGTTTTTTTTCCCAAATTGGGTTTCCTCGTTAAATCTAGTGTCAACCGAGTTAAATCTAGATTTATCTAAGTTAATCTGATGTTGCTAAGTTTGAATGATTGGTTTACATATATGAGATGTATTTTTGTTTAAGTTACTAAGTTATTTGGTGACTTGGTTACTAATATATTCAGTATTACTGAGTGAATCAGTGCGTTCAATTTTAAGTATTTAAGTTTTGATTTATCAGATTCACCCCCCCCCCCCTCTCAGTGGACCAACAAATATATAGTATCAAAAAACTATATCAACAAATATATCAACTATAATGGCAGAAAGCCTTGGGAGATATATCAATAGTATGTTGATAACAGGTCAGATCTCTGGTCTCCAACCTTCCTCTACTCTGCATAAATGTTCACATGAACAATTTGTGGATGATACTATAATGATGGGGGAAGCCTCTGTTAAGAAAGAAAGGAATATGAAAAAGGTTTTGAATACTTATACTAACGATTCTGGTCAATCGATAAACTAGGAGAAAAAGTTTCCTTTTTCAGAAACACTCCTGAAGAAAGACAAAGGAAGATCTCTGCCATTTTGGGTTATAGGATTGGGAATTTCTCCTCATCCTACCTGGGTCTCCCTTTATTTCATAAACCTAATGATTCTTTCTAGAATGGAATCCTTGACAGATTTCACAACAAGTTGGTAGGATGGAAAGGAGCTACTCTTAGTCAAGCTGGAAAAGTCCAGCTTCTGAAATCAACTCTTCAAAACCTTCCAGTCTATGTGCTCAGTCTTTTCAAAATTCCTCAAAAGTTTTATGACTTGATTTTAAAAATATAGAAAAGATTCCTCTGGTCTGGAGTTGAAGAGAAGAAGAGGTTAAGCCTTTTGGAATGGGAGGTGGTGTGTAAACCAAAGAAGTTTGGAGGGTTGGGAATTAGAAGTATTAAAAATACTATAAGGCTCTATTGGAAAAATAGTGCTGGAGAATATTTGAAGAGGAGAAGGAATGGAATGCTATTATCAAAAGAAAATACCATCTGAACTCTCTGGAGGATATGTTAAGGAATCCTTTGGATCTCAAAGGTTCTTTCATTTGGAACAACATTAGGAAAGGCAAGGACCTGATTAGAAATGGGATAAGATGGAAGCTGGGAAATGGCAGGAAGATAAATTTTTGGAATGATAATTGGCTAAAGAAAGAAGCTCTTGATGAGAATCAGGAATGGATGCCAGTGATTCTAGACTGTAAAGACATAATTGGGGAAAAGGTTTCTTCTTATTGGATCAATGAGGAATGGGTTGACCTTAGCTCTTTTGATGAGATCCTCAATTTGGTCAATAAACATCTTAATCTTTGGTTTTTAAGAGAAAATGAACAAGACTCTTTGATTTGGGGTCCAGAGGCAAATGGAAAATTTTGTGTTTCTTCTTCTTCAGCTCTTCTCTTCTCCCAGGAAGATCACCCAATCAATTTTCAGGTATGGAACAATAAGCTTATACCTAAAATTAACATGTTTTTTTGGCTGCTTGTTCATAAAAAAATTCTTACAGTGGACAATCTCTATAAAAGGGGTCTTAGTATGCCAAATAGATGTATCCTTTGTTTCTCTGAAGATGAAAATTGCAATCATCTCATGATTCATTATAATTATACTTGTAAAGTGTGGGACATTGTCTTCAATCATTTCAACTTGGAATGGGTGAAACCTAATAACTTTTAGGACATGGTAAAATAATGGCATTTCCCCTTTAATAGTAAAGAATCCAAAGATCTGTGGAGGTTGTTTCTTCCTCACTTCACTTGGAGAATTTGGAAGGAGAGAAATAAAAGAGTCTTCAGAGACAAAATCTCATCCCATGAGATTGTGGCTAATTGTATTTGCAGAAATTTTCTAGAAAATTTTAAAGGTTCTCTCCCTAGAGACTCCCCCCTTAAGAACACTCAGATTCTAAATGATATTCTTAAAAGGAAAAATCAGGGGTATAAAGACAAGGATTTAAATTTGAGGGAAAACACATGATGGGCTGCACCACCGACTGGTTGGGTCAAAGGTAACTTTGATGGAGCAGCTAAAGGGAATCCGAGAAGAGCTAGAGTGGGAAGCATAATAAGAGACTCGGCTGGAAATTGTCTGGGATCTGTTGTTGCCCCTGTGGGAAGTCAGAAAAATCATGTTTTTGAAGTAATGGCAGCTCTTCCAAGTCATTATCATGGCTAAAGAGATGGGTTATTAGAATTTTTGGTTGGAGGGAGATTCACTAAACATAATAAACAACATTAATGGTAAGAATGAGGCTTCCTGGACAATTGGCCACATAATTGATAAAATTAAATCCTTAATGCTTCTTTTTAAGGAAATCCATATAACCCATGTGCTTAGGGAAGGAAATAAATTGGTGGATTGCTTTGCTAATGTGGGGGCCCAAATTGATGTCACTCAATCATGGAAAGGGGAAGCGGATCTCAATATGGAGATATTAAGTCTTATTAGGTACGATAAGATTAATCATATTGAAGGCTCAATTAAAACCAAAATTAATAATGAGTAGATCACTTAAGATTATGAATGATGATAGTTTCCAGTTGAGGGATGTGAGAATCATGAAGAATGTGACCTCGCACGATTTGTGGGTTTTATCTAGCATTTTGAAATAGAAAAATTGAAAGAGTATAGCGTTCCTGCCCATTCACTCTCAGAAAGTTCATAACTCTTTGATTAAAATGGGTGGAGGTCTGAAGAGGGAGGAGCCGATGGACTGTACGAAGTGGAAACAAAAGAAAAATTCTAGAAAAGGCTAAAGAAGGGTGGTGTGACCCAGTATATGGAGAAACTCCATGGATGGGACAAAGAAATAACCATAAAATTTGCAAACGGCTGGAAGAACAAAAAGCTGAATATGTGGGGTAAGTCTTTTACTCTTACTATGAGCATAATTTTAGAGATTACGGGTCTTTCTAGTGAAGGAATGAAGTTTTACAAGGACAATAAAATCATTGGGACCCAGGCTTTCAAAATCTTCCCAAAATTTGAAGAAGAAGAAGCCCTTCTGAGCAAAGGGACGAGTGATTATGTGGACATTAATAAAATTAAGAGTCACTAGGCTAACATTTTGACTGTCATGATTGAGTATTTTACCCTAGATGGTCGCTACTCCAAAATTTACAACCTTCACTTTGTGCTTGCAAATCATTTTAGGCATAACAAAAAGGTGTCATTTCCCTTCTATCTTTTGAGCTCGTTGAACAACAGTATCATGGAGCATAGAAAAAAGGCTAGCAACTTGGTGCTTCATGAAGGGCTTATTTTGTTAATTTCATAATACACCAGAAATCAAATCCTGGAACCCATTCCCAAAAGGGTTAAAGGGAATTCAAAGCAAATTAAGTTGGATATAAAAAAGGAGAACCCAAAGAAAAGGGTTAGGAGAAAGAAAAAGGAGAATCTTGATAGAAAGGAGGAGAATGAAGATCAAACCCTCGATAGTTAGGGTAATGAAGAAGAGACTCGGGAAGAGGAGAAGGAGGAAATGCTCGTGACTAAAGAGGGAGATCAAGAGAAAAATGAGGAGGCTCTGGTGAAAGAAAAAGATGAATAGGTGAATAATTAGGACACCCAGATGAATGAGGATGAAATTCCCTTGAATGAAGAAGATGAGAACAGGGTAAATGAAGCCTGAAACCAAGAAGAGGAAAAAGAAGAAGAAGAGAAAGAGGGAGATGACAAGGAGGATAAAAATGAAGAAGTGAAAGATGGAAATGACAAGGAGGAGTAGATAGGGAAGCCGAACCTAAAGGTAGGTAACAGAAAAAAGAAAAGATAGAGAATGGACCCTGACCACAATACTATGGTTGGGTTTGAAATTGATGATAGAATTCCAAAGAGCAAGGAGGATCATGGGGCCAGCATGGAGAATTGGATCAGTGAGGAAATGACGAACATGAAGCAGCACCTGAATGAAATGAAAGAAGCTATGGAGCCCTTCAAAACCAAGCTAGAAGAAATGGAGAAGGATTTGTTGGTTAAGGTAAGTAATAACAATAGAAATGAGGAGATTACGGCCATAGTCAATGCACTTGTGGAAGAAAAACTAAAAGACGTGAAAAATCAAATCAGCCACAATGAGCATATGATAAGTATTATTCTCAAGCATAGAAATGTGGGGCTGAAATTCTCTAATCTCAAAGCTTTATATGCCTACTTGGAGAGTATTTCACTGGAGAATACTACAATCACAATAGATGACAAAGCTGGGAGCTCAGGCTCGGGTGCCAGAATCTGAAGTGGCATAAAAAGGAAAATTCTAGAGTTTCCAAAGGAAATGAAAGCGTTGAAAGAGTCCATTGATAAAATGGAAGATATGCAGAAGGAGGCTGAGGAAGCCTATGAAAGTATAAAATAGTTTTTATTTCTCTGTGTTGGAATCTGGGCTGGAAGTTATGCTAGAAACTATGTTTCTTTTTGGCAATTTTTTGTTGTCCTTTTTTGGGTTAATGGGGGTTTGTCAGGGTCCTGCTTTTTGTTCATAGCAGGCTTTCTATGTGTGTAAGGTTTTTTGATGCTTATCTCTATTACTTTTATGTAAAAGGTTTCGGGGTCCTTTCAAAACCTGTATTTACCTTAATCAAAAACATTACTTCATCATTGTCTGATCTGTATTTTTCACCCATTTACCTTATCCTCTTAAGATATGGTAACATAATAAAAATCATTAATCAATTGCTTTACATTAATGACAAAACAACAACTCATATAACCATTTCTACAATCATGATACTCGGTATCACTCAGTCTTCATTAGATCTTCGTCAGTTGATTAACAATCTCCCTCTTTGGCATTGATGGAAACCACTATAATAGTGTTATAGAAATTTATGATGAAAATACTCAAATACATAACTAACTCCCTCTGAGTCGATATTTTAGTTTCCACTTTGATCTCTGGTCTCTCAATCTAAATCTCCCTCTTGGATAAATCTTCTAATTCTTGCAGCATACATTTGTATTCTCCTTCATGAGTTAATAGTAGCAATTCATTGTCTCCCTCTATCATCAATATCTCCCTTAAGGATAAATGTCATCAATTCATTCTCTCCCTCTTTGAAAACAATGCCAAAAATTCATACTCCTGAAAACGTGTTTCAGTAGTTGATTATACCTAACCTGTACTCATAAAACATTGCATACAAAAATCTCACAACTTCAGGAAACTCCTAAAGTGTTTCACACTAACATAAATTCAATAATAGATATTCTAATGAAATATAGAATTTATGTAGCATGCCTCATGCTTCTTAGTGAAAATTGGATAGGGGAAGAACCCCTAATTTACCTCTGAGATACTCAAAATAATCCTTAGGTACTGGCTTTGTAAAGATATCATCCAATTGTTCCTTTGAATTGACATATTCCAATCTCACAATATTATCTTGAACTTGTTCTCTCAAGTAGCTATACTTGATAGAAATGTGCTTGGTCTTTGAATGCATATCTGGGTTCTTTGATATATTAATATAACTTGTATTATCACAAAAAATAGTCACCGGATCTTTGACCTCTTCTTGCACACCTTCAAGTAATTGTTTAATCCATACTATATTTGCACAATTCATAGTAGCAGCAACATATTATGCCTCGGTAGTAGACTGTGAAATGAAGCTTTTCTTCTTGCTTAGCCATGTGACCAATCTTTCACCTATAAATAATGCACCCCCACTAGTACTTTTCCTATCATCAATGTTTCCAGCCCAATCTGCATCAGTGTAGACTTGCAGATCAAAAGTACCTCTTTCTTGTACAATAAACCAAATTATTTAGTTCCTTTTAGATATCTGAAAATTCTTTTTACTAGGATTAGAAGAAAATCTTGCAACAATCCCAATAGTGTGTGCTATATTAGGTATGTTGTGAACAACATACTACAATTTACCAGTCATGGATCGGTAAAGAGTATTATCCACATCTTCTATCTTATCTTCTTTTGATAATTTACAACCAGTAACCATAGGTGTTCCAACATGATTGGAATCTCTCATACCAAAGGTTTTGAGGATCTCTTTGATATACTTATCTTGTGTAATAAAGATCCCTTCAGTAACTTTTTTTATTTGTAGACCTAGAATGATCTTAATCTCTCCAATCATTGACATTTCAAACTCTTTTCTCATTTAATCAACAAATCCTTTACATAAGGTGTCATTACCTCCAAAAATAATATCATAAACACAAATTTCAGCAATCAAAACTTTGTTTCCAATGGCACACTTCAAGTAAACATTATTGTTATCACTTGTTCTTTGAAATCCTATTTTTATTAGATAAGAGTGCAATCTCTCATACCATACTCGGGGTGCTTGTTTCAAACCATATAAAGCTTTATGTAACTTACATACCTTGTTCTTGTTATTGTTCTCAATGAATCCTTCAGGTTGCTCAATGTATACTTCTTCTTCAAGTATCCCATTAAGAAATGTTGACATAACATCCATTTGATATACCTTGAATCCTTTGTAAGAAGCATAAGCCATAATTATTCTAACTCCTTCCAATATAGCAATAGGTGCAAAAGTATCTCCATAGTCAATACCTTCTTCTTGTGCATAACCTTTTCAAACTAATCTAGCTTTATTTATGATAACTTCTCCATGCTCATTCAATTTGTTTCTAAAAATCCATTTAGTACCAATAAAATTTTTATCTTGAGGCCTGGGTACTAATGGCCATGTCTTGTTCTTCTCAATTTGATCATACTCTTCTTTCATTGCTTTCATCCAATCTTCATTATCTAGTACTTATTTGACTTTATTTGGCTCAAATGTAGATATCAAACATGTATTGTCTCTTACCTTTCTTCTAGTCATCACTCCAGCATCCTTATTTCCAAAAAACTTGCTCAGGGAATGGTGCCTCCTCACTTACTTTTCCAAAATAGGCTCAATAGGTCTCAATCCTTCATATTCAACATTCGGTTGTAGAACTCCTTTTTCATCTTCCTCCTCATTAGGTGCTCTCGGTAAGGTATTAGGAATATTAGGTTGTACATATACAAACTTCTCATAATCCTTAGGTTCCTTCTTGCTATCTTCATCATTCCTTTCTGCAAATTCATCAATTCTTACATTTGCATTTTCCACCATCTTTTTAGTAACTTTGTTCAAACATTTGTAAGCTTTACTACTCGTAAAATATCCTAAGAATATTCCTTCTTCTCCTTTTGAATCAAACTTACCTTCTCTAGAATCTTTCATAATATAACATTTTCTTCCAAAAACTTTAAAGTAACTGACATTAGGTTTGTGTTCATACCAGATTTCATAAGGTGTCTTGTTGGTACCTTTCTTCATTTGTACTTAGTTCAATGTATAAACAACAGTACTCGCAGCTTCTCTCCAAAATTTCTATGAAATTCATTTTTCAATCACCAGTGTCCTAGCACAATCAATAATAGATCTGTTTCTACTCTTAGCAATTCCATTTTACTGTGGTGTCCTTGATGCTGACAATTGTCTCTTAATTGTGTTCTCATTACAAAAAATTTAAACTCATCAGAAGTAAACTCACCTCCTCTATCAAATCTCAGACATTTCAATTGTCTTCCAGGTTCTTTTTCAACTCTAGCGTTGTACCACTTAAATATTTGAAATGCGTCATATTTTTCTTTTAAAAACATTGCAAACATCATTCTAGAATAATCATCCACAAATAAAATAAAATATATGTCTCCATAATAACTTTGAGTCCACATGGGTCCACATAAATCAGTGTGCAAAAAATCCAAAATTCCTTGTGTAACATAAGTCTTGCATGAAAAACTAGATGTAGTCATCTTACCCATCTGACATTCTCTGCACATAGCATTCTCAAGTCTCTCCAATATTGGTAGTCCTCTCACTCTATTCTTCTTACTCACTTTAATTAAGTTGTCACAATTAACATGACAAAGCCTTTTTTTCCATAACCAAACATCTTCAACTTTAGCAAAAGGAAACTCTTTATATAAGTATCAAGATAAAATAAATTACCTTTAGATTGTTCTCCAATAGCAATTAGACTATCCTTATAAAATACTTTCAGCTTTCCATATTGAAATTCTAGTCACTGACGTATATTATTTAACTGTGCAACACTCAACAGATTATACTTTAAGCCTTCAAACCAATAAACATCATCACATCTTGTGTTTTCAGTAGAATTATATAACCTCTTCCTTTCACAGGATATGAAGCATCATTACCAAATCTAAAAAATCCTCCATGTTTTTTTAAGGAAATAAAATTAAGTGTGTCACCAATCATGTGATATGAACAACCACTATCTATAATCCATGTTTCATTCTTACAAGTACTTGTGATATTAGGGCTCTTGGTTCTTCTCTGTTTTCTTCATCAGAATCATCTTTAGTGGAAACATAAAAAACTTCTTTTCCATCATCATTGTCATCTGAATCATCATCACTTAGTTCTTCATTAGCAATATGACAAGATTTCTTACCTTTGTTTTTTTAGTCTCTGAATCTCCTGAATATGTTTTCTCTTTTGTCCTTATCTTTGTTATCTTTATTTTCCTCCTTATCTTTCTCAAGATAGTTAGATGCAAAATGACCAATTTTATCACAATTAAAACATTTCAATGGTATCTTGCCTTGGTATTTTCCTTTTCCCCTTTGTAGCCTTCTAGCCAACAAAGCTTCAAATTCTCTCTCATTCTCATCACATTCATTAAATAACTCTTCAAGAAATTTAGTACAACTATAAAATTTCTCACTAGCACTGCTCAAATATCCATCCCTGGCTACAGCTTCCCTAGCTTTTCCAATATTTAAGATAGACTTAAATGCAAATTCAATCTTATATGTAGTAGGAAAACTATTGTCAAAATCATTTAACTCAAATGTAGTTAACTTACCAATAGTAGCATCTAGTGAAACATTCATCTGGGGAATATATCTTAGCTCTTGTATAGCAGATACATGAATAACATAACTCAGTAGTAGGGTTCTCAACATCTTGCCTATAACATCATCCTATGTTATGGTTCCACCAGCTCCTCTGATAGAATTAACAATCTCCTTAAGTATTGTATTGTACTGTATTATGTTCTCTCCTTATTTCATCCTCATAGAGTTAAATTTACCTCTCAAACTTTTTACTTTAGCCTTTTGAACATGTTGATCTCCACCATAGGTCAAAATAAGCTTATCCCACATTTTTTTCAAAGTAGTACATCCATAAAGTTTATCATATTCCTGGATGGTAAGTGTAGAATCAAACTCAATCATAACTTGTATGTGTTCTTGTTTCAGTATTTTCTCACTGATTGTCAAAGGTGTAGTAGTCAGTGCAACATATTAATTATAAAGAAAATGAAGTCCATACTCTCCTACTCTAGACACATGCAACCTCATTCTACTTTTCCATGTAAAGAAATGATCCCTATTTAGCTTCGGTGCTTCCCTCTTATACATCTTTAGATCTTAACTCAAG
This sequence comes from Thuja plicata, assembly GCA_018584345.1. Taxonomy (NCBI): domain Eukaryota; kingdom Viridiplantae; phylum Streptophyta; class Pinopsida; order Cupressales; family Cupressaceae; genus Thuja; species Thuja plicata. Next base: position 4,127,141 of record MU226267.1, on the reverse strand, counting down.
TCCTTTTAAAATTATCACTTCAGATTAACTAGCTCTGATACCACTTGTTGGTCCACTAAGAGGGGGGGTGAATCAAAAAAAATCAAATCTTAATGCTCAAAACTTAACCTGTTGATTCACTCAGTAGAACTGAATACAATAATAACCGATTCACCAAACAACTTAATAACTTAAACAACCATACACATCATAATATGTAAATCAATCATTCAAACTCATTAACATCAAATTAAACTTAGTTGACACTAGATTTAACAAGGAAACCAAATTTGGTAAAAATATTTGTGGGAATTGTGACCCACAATAAAATGTACCCTTCTGAAGTACGCTCGGTTAAGAACTTATCATGTTAAAGATTACAAACACATTTGCTAAATGTGACCCTGTTAGGGGATTTACCTCAGATATGTTAAGATCTTCACCCTATTAGGAGTGGCCTTGTTAGAGGTCTTTAAACACTCTTTTGGAATTTCACCTACTTCTAGGACTTATGAATAGGATGGTTAAATCCACTCAGTTAAGAGATTTCTCTGTTACAAATGATAATAAGAAATAGTATAAACTTTGATCTATAAATATAGCAACTACATTTGCTTGTGTTAGATCCTTTATGCTTAATTAAATACTGGCATCACATACTCCATTTATCTCTTTCTCAGACTCTAGATTCTTCAAAAAAAAATTCTTTGTTCTTCTCGGTAAATGTTATTCTTTAGCTTTTTCTTCTATGTTCAACTCGTCAGCATCTCTCTCTCTTTCTCTATTTTTTCTCATTCTTTATATAGACATGCTTTCTCCTCTTAATCTCCTTAAATAGATTTTCTATCATTTTCACTCTGTCATTTGATCATATTCTTCATGAATCTCAACTTGGTAAACCACTTCACTTTTACCTTGGAACTTGAACTTTTCTTGGAGCTCACATAATCAGGTTTAAATGCTTGATCTTAGCCTTAGACCTTCTTATTGAATTTTCATGTTCGTAGATCTTCTAAAAAACTTCATTTAATTCTTATCCCCATCCAGATCATCATCGTTTTGCATTAAATTTGATCTTATCACCATTTACAATCAATATCATGTACTCGGTAAACTTGCTTTGCAACTCGCTAACTATCTTCATTCACTGCTCCGTGTCTAACTCATCTTCAGTTCTCAGTGCTTTTCCTTCTCTTAGTGTTTGGTAACTATGACCGACTAACATAACTTTGTTATGACTGACTTTGTCTAGATTGGTAAAGTAACTCTTTCAACCATAACTTAACTCTTTTCAATTTCTGACTATATATATATATATATATATATATATATATATATATATATATATATATACATAATTTAAGGAATTATATTCTTTGTTAAGGACAACATACATATATACATATGTATATATACACACATATGCATGTATATATATACATATGTATGTAAGTATGTATACACACACACACACACAAATATATATATGTGTGTGTGTGTATACACATATATATATGTTTATATATACACATATGTATATATATACATACATCAGAGCCTAAGTGTATATATATATATATGTGTGTGTGTGTGTATATATATACATGTATAGTATTGTATATATATATTGTTAGAACCACTGAGAGGGGGGGTGAATCAGTGTTTATCTATTAATTATATTTCAGCCAATTAAACATATATCAAATGTGCATCCAAAGAAATATAACACAAGAACACATAACACATGATATGATTACGAAGAACCTTGATCAGAGGAAAACTCTGGTGGGGATTAGTACCCACAAATATTGTACTAGGTATAATGAACCTATTAAAGTTCCTTTGCCCTGTTAGGAGCAGTTTTTACAAATTAAGTACAATGACCTGGTTAAATGTCTGACCCTGTTAGGAGTCTTTTACAAAACCCTGTTAAAGGTATATGGCTCACTGCCTAGGCTCACTTCCCAATAAGATGAAGGCTACAACCCTCTGACTGTTGATATGCACTATATCAAAAATGAACTGTTGTGATGACACTGCTATCTGATTAGTTTTGTGTATGCGCGAATGCTCTTACTCTCTTAAAGAGCTATATCATCTTCTGACTTCATTATACTTCTCATCTACATCTTCATCATACATTATAATCGATACTTGTAACATATCTTTACATTACATACTTATATCTCCAAATCTAAATAGGCGCGACCCAAAACAAATCACTAGTCGGCCCTAAAACAAAATATACAACGCTTCCGAGAAATTCAGCCTAAGTGTGTTTACTACAACATTAATTACATTAATACAAACTTATAACTAAAGGTGCTTAGCCATTACATTAAAAAATTATTCACGCTGATCAAAACTGTAGTCGGCTTCCATGCTCTGTTTCCTGGACTACAGGTCTACTAATCTGCCTGTAACTTTTTCGTACTGATGTTTTGTACTCTGCACATCTGGATCTAGCATGTATATACACCATAGAGTATATACCTAAGCATGCATGCTCTGGTGTGATCTCTAACACGTGTGCTGATGTACTGATCTTTGTATGTGTCTGTCTGCCCTATTTTCATACTTAGTCATTTTCCTTTCATGACAGAACTTAAGTATGACTTTGTTTCCATGATTGACAACACAAAATAAGTCACGCTTCCTTAGGAAGTCAACTTTCCAACAATATCCCCCTTTGTCATTTATGGCAACAAAGGAATGTGGCTAAGTTACTCAAAATGACTTCATACAAAAATGACTGTATATCATAATACTTAATGATAT